>PVIA01001919.1:0-240250 GCA_004024845.1 Tonatia bakeri
ACCAGCATCACAAATCACAAAACACGTCGAGAGATGGAAATCGTGAGGGAAGAGGTGAGAGATCTGGAAATGGGGCAGGATACTTGTCACGCGGATACCACATTCGAGAAAAAGAGGGAGGACCGCACGAAGGAGAAGAACTGGTTTTAATAACTCAGGAGAATGTGTTCTAAGCCAAAGAAAGGTGTAAGTTTTCGGCGCCCACAGAGGTCTTACAGGTAGGCAGGGTGACCTGTGGCCCAGTGCACCCAGAACAGCCCCAGCATAACGAGTCCTGACACCTCCTTTCACTCTCAGAAGTGCCCTCGTTTGGGTGACACACGATATGGTCACTCTTCCTCTAACTGACAGCTTTTACCTGCGGTGCTTCTCACTTGTTCATACTGTCTAAGATGTGTGTTTTATGTTATGAAGAAACAGAAGTCATTAATTTTTCTATTGACAAAAGCACTCTGTGGCTTAACAGACAACTGTTCAGAGTTGTAGCACATTTGATCCTCACTGTCTCTGTAAATGAGTGGAAATTTAATTAGCTCCTGTTGCAAAGGAAGCAACTGTGATTCTTCATAAATGCAGCCCAAGGGCTGCTCTGGCTTACCAGATGGGTACACTGAAGCATCAGTGACCGGGGGTGGGAGGGCTCTGTTCGGCCCACACTACCACCCACAGGCAGTTTCCTCACCAAGAACTCCTGTCCCCCTGCCTCCTAACCCAAATATTTCTGGCACTTCCCAGATACCCAGCCTGTCCACATCAGTTTCCCTACGCATCTGCTGCATTCCCTCCCTAGCCTGTGTCTCCCTTTTCCACGTCCACTGCTTCACAAAGGTACTAGAAGGAGCCACATTCTTGCTACAGCAGATTGGGTCACAAATAAGGCCCAGTATCTGTGCAAAGGTGCTCTTGATCAGTGCTCTCCCAGTGACCTGTCACCAAAGGGGTGCGGAAGAGTTGGGCTCCGTGGACAGCTGCAGAGAAAGGATCTCTGCCGACCACAGTGGGTAGCAGGCTTGTGTTTGGAGTCTGTCATTTTTCCAGCTCTTTATCCTTATTTCTACCAAGGCTCCAACCAGGCCAAAGGGCAAGAATGGAAACTCTATGTGGTCTCTTTCTCTTTGTCTTCCCTCTCTACCTCCTTTTGGTCAAACAAAGCTCTTACTCGTATTACTTCATGCACAAGATATTCGATGAGGGACGTGTGAACTTTTAGCAGTATCCAAAACCCAGCCTCCTCCTATCACAGATGACTTTGTAACAGTCAGAACTGTTTGAAAGTAGATACCTGGTTAGGTCACAACTTGCCCTTCCTACCAGCAATATTCAAGACCCCCCCCTCGTCTGGGTCAGCCCCCAGGGTATTAGAGAAAGAGTCCCTTCACTGGGTGAGAACTTCCAGGTCAAGGCCGCCGGGATAGCTGCAGTTCTGGGTCTGCTATTCTAAAATGAAGTTACTTACTGCTCACTGACATAGAGATGTGAAAAAAAGTTTCTTTCGATCATGGCACATTGATTAGATCATGTAATTTATAAACCGGAAAAAAGACAATGTACAAAAGATGCATTTTCAAAGCAGAGCTACCCTTTTTGCTTGCATGATTACTCTTCGTCCTCACTCTTACTAACATTTTGGTTTGGGACAGGATGTTCATTTTGGACTCTTTACACTATTGGCTTACCTACTTAGACCAGAATGCCAAATCCTTCATACCTCCGCTGTATAACAGAGCCGAGGCTGTCGCCCGCAGTCTGGGTGATGAGTGGACCCAGCCCCTGCTCTGTAGCATGTGTGGCAGGGTGCCTGGTATGCAATCACTCAGCGCTCCGCCTTCCCCGTCAAAGACCTGGGGTTGGTAGGTCTTTTATCACTTCCTGGTTTCCCGTCACACACTATTCACCAAGGCATGGTAATTGACAGGATGTATACCAAGTTATGAGTAATAGTCTGTCCCCAACGGCTCCTAATCTTTTCTTTGGTCGCTGTTGCCATATCATCAGCACTTCTTCCCAGGGCACGAGGTCTGCCGAGCGGAAGGGCTGACATTTGTGCAGAAATGAAGTTGCAACAAAGGTTACTACTTGAATTCCGTTTGTAGAAAATTTAGGACTTGGGAGAATCAAAGAAGGCCAAGAGAGTTAAAATAAATAATTCTGAGTGCTGAGTTACACCCTCCTGTTTAAAAATATAACTTTACATAAGCTATGCATATGCAAACCATATGTGATATCCGAATCCGTTCCCTCCTCTGTACATGAAGGGGTTGGATACAACAGCTGTGCTCTCCACCCAGAAATTTGCTAGGCACTCAAGAGTAATGAACATGAAAATAATTAATTCTGGAAAATGGAACAATCGAGCTCTGTCATTTAAATGTGTTTCTGCACAAATATTTGCATTTGCCCTGCAAAAACAATACAAATATTAAAATACGTATTTATTTTCTCATTTGCAAATAAACTAGGAGAGTGACTTTGCTCTCCTGGCACATTGCGACATGCAAACATCTCCAACTGGGCCAGGTCGGGCCAACGGTCGTGCTGTGGCTGGGGATCCTTTGCTTTCTGGAACCTTACCTGTTACATCCCTCAGTTCCCAATCCTACGTCTAAGCCTGTTTCTCCAGCTTACAGCTTCCTAGTGATACACTTTGGAGAGTTGCAGCTCTTTATACAGTCCTATGATCTCTTTAGAGAAAAACACTTCTACAGGGAAACGGAGACACACACACATACAGATATTCCCCTTCACAGTCTCTGTCTTCATTACCGTCCATCTCGTTCTCCTTCCCTGTTTTTCTACCCTTGTTATCTCGTAAAACTATTAAAACAATTTTACTAAATCTGGATACATGAGAAAAGTGCATATATGGTTCACTGCTTATGCAAAAATATTTCATCATTAGCCAACTAATGGGACTGAGCAATATTTCCCTGTAGTTTCTCTCCTCTGTCCTGTGAGTTTCTGCCCCGATGTGGGTCACAGCACAGGTGCCGCAAGGCAGCCTAGAATTGGCCTCAGGAGACCCAAGTTTGAATTCCCGTTGAGCTGTTACTAGATTTGACTTCCCCATTTCATTTGCACTATGCAAATTGAAGATACATGCAAACATATACATATAAGCACACCATGTGCAGGTACATACCCTTTTATGTGGCCCTATAGCCATTATAACCTTCATTATTTTCTATTGCAGTATGAATTGATAGCCCTTGTATTGCCCCAAATTTTACATGACTGAAGTTGAGTTTTTGAGGGTATAGTAACATTCTTTTTCATTTTGCTTTCAAACAAACAAACAACAGGAGGAAAGCAGGTTTATTCTACGCAGACGCCCGCGTTCTCAGTGCAGGGACGTCAGATGCTGCTAACTCTCTGTTGTGTAAAGAGATCATCTCTAAATCCCTTGAGTGGCTGTTTAGCTGAAGTTTAGAGTCTCTTAATCTTATATTTGATGCTAAACCAAATAGACCCTTAGGGAAGAATTAAGAACAAGGCAGACAGTATACAATTCTTATTTAGTTAAAGCTAAATAGTGTTTGTTGCATTAAGTATAACCAGGGTGTGAGGGTTAGTTGAGTGACTGTTTACACATACACCCTCTAAAATAAAGTGATCTAGGAACGTGGGTGGACTAATGCGATTAAATACTTTTATTTCTATTTTATTAATTGTCATTTGGAGTATTGCCCTTTAAAACACCAGAAGGTCATAGCTTCCAAGACCACAACAAAAAAACAGAGGTGAGTTGCAAATCTTGATCTAAGTGCCATGAACTTTCTTTTTGTATTCTGAGTCTTGGATTTTGTCAACAGAAACACTAATATTATTCAAACAATAGGAAAGAGAAAAGATTCATCAGTAATGAGCAAAACTTTAAGGAAATAAAAAGGAACGTGAACTCCTAAGAAGCTGATATTTTAAACACCAACTCTTCTTTGGGTTGATATTGTGATAACTTAAAATATATTATTTTGCTTTAGGAAAATTATTATTGGTGTACATATTTTTCTGCTAAAATTTTAGATTGTGCCTAAAATCTAAGTTAAAATAAAAGCAACTCAAATACTTCTCCATATGGCCATTGGAATTTTTTTTAATGGAGGTTACATTTGCAGTAATCACTTGTGTTTATTGCTCTTGCCACAGATTTTTTTCAGGAATTCTTTGGGGTTTGTTCTTGTGTTTATCTGTGCATAATATTATCTCTCTTTTTTCCATTGCTTCTGTTTGGACATTGCTCTGCCTAAGTAATAACTACCAGGTCCAACCGTCACTTCAGACACTAAAGAAGCTTCTACGTGATACCAGGGTTCTGGTCGGGGCCTGCTGCCTCCCCCGGGCACCGCTCTGCCTGTACTGGGTACCAGGCCTCGCCGCTGAGCAGTGCCAGGCTGCTGCGCGCTACAGTCTCTGCCGTCCTGTGGCATCGCTGCCTCCCACTGTTGTTCACTTTTGCCCAAGACGACCTGGAGCCCGTGCAGCAAAGACTGAGGTATTGAAACTTCAGGACCGGGAGTGGTATGGGGACGGTACTGAGTCGAGTAATGTTCCTGAGAAAAGTGGGAGGGAATTCTTGACTCCCTATCAACGCTACAGGCCATTCAACTGGTCCAGCAGCTCTGCAGCTTGGACCCAAGCGTTTTGTGAGGCAGCTGTATTCACTTTCTTTATAAAACGTGACTCTACTTATATTCTATTTAAAATAAGAATCAGGCATGGGTCCATGGGGCAGGACCGGGAGACAGATCTGAAAGATAAACACAGCCATCCTTTTCCTGGATCGCTCCATCTTCAGTCTTGTCAGAAGTAGGTCTGCCTGCCCCTCTTTCCCTTACGACAGCTTTTACATATGCGTGCGTTTTTCTTCCCCAGGAGTCATTTCGGTTTTCACATAAATAGGCTACTACGTGCACAGGCCAGGTCTGGATCCCAAAGCTGGAGGTACTTCAGGCTTACGCTGACATGACGCCCCGTAGAATGCAGCACTCCCTGGCAAGAACCGAGAGCGAGGGGAGGATGTTCCCAGAGCCCTTATGTAAACTTATTTTTTGTGAACTCTTATTGTAATATATACAGACTATTAATTCCTATATTGCATATAGTCATTTTTTACTTCTTTATATTCTTTACCTGTCTGAGCCTCAGCCTTCCCGTCTATAAAGTGGGGCCATAACGGTGTTGAACTCCCAGGGCTTCCGTGAAGCTTCAGTGAGTTAATAAATGTCTCATACTTAGAAACGGGCTTTCAGAGTGACTGCTATTTTAGTGTGAGCTATTATTACTTTCCCTCACTTTTTCTAACTCATTTGGTCATATCCTGTATTTTATCTGCTTGCTCAGGGATTTTTTACAGGTGACCTGAGTTTGTTTTTCCCTTTCTCTTTTTTATTTTTGTCTCTCTACTTCCTGTCCGAGGCTCTTCCTCTGAAACATCCTTCCTGCTTTTGTTGAACCCTTTTGCCAGGATACCTGGAATGGCTGATTTCTCATTCATTTACTGGCTAATCTCATTCGGCCTTCCCTTTCCAGCCCAGGCAAAATGGCTGAGCAGGTGGTGCTTACCAGTCAAACCAGGGCCCAGCAGGATTTGCGACAAGTGAGGCCGGATCCAGATGAAAGGGGTGTAATAATAAGTCATCCCAGAGGCAGAGAGGAGGTGGGGGCCTAGAGGAAAGTGCTCCGTGGGGACCACAGGCTCCTCCAAGGCCAGGGGCTGTACTGGCCTTGATGGACAGCCGGGAACCAGAGGTCCCACCCCCGCCCCTTCCCCTACTCCATCCACAGCCCTGAGCCTTCAGTAGACTCAGGGCATCCTCAGCCGCTGTTGCTCTCCCAATGCAACGTGCTTCTCAGATCCTGGGCCTGTGTGCATGCCCCCCTTCCTCCTGCAATGAAGGCCACATCTCTTTCTGGGAGAACCATACTCCACCATTCAAGACATGCCCCCAGTCCCCCTCTCCCTGACAGGACTCTGTCCTTTCTCCCCACGGTCCCTCCCTCTGGTCGCCAGCACAGAACTTGCCAGAGGTCCATCCTGATGATATGGACTTTGTACCCTCGGGCCTGCTAAAGGCTTTAGCACACGCTGACCACTCAGTGATGGGGACGTGATAGGCTGAATGACAGAGGCAGGATAAATGAGATGAGGTGACAGCAAGTGAGATTGCTCCTGTGGAAAGAATGGGGGGCTGTTGGAAGCAGGACCCCCCTATAAGCCCACGTTGGTGAAGTAAAGTGTCTCTCTCCAAGTCGGGAAAAGTGAGGCGGAGCAGCGGGAGGAGGGGATTGTTAGGAAGGAGTCAGTGCATCCCATCCTGTGAAGGGGGCACTTGGCTGAGCCTTACCCCTGAGAGCCTCCATCTACATGGCTTGTTCATCTGGGGCTCCTGCCCCTAACTCCCGTGACTCGATGTGGCTGAGGTCAAGTTCACGGCTCTCCATTCACCCCTTTCTGACCATGCAATGGACAGCTCCTAGGAGGGTGAGGGCCGCTGTGGGAAAGGAGCAGGGGCCAAGCCGTGAAAAGTGCTCCGTGAGCCCCAGGTCCAGCCACACCAGCCGTCCACACCTGCCCGGGTAGTCTTTCCCAGCCTCTGGGGCGGTCCTTCGTGCTCTCGGGAGAACCGAGACACCACGCAGGGCTCCGAGTGGCCCACTGGCCCCAACTCTAGGTTTTGTGTCCAAGGCCTCAAGTCCATGCCGGTTGTGCTGTCTCAGTCAGACCTGTGGCACCTCCGTGGAAACTCTTTTTTTAAAAATCACAGGCTGAGTTCCACATGGACGGCCACTACCATCTTATCCCAGCGGCCAGGTCCCACTGTGGAAGTGCCGAGCCCCTCCGCGCTGTTTGTGAGTGTGCCACTCGATCGGAGTTCCAATCCCTTCTGCAGGGAAACCACGACTCTGCACAAGTCTGGGGGGACACAGCTCTGCCAGGCGATGCCCACGCAGACCCCGAGTTTCTCAGCTCCAGGAGAAAATGTTTGTTGATTCCCTACCACGTGCCGGGGCAAGACACCGCCTCGCTTTGTCCTCCACTGGAGGGACTTTTCCCTCCTCGTCCAGGTGGCTGGTGCAGGTGAGGGGCTCCCCCGCCCTCTCAATCCCTAGAGCCCGGAAAAGCCCACCCATCCGAGGAGCAACCCAACGTTGAATTTGCTGGAAAAAGCGAATGTGTGGGACGAGACAGATGGAGGCTCTGCCCAGGCAGAGGAGAGTGACTAACCGCCCCGCTCCCGGGGGCGGGGGAGCCTGTTCCCTGGCTCTGGCTCTGGCTCTCCTCCCGCTGTGAGCCCTTGGTGTGCAGTTTGCCTCTGCCTCCGCGGGGCTCCTGTCACCCCGTGACTCACAGCCCTGGACCGGGGCGGGTGTTACCTAGGAGCATTCCATTCGGCTGACCTCAGCAGTCAGCCCTGACCTCGCCCTCTGCGCAAGGGCGTTCAGGGCAGGAGTTCATGACCACAGCCGTTTCCTGCCTCCCCTCTCCCTCTCTTTCTGAGAGTAGGCCAGTTTCCTGGGAACTTGGCAAGTGACCTCTATCAGAGAACTTTGTTCTTCCACACGGAGGGAGGCTCGTGCGGAGCAGCAAGAAAAACCATTTTTCAGGAAGAGGGGTCAGGTGGCCAGGGCTCTAAGGGTTCTACTCCACAGTTGGGGTCATTTGTGGGACAGTAGGGCATATTCTTAGTCACAGACCTGCGTGGTAAACCTGGGCTGCGGAGGGACCCGCCCCTTCTCCCAGGCTGGAAAGAACACTAGGGAGGCCCAGGGTAGAGGTGGGGAAGGGGTGGATCTTTGGGGGAGTCTTTTCTCCATTATCATGAGTCCATGCGGAGCATCCCAGTATAGGTATGAAAACAGCAGTGGACAAGATTAGATTGGTTCAAAAGATCTTATGAGGTCTACTCATTCAGATAAAACTTGGAAAGAAAACAGGAAATGTAGGCCTCCACATAGCTTTTGAGTAATTGTATAAACAGTTAGTGTGGTGACTTGGATGCCCTACAGTTTCCTTCTTTTTTAAAATGGAGCTGATGGTGTCTCCTGCTGTCTCCCACAAAGATACAGAAGGAACAGAAACACTTGGACAGTGGTGGCATTGTGGTGGGAAGTCACCAGTGTTCAGTTGCGCCACAGCAGGACCGGGAGCACCCTGGAAAGTGACAAGGGACGAGCAGGTGTGGTGGGGACTTCGGGTCTGGCGCTCTGCCTGGGGAGACGGACAGATTCAGAAGGGAAATGCGCAGTGTGCCCTCAGGGCTGGCCCCTAGACAGGTGGATGGGTCGCTGGGCAATTCCTATGGTGAGGGCAACTCTCCGGCTGTGTTTTAACAAGGGGAATGTCTCTGCACCGAACGAAGGCGGAAATCAAGAGAAAACCAAAGAGGGTGAGAGAGAAGGATAGTGTGAGAAGAGGAAAGGAAGAAGAATCAATGTCTAGTGTGGAGACTCATTGCCAGGAGAAAACTAATGCTAACTTTCAAGAAGGTCTCCTGCAGTGAGCCATTCGGCCCTCTCGAGGAAGACTTCACTTCTTGCAGGAATGCTTCACCTAAACTCAAAGACTATGAGAGACCGGCCAGAGGAATGGTGGTCAGAAAGAGGACACTGAAGAGGCCCTTCCTTAGTGACGTGATTGCTAATAGTGGCTGTAGAGGGTCTTCATCACTCATGTATTTGAGTAACTTTAATCTTAAGTTAAAAGATCAGTTGCATCTGGTCATGATGAGTTAATCTGGTACCTCCCCATTTGCCCCCAGACTGGGCACTCAGAATACCCACAAAGCACAAGAAAGGGCCAACATCTCATGCACCCAAGGACCACCAACCACGTGCAGGGCTCAGGTCAAAACGAAGGGGCAGAAACTAAGTCCAACTCTAATCAGTTTCCCTCTGATTACAGTCCTCTCTGAGCCAGGAAGCCCGTGCTTTGTACCTACAGGCTTTTCAACTCATGCTGGCTAGTGTTTAACAACCAAGTGTGGTACCCAGTCCCTTTTTAGGTTGGCGTGAGTCAGTTGTCTAAGGCGACAAACCCCAGCATGCCTCCAGACTGTCCCTATGAAGCATCACAGTGGTTAAAACGGGACAGGAAAAATAAATGCCTGAATTGCCAAGAGTAAGGTCAAGGTAAGGTGCCGGGGTTGCATGAACGATAAAGTTCTCTAACATCTGTGAAAGGGCGGAAACCTTCACTGCTTAAAAAGACAGAAACTGTAGTGATTTGTTTTTCCAAAAGGAAATAGCCTCCAGAGAACCACAAGACTGGAAAAGACATTACAGGTTACACTCGAATGTAACCCCTGGACTACATTTTTCCAAAAACACTTTAGATGGATGGATGATAAAAAATAAACACATTTATAAGTGATATAAATAGTGGTGCTTGAGCGATGGAAAAACAAAAGGAGTTTTAATCTAGTTCAAAGAAATTCCAAGTCAGTCCTTATACTTGAGTGAAAATGGAGCTTGCAGCCTAGACACTATTACAATACCTTCCAGAGCTGCTCTGGTCTGCGCGTCCTGACTCTTGACCTCAGCAATACCTCCTGCTCTGTGCTCTGGAGTCCTTACCTCCAGAGAGATACCCGAAAACTCAGGGGCCAGAGAAGGCCGATGATTGAAAAGCATACAAACAAAAACCCCCCAAAACCCCTCTCCACACACACTGCCCCACCACAGAATGGGGCATGGGACCTTTCTGTACAGGAATTCCACGGAGTTGGAAGAGGATTTTAAGAGGTAAAGGTCAACAGAATAAAATCTTTGTTAGGAGGGTGGATAAATAAAGAATTTTATGGAAAACAGTTGGCAATACGAGACAAGAGATTTAAATGTTCATTTAAATATCACCTCGATGATTTTCTTCTGAAGGACTCATGAGAAGTGTGTCCTGGCACACACAAAACATGTAAAATTAAAGTGAAAAAAACCTGCCAGGCCAAGTCACATGGAGGGACTAGAACTCATGCAGGAGGCTACGTCTAATAGTGCAAAAAGTGTGGAACGCTATTTGGCAGGTCCTAAAATGTTAACCTGGAATCTACCCAATGACTCAGCCCTAGGTATTTAGCCACACCTAGGTATTTACCTGACAGAAAAGAAGGTGTAAGTCCATACGAAGACTTGTATGTGAATGCTCTTAGCAGCGGTTTTGTAAAACTAGAAACAACTCAAATGTACATAAAACGTGATGACTACCAGGTAGTATATCCACACAATAAAAATTGCTCAACAACAAAAAGGAACACTATTATTGGTATAACAATGTAGATTAATCTCAAAATAATTAATGCTGAGTGAAAAGGATGCATGTCCTACGATTCTATTCATATACAATTCTAGGAAAATGCAAACTAATGTGGTCAGAAAGCAGTTCAGTGGTTATTTGGGGATGGGGTGAGCGTGCAGTGGGTGGGGTGGGGCAGAGGGAGGAATCGCAGGGGGCCCCAAGGGGCCTCTGGGAGTGATGCGTACATACCTTCATCATCTTGATTGTGACATAATTTCTTGGGTGAGTGCATATGTCTAAACTTACCAAATCTGAAATTTGAGTGTGTGTGCCTTGTGATGTATCAATTATACCTCAGAATAGCTGTTAAAAAATGAAATGTCCTTTCCACTCTTGTTTATCTTACACACTTCTAATTACTCTTTAAGATTTTCCTCTAATATCACTTTCTCTGTGATCTTTCCTGGTTTCTCCCCTCTTCTACTTCATAAGGAAAAAACAACCAAAAACAGCTTTTCCTTCCTCTGTACTCTCCTTGTACCTTAGCTCCTGTCTCCACTGAAGTTCACATAAATGCTTATAGTTCATATTCCTGCCACACTAATAATTCCTTTTCTCCTTTTTTCTTTACCTGCACTGGGACTCATTTCTACTGATAATCTAGTCAACATTCAGATGCTTAGAATTGTATAAAAACACCATCCTAAAGATTACATGACCAATACTGTGAGCTCTTATGTGGAAAGGCACTACAGAACCTTAATAAATAAATCATAAAGAAATGCATAAACGTGTGAGAGACAAGTCACTCACCATGACGAATCCTCAGCATCTGGCAAAAGCAGAGGGAGCCACACATTTTAATTAGCATCGCAGGTCACAGTAGAGGGAAAGCTGGAGAGAGAGAGCTTGACTTGCACTTGGCTTTTGTGTAAATATCTTTAAAATGGCTTTTGTGTAAATATCTTTAAAAACATCTCCCCTTCAGACTGCCTTGCATGAGTAAAACACTGATTAGGAGAAAAGTTATGAAACAGTCCATTTTTAAATTTGAGTTCAGTCTAAACAGTAGAGAAAATGACTAAGCTCCCAGGTACGACTAGGCCTTGGAGAAAGAATATTGTCGATCCGAGTTCACAACTCTCTTTCATTAAACTAAATCTTTTGGGTGATCTTAGAAAACCCAATTAACCTGTTCTCTGTTAATTATACCGTTTACCAATGGAATCAGCGTAAAGTGAAAAGACAGAATTAAACAACTGGAAGGGTCCACGGTAAGTCAGCCACTTGGACCTCAGTTTCCTCCGCTCTTAAATGGGGATAGCAGACTCGCTTTCTCTGAATAACAGGCAAATGCTTTAAAAATATAAAGCACAACCCAGAAACTCTACTCCCAGTCCTGTAACTAAAAGAGTTGAAAACACGTGTCCACACAAACACTCACACATGAATGTTCACAGAAGCTTTATTCAGGAGAGCCAAAGAGCAGAAACAACCCAAGTGTCCATCAACTGATGAAGGGACTAATGCGATGTATTATCCACACAATGGAATATTATTTGGAAATACAAAAAAGCGAAGTACTGATACCTGCTATGGCACGGATGAACACTGCAAACATGCTGAGTGAAGGAGACAGTCACAACGCGCCTATGTGGGATGGTTTCACTTGTATGAAATGTCCATAATACCAACACTCTAGAGACAGGAAGTCAATTAGAGTTTGCTGGGGTCTAGGGGGAATGCAGGGTTGGGAGGTGATGGTGCAAACTCTGATTCTATACTAAAAGCCAATGAATTACACATTGTACATGGAGAGTTGTGTGGTTTGCATTGTATCTCAAGGAAGTTAAGAATGAAGCATTTATCTCATAACCGAATATTAGTGTGAAGACTGCTGGTGTGGAGATACAAACGGTATACAGCAGCACTTCTCAAACTTTGAATACAAATCCCCTGGTGATCTTTCAAAGTGCAGATTTTGATTCAGCAGGTCCTGGGTGGGGCCTGACATTCTGCATTTTCTGCAAGTTTGAGGGCACGCAGATGCTGCTGGCTTGTGGATCACATTGTGAAAGATGTAAAGTCTATAGAAATAAAGCCTTTTTTCCCTGAAGAAATTGTACAAGGATTGGTGAGAAAAGGCACCCATAAAATATGATTAAAGAAGATACGCTTGAGAAAGGTGTGTGTGCAAATACTGTGTTATACAATTTTATGAGGATTCGTCAAGTTCTAGCACTTAGAACTCTCTGAGGAAATGACTGTGACTTTTTGCAAGACCTGACTCAATACTAACTTATTTTGGCCACTGTTTCCTGGTGCTCCCTGTCTTTAGCCAATAATCTCTGCTTCTATCACTGTCATGTATGTAAGTCCCAGGATATGATCATGACTTTGTTCTCTAGTGTTTTCCCCACGTGGCCAGCCCATTCCTTACTAAGGATGCTGGACTGGTGCTTGACACCTGAGAGGGAGAGTCTCACCTGAGTGTAAAAGCGACATAGGGAAGCTTTCTGGGATTGTCATAGCTCTTAGTAGCTGAACGGTGCTACAAATTTCTATCAATCAGAAAAGCAATGACTGGAGAAATTGGTTAGGGCCCAGGGCATCCAAGGGTGGTCGTATTACTGCTCCGTGATGGACGTGAGAAAACACGGTTTCCCGCTGCAGGATGCTGGTATGCCACTTGTTTCACTGACTTTTGAAAGCAGACAACTTTCCTAAGATCTGTGGATACATGAATGACTTAAATAGGAAGACTTCCATGTTTATAACTATGTTACGATTGTACCACGGGCTGAATGTTATCAACTCAGAAGCTTAAGGCTCAGAGCTGTTACAGCCTCTATGGCTCACCTAGCAGCCTCAGCTGGAGATCTTCCGTTCTTGTATGGTCTAACCTTCCTCCAACCTTTCTGGAGGATGAGGGCTGGGTAAGGCCTGGCACCCGCCAATCCGCCCTGCCGCAGCCAGAGAGTGTCCGTAGCAGTCAGCCCCTGGCTCCGGATGCAGAGAATACACTCAGTCTCAGCCAAAGCAAACACTTCCCCATCTGGGAGGCCCACCGAGTGACAAGCAGCTTTTGATGTAGACATCACTCCCCCAGAGAGCCATTTGTTTGGAGGTGGAGGGGGATTGGGAAGGAGCTTGTCTGCCAAGATGCCATGCTATCATATTTTTGCTTCCTGCAATGAGATCCTCCGGGGTTTGGGTAGGAGCGATTACACTGGCCCTTTAAAAGAATGTTGCTTCTGAAACCAGATTCTTTCTGGCAGAGCCCTGACATGCCTTTATTAGGGCTGATGAAATAATCTGCGGAAGATTTAGCTTACTTTCACAGACCTTTCTACCAGAAACGGAGAGAAACCAGGCAGAGGTCTGAGCTCCACCAAGTGTCACCACCAGGAACGCTGGGATAGGTTCTTGAGGTTTATGATACTCCATCTCAGAAAGACCGGGGAATTATTTGGGAAAACTGAACTCCTGCTGTAAAAACATAATACTGAGAAGCAGCTCATAAACAAGGCACCCTTGGGCCACACCCCAGACATAGAAGTGTGCCTTTAAGCCTACCCAAATTTGGGGAACCTCAGAGAGCAGAAGCCTACAACATAAGGAAGTTTTTCAATCAACTATATTCCTTTCAAACCATGGACAAACATTTCAGTGATTTGTAAACTTGTCTATGTACACTCATGGATTCAGGTGCTTCTCATCCAATCGCATCTTATGTTTCACCTAGGTGTTGAAGAAGAAAACGTGCCTCCTGTGTAAGGAATCACACAGGGGCCTTGTGTAAACGTGCTGCCGGTAGACCTGCTGAGTTAGCGGTGTGTCCAGGATGCCTTTCCGTGCTGAGTCCCGCTCTACAGAGCCCTGTTTCAAAGGTGCAGTTGCTGGGAATATTGGGACGGTCCCGTTATACACCTGAGCTGTCTCACCAGGTTGGCATCCTAATCTCACAACACAGAGTGAAAAGCTTGGGAAGCTGAAGATTCTTGCTTCCTTTCTGCCCCGGTAGCCTCGGTTGGGTGCAGAGAATGGAATTTGGTGTATTATAGCAGTCTGCCAGAGAAACTGCGCTCCTCTCTCAGTCCAGCTTTCCTGCTTGGGGTTGAGCCCCAGGCAGACAAGTCTGAGGAGGGAGACCCCTCTGGAAGGTGACCATGGAGTCACAGCAGCTTCGTTGTATGCTGCCCGAGGGGGCTGGAAGCAGAGCCTGGTGCAGGGCCTGGAAGGGGCTGAACTGGGCAGACACCTTGGACATGTCCCACATGCCCATGGGACAAGTCTGTCAAAGCCTCAGCACGGGGGAGCTGGCAGCTTGGAAGAACGCTGGCCTGGGTTGACCAGATGATCCAAGAGAGAATGTTCTCCCTCTGAGGCACCACAGCACACTCTGTTGCTGTGGAAGTGTATTTAAGGTAGTCAAGTTGAAAACAGTTCTAAGAAAATTTGTGTGCATCTGTTACTACCCACCTCATCACTACGCATTTCAGAGTAACAGAGAGTATTTGCATGACATGCCTAAGAAAATATAAAATGTTCCTTTGGTTTTAACTTTTGATATTCATAAATGGAGCACTATGCAGTCCCTATTCTACTGGAAGCCACTGAATAGAAGGGAAAAAATACACAGCAGTTCTGATATACAAAGCTGAGGCCTTGGGGGCCTCAGAGTGAAGGCAAGGGTGGTGTTCTTCAGAAACACGCGTGGTGGTGGTGCTGTGCATTTGAATAGAGACGACTTGTCTCTGGTTTGAGTCCTGTCACTCACCAGTCGCAGTCTCTGATGCTCATTGTCATGCTCTGTACTGGGGGATGTTGTGTGACCTTAGGGGCTGGTGAGAGATAAAGCCTGTGACAGTGCCGTGCCGGCTGTAAAACCCCGTGTTGTTTGTGGGGCATCGTTTTTCCTCAGCAATGGCCCTTGTCACCAACACTGTAAACCATGCATCGTCATAAATGGCATCAACACTTTTATTTTTTATTTAAAGATTTTATTTATTTATTTTTGGAGAGAGGAGAAGGGGAGGAGAAAGAGAGGGAGAGAAACATCAATGTGTGGTTGCCTGTCACGCACCCCCAGTTAGGGACCTGGACTGCAACCCAGGCATGTGCCCTGCTGGGAATTGAACCAGTGATCCCTTGGTTCACAGCCCACGCTCAATCCACTGAGCTACACCAGCCAGGCTCAACACTTTCATTAAGCACTGACTGTATACAACACAAGGGGTTAAGGAACAGGGAAACAAAGTGGTTTCAGACACGACCATTGTCCTCAAGGGGCTCAGAATCTTCTTAGTGGGAAAGAACACGCTACATCCCTACTCTTACTACTAAAATAAACAGCCCTAAGAGAGACCCAATTACTAGTGAGTCAACAGTGCTGGGTCAAGAATGACCCAGGAGTGAGTGCTGAGGAGAAAGGGACACTGGCTTTTATGGGCAAGGTGAAGTTACCTGAATGGGGAATGACAGCCAGGCTGTTGCTAGGTCCCCAGTAAACTTCCGACCACACGGGGTGCAGGGGTGTGTAGTGGAAAACAGAAGGCATGGTGCCCAGACCATGGGTCCTGGGCTTACAGTTCACCTGTCTGTTCACCTCTCCAGGCCTCATTTTCTCTTGAAATGTAGGTCACCCACCTTGGTCCCTACATCCATCAGAAGAATATTATAAGACGGTAAAATGATATTTTAAATACCAGGACTTTAAGTCTTTTGGAACAGAGAAGCCAGGTAAACAAAGAGACTATTATTAAGTCATTCACAATTTTTCGGTGTTTTCATTAGACACCAAACTGAAAACTTCTGTTTATGCAACCCAGGGAGCCTAAGAATGAAAGGTTTGCTCTGATTAAGGAATTCTTTTCACGATGCTCAGAACACAGGGGTATGTGAGTGAAAACTACACAAAGGGCTTGGATTATCTGGCCGGTTTCTGTTTGCTCAATGTCACATAGACACCCAAGGGAGCCCAGCTGTAGCCATTCCCAGGGCTTGTGGCTTCTGCCCTAATGACATCACTCCAGGAATATGGCGTCTCTCCTGCATCCTTTCTTTCTCTTCACAGAAATGTTAGAGGAACCACAAAGGAGGGATTCCAGACCTTCCAGAGCCTGAGCCCTGGGAAGTGATAATCCCATCGCTCCAGCCTGTAGCTCCAGAGAGCTGCTCCCAGAGGCCTGCGTGCGCCCTAACTATAGCCCTTGTGTGGGAGCACTGCAAGCCGGGTGCTGTTTAGAAATGGTCATCCCAGCCCAAGGACAGTGCAGCCACAACCCTCCTGTGCCAATGCTCTTGGTTTTATTTTACCCGAAGCTTTCTCCAAGGAGCTGCTGCCTTTTCAGAGTTGAAACAAAGAGCGTTGTTCAGTGATAACCAAAGACCCAGTGGCTGGCAGGCTGGGTCTGTCTGCAGGATGAGGGCTGCGATTGAGTGTGTGACTCACAGCTGGGAGGAGGCTGCCAACCCCAGCTGCTCTGTGCCCCATGTCCTTTCTCCTCTGGGAGCACAACTTCCCCCCTCCTCTCTCCCCGACCTTTGTCTCTGCACTGGACTGTTCAGTAGGACAGAACACCCAGCGAGCCCCTTCGTTCTGTCCAGATTCAGTCAGGTACTTGAAACAGCAGATGACTCACATTGGACTCAGCCAAGGCCAACGCCATCAGGCTTCTTTTGTTGAAGAGTTAACTGTGAGTTCCATAAACGATTCCAATGAGCGGAGTGCTTGTTGCTTACAGGGCAGCTCTCTAATGTCTGTGAAGGAAACGACCACACTGGAGCCGCGGAAGAGCCAAGCCCCAGAGTGGCACAATCTCTTTCTTTCTTCCACACGCTTTCTGGAAGATCATCCCAAAGTATTTTCCTCTGAGATCTGGCTGTAGTCACCAGATTGAGTTTGCTGCAAGAAAGGAGTGTACAGTCTAGCAAAGAAGTGTTGGGTTTCAAGTTCAAGACCTAGCAACATCACTCCAGAAATAAATAAAGGCCCGAGGATGAATTTTCTTGTTTAACTCAGGGGTTTGCTGCCAATGTCGACTGTGGTTTGGGGGCCAGCCTCATTCATGGTTTCCATCTGGAAGGAAAAACGTCCATATCTCCCAATGGAAATAAAATACATTGTCCAAGGAACCAAGGAATACCACCAGTGAGAGATCATTAAAAGTTGAATGGATTAATGAATTAATGGGTGGGAGCAGGGTGGAAAGGACGGAGGAATGGGGACAGGGTATGGGGAAGTGATACTTAGCTCTGAGTATTTTTTTAGTGGTTTTGGCATTTAGTGTCATGTTATTTTACATACTCAATATAAAACCGGTAAGACTGAGGGCTAAGGGAGAAGAAATCTCTTTTCCTGCTCTTTTTTACTTCAGGAAAATCTCTTTTACTACTTCAGGAAAAGTGAAAATAGTCTTTATCATCTCGATGATGGGGATGGTCTGTGAGCAAAGGGCATAAACAAAGGCCACAATTTTTAAAGTCTTTCTGACTTTTAAGGGATCTGATACAAGCTCTGAAATTGAGATCAACACAATCTAGAGTTCTAGAGCTTCCTCATCCCTGGAAATCTTTGAGAATAGAATAGACATACAAGCATTTGTGTGATCCCAGTACAGGGTTGACAAGTGTGACTCTTGACTTAATGTTTGCAATCCCCTCAAAATTTGTGTGTTGAAACATAATCCCCACTGTGATGGTATTCGGTGGTGGGGTCTCTGAGAGGTAATGAGGTCAGGAAGACTGAGTCTTCATGAATGGAATCAGTGCCCTTATAAAAGAGACCCTTGAGAGATCCCTCGCCCTTTCTGCCCAGTGAGGAAACAGCAAGAATACAGCCGTCCATGAACGAGGAAGTGGGCTCTCACCAAAACTGAATTGTTGGCACCTTGACCTTGGACTTCCCAGCTTCCAGAACTGTGAGAAACAAACTTCTGTTGTTTATAAGCCACTAGTCTACAGGATTTTGTTACAGCAGCATGGCTGGACTAAGACCCGTGCATAACCTGTGGGAGGTTGTGGGCACTTATCGGGGCTGGATCCAGGCAAGCGGTCACACAGTTGGTTTGTCTCTGAATCTTGCCTTCTCATTTCCTATCTTCTCTTCTTTCCTTAAACCTCCATGCTTAGTTCTCTCAACCTGTCTCCATACCTGACTGTCCCAGTAATGCATTGTCCGGAGTCTGCAGAATAAGCTTTAAGTCCTAATACCACACATAAAAGTTTTGATAGTTTAAGCACATCCACTATTCAGTACAGCATTCTTAGGAAGGAACTATTACCATATCTGGTAAAAGACCCAGGGGATTTGAATCCAGAATTCAGCATGTGTGATGTGTATGTGTTCAAGTCCCCACTGAGATGGCCCAATATCAAGTTGGCTTGTTGGCATGCAGAAAACTCCTGAGTAAACTTGACTTTGCCTCCTCCACTCCAGAAACTTAGAATAGATATAGTCAAGTTCTAGGAGAAAAGATGCAGATCAGAGAAGACGGAGTATCCAGGATCCAGTAAGGATCCAAATTGTTTATGGAAGTTGTGATCCAACCTCAGTTTCCCCTAAATCAATGATACATGTCAGGGTTAATTTGGGCTCCTTTCCTCAATCCTGCCAGGCTACCTCATAACCTTTCCCAGGCCAAGATTCCTCCTAGGACATCTCTTGCCAGGAATAGTTCTCCTTGGTTGTCCTTTACCCTAATTAGCATTAGAATAGAGACAGAAAGAGTAATTTGTCAAGATATTCACCCCATGGAACTTGCCCCAAACATTTTATTTTTGTCTTTTATTTTTAGCAATGACATCAGTTGGGTTTGATTTGGGTTTCTAATGAGTCAATTCCATTCACATCACCCTCTATTAAATATGCCAAGCAGATTTTACATTACAAAGCTACTTTTTAATAAGATTTAGTAAGCTTATCCTTAGATCTTCAAGGATTTATAGATACTCAACAGAGTGGGAAAGGGCTGCCTCATTAATTGGCTATATATTTAAAGAACAAATTTTGGAAAAGTCATTCAAATAACATGTGTTTTCCCTCTTCAACCCCCCCCCCCATTGTACATGTGGACCTCACAAAAGAGCTTTCTCCGGCCCTAAGTTCTTGAAAACCCGGAAGTGCTACACAGAGCAGCAGCTACAGCTCCCCAGGGCCCCGTCTTTTTAGATCTGAGCCATGTGTTATGATAAATAAATAATCTCCGAAGTGCTTATCTTGCTTCTGGCAAGGATATAACAATTCAGATGTACGGCTTCTTAACGCCTACAGGAAAGAATTGAAGAGAAGAAAAAAAGAATCCCCATCTTGGCATAAAAAGGGAAAGGCACGTCAACAACAGAAATTATAAACATGAAGAGGGTATGGGGGTGACTTGACTGAGCAGTAGCAGGAAAAAACCTGGAGATTTCAATACCAGTTGTTGGATCTCAAGCCAAGAAAAAGGGAGATGGACTCACAGATACCAGGAGTATTAAATAACCAGATGTTATGAGGCTGTCATCATCCGAAAGTCCCTGCTTATTTCTGAACCTCAGTCCTGAAGAATAAGCTGTGGTTTCTGGACTTAATCTATTTAGTGCTGAGCTTTCTATGAGAGAAAGCCATGCATCCGGGTATATTTTGGGTTTACAAAAAGTTAGTGCGACTGAAACTGTTTGCCAAATCTAGTATTTGTAGTCACGTGACCCACATGGCTTATCATTTCTGGAAAAAGCTTCCCCCTGGACAGGAATGGATGGGGATCACCCTATAGAACCTCTTAGATAGACTTGGCTTGAATGCTACCCACTTGGATTTCACCAGTGATGGGCATAAGAAATTGCCCCACCTAGAAAAATGTCTTTAAACAAGGAACTCCTTGGTGAAGTCCCTTCAGAACTAAGCTCTGTGAATAGGTTTCTTCCTCCTGATGAATTGAACTGTTGCTTAAAATTACACTCAGAATTCTGCAACCAGCTGTCTTCCACTTTTTCTAGGTTGATGGAAAGCTCAGAAGTACATTCAATGTCTGATTGCTGTCATTCTTCCCCAGCAGATTTTACTGCTAGTTTTTTTTCCCCCCACTTTGACTTTTTGGTTCATTTTGGTTCTTAAAAACTGTTTTACAATCTCTCTCTCTCTTTTTTTTTTTTGCCTGAAGTGGGTGGTATATAAAAAAGATTTGATTAATTCAAAGATCTAAAATGTGCCTCTTCAGGCATGTGTTTCCAAATGGCACCGCGTTCCCCTGGCAGAACACGTCTCCTCCTTCTCCAGTGTTGACTTGCCCGCAGTGAGAAAGGACAAGAAAGCAAGACAGCAAACCCAAGGTGGAGGGTTGGGTTGGCCTGGAAAATTCTCAGGAACAAACAGCTGACAAAATAATACCCTCTGAAACTACGAGAGGTCTTATGGAGAGTTATGATTTCAATGTTCAAAGGCTCTTTCTCTTGTACAAAAACATAGTTGAAAGCTGGTTTTAGCCAGTCCTTTCCTGAATGCTCAAGTGACAATTGAAATAAGAAACGTGCCCCACAGGTGCTGTCTTCACCCCAGATGCATGGGAATGTGGATGTTTACCTACAGTCCCCAGCAGGAAGGCAGGGCTTGCAAAAACAGATCTCAGCAGGTGGAGGGTGACCTGGGAGATTTCCCCACCCTGGTTGCTAGCCATATTCCCAGATTTTTAGGACACCCATTAAAATCTTTGCATTTGTTTTAAACTACCCATCATTATTCATGAGGTTTTAGAAATTCATTCACAAGTTGGAAGATTATCCTTTACATAAAAATACAAAGGTCTTTGGGCTTTTAGGGCTCTTAACTCTTCAAATGAGCAATTGTTTCCTTTTCCAAGTGCTGCTTTGAAGAGGAAAGCTCTGGAGCTTCCTAATTCCCTGTGCACGTTAAAGGCACAGGTAACAAACATTGACTACGGCAGATAGTAGGTGCCACTGTGTTCAGTGTATGAGTTTTTACAGCCAGAAACCTGGAGAAGCTTAGAACAGCAGACAGCCCGACTTCTGTTCCTGAGCTGCTGTTATCCGGTGGGGCAGGAGCAGTGAGCTGTTTGCCCACTGGTGCCCGGCCTCACCTACCCCACCTTTCCCTACCTGGGGAGGCTGACCTTGCCTGGTGTGTCACCCGAGCCCCTCCTGTCTGGTGTCCTACTGGTCTTGGCCTGGAGATGACAGCTGGAAAACAGAGTGAATAGGTGATTCTCCCACACCAGCCCTGGCTTTTGCCTCATCATCGTTTTTTCTCTTAACCCTGCCCACTCCTTTCTAAGTGGTCCCCTGTTGTGGCTTTTACATTTGACCCTTCTGGGGTGGATTTTGTTTTCAGCCAGGCCTCTGACTGATACAAATGGTAACCAGCAAGAAAAGCCGAAGTGGTTTGGAGCAGGGGGACTGAATTCCCGAGCTGTGGGATCACACCCACGGCTTCTGGATTCTTCCTGAGACGGCCGGGTGGGGAAAGAAGCAGGGGAGATGAACTGTCAGCCTGCCCATGGCCTTAAGGGCCCACCGTTCTGTCTCCTGGGAAGTGTGAGGCCAAGGACACTTCAAGTGGCCAAGCCACTGCCTCAGAGGTTTGCACTCAACTCTACTCACCACAAATGCTTACTGTACTTGGGCACTGGGGGATAAAAGAACTTGGCTCATGACTCAATCAAAATTTTTTAATGACATTTTTTGTTTTTTTGTAAATAAACACTTGACAAGAAGGGGAGTGATCCCATGCCATGATGGAGCAGTAAAGCCAGTCAGAGGCCAGCCTTCATTCTTCGGGCAGGACTGCCCCCCCGGGACCTTGAGCTGAGCTGGAACAGCGGGAGACAACTGGGGCCACTCGGGCAGCCGAGGAGGCCCGAGCAGGCAATGGCATCCTCAGTCTTTTATATTTATATATTATTTATATGTATATATACACATATATATTACATCCAAGTGTGGCAGTCATTTGTACCATTTCCCAGGGAGACGCGAACGTTCCCGAGGCAGCAGGGCGTGGGGATGGGGCAGGAACAGAGGGGTCAGCTAAAGTGCAGGGCTGGGGGCTCACAGGAGCTGCAGGAGCCTCAGTGACTGTAGGAGCGCTCCGGGCTCTGCAGCCGCCAGGTACTGGCAGCAAAGCCAGTCCTCCAGCTCCACCCCGCGCCTGCGGTCCACGGCTTTCTCGGCGAACTTCATCATCATCAGGGCGCGCTTCATGTCGATCCAGTTATGCAGCGTGCTGCACAGCGCCTCCTCCGAGGTGCCCCGCTGCTCCACCAGCTCCCGCCGCGGCCCCCACAGCAGGCACTGCAGCACCCGCCTGGCCTCGCTGATGCGGATGCGCCTGCTGGGGTCGGCCTCCAGCAGCAGGTGGGCGAGCTGCTGCAGGCCCCGCGAGTAGAGGGACAGGGTGGGCAGGGGCGGCAGGTCTTCCTGCCGGTAGCCCTGCTCCCGCTGCTGGGCCCGCAGCTGGGCCCTCACCTCGAACGGGTTGGGCTGGTGGAGCAGCTCGTAGATGAGAATACCTGCTTGGAACTCGTCGGACTTGCTGTACTGAGAGGCAGACACGATCTCGGGGGCCAGCCGGGCCTGGCTCTTTACCTGCTGCAGGTTGGTGGTGGCCTTCAGGAAGTTGCTGATAATGAGCCGGGGCAGGTGCTTCTCACTGGGCAGCCCCTGGCAGGTGGGGGCGGTTGAGGGGCTGGGGGTGACACTGGCTGGGAGGGTGGCAGAGGGGCAAGGGAAGGAAGTGGCAGCAGAGGCAGGGGATGTGGTGGAGAGAGGGGTGCTAGAGGGGGCAGAGGAGACACGGGGCCTGGCAGCGGAGGCGCCGGAGGAGGCCTGGGGGGTGCAGTGCACCAGCAGCAGGTTCTCCAGGCACAGGTCTCCGTGGATGACCCCGTGCTCCTTCAGATGTTCCAGCCCGTTGCAAAGCTGCAGAAGCAGGAAGCACACACGCCGCTCGTAGGCCTCGGGCTCGGATTGGTGGCTGCCAGCTGAGTCCCGCACAAAGTCAGAGGCAGTCTGGTGGGGCACCTCTCGGGTGATGACCACCACGCAGTCCTGCTCCTGAGCAGGCAGGGGGTCCTTGGGCACGTCGGGAGAGGCAAGCATGCTGGAGGGCACGGAGGCCACAAAGTGGCCGCAGTCCTGCTGGATGTTGAAGTGCACGGGCACAGAGGGGCTGCAATATGAGGCCACTTTGGGCTCGGGGGTTTTGCAGATCTGTGGGAAAAAGGAGAAGCAAGGTCAAGAGTGGGGTCCACCATTCTGTTCAACAGCGGGGTGGGGACACTTGGAAATCCCCACGCATAAGGTGAACTGGGACCCTTACCTCACACCATACACACAAATGAACATAAAATGCATCGCACAGACTTGGGTGTAAGAGCCCAAACCAATTTTAGAAGGAAGCACAGGAGAGAATTTTTGAGACCTTAATTTTAGCAAAGATTTCTGATACCACAGCAAAAGCATCGTTGGTAAAGAACTGAAAAACTTGACCCCATCAAAATTCAAAATTTCTGTGCATCAAAATACGCTTTTATTACAAAAACAGAAAGGCAAGTAACAGACTGGGAGAAAATATGTGCAAAACACAAATCCAATAAATGATTTGTATCCAGAGTCCCCTGCTGCCCCGCTGCAAAAAAACTCTTATAACTCAGTAGTAAGATAAACTTCCTAATCAAAACAGTGGGGCAAAGATATTAATAGGCACTTCACTGGAGATATACATAAATGACCATAGGCACATGGAAAGATGTTTAACACCATGAGTCACTAGGGAAATGCAAATCAGACCCACAATGACACACTAGCTGCCGCCCACTCGAAGGGCCATAAGACACATGACAGACAGTGACAAGCATCTATGCAATGTGGAGAAATGGGAACACTCCTTATGGCAGGTGGTTTGTAAAACTGTGCAGTCATTTTGGGACACAGTTTGGCAATTTCTTAAGAAGTTAAATATAAAATTATCGTACAACCCAGCAAGAGTGGGGTCCCGGGACAACAGCACACAGTGCGGCCTCCTGGTATTGATAGAAAGACCTCCCTCTGCCCACGGTGTGGGCCGGGCAAATTCCCAGGAAGCCCAATCAGAGCTGACATAGGCAGTCAGCCTTGCTGCCCACCCCTTGCACCTGCAGCACCAGCTACCTAAAGGGATGTGCTTGACCACTGCGGTGCACCTGTCTTGGGGACCTCACAGGCAGGTGCAGCCCCTAAGCCTCTAGGGCAGGAGTGTCCAACCTGCAGCCCAACGCAAAATCGTAGATGCACTTAAAGCATGAGATTTTTTTGTGATTACATATCGCGATGTATTTAATGTGTGGCCCAAGATAACTCTTCTTTTTCCACTGTGGCCCAGAGACGCCAAAAGGTGGGACTTCCCTGCTCCAGGGCTTGGCCACGTTCTCCGAGGCTGCCATAGATTCTAGATCTAGGTAAATAGGCCTACTAGCTGGTATGACCAGCAGGGCTGCTTTTAATGAAACTGCTATGTGGAAACTTCTACATGAGTCAGAGCAGCTGAAAGAAGACAGACAGCTCTCCAGGGCCAGGGAAGCCAAGGGGCCATAGGCACCCTCTGGAGTAAACAAACAGGTGACCTCAAGCGCCTGTGGGGCACCTCTATGACCTCATGTCTCTCCTCGGCCTCTTCAACATCTCCTTGTCCTACAGACAGCACCAGCCACCTGAGGATCCTTAGCATGCCAATCCTCACTAGGTCGCCCCACAACCGGAGAAGCCTGACCCAGACACCGTGGGTCTCAACTTCCCTGTAATTACACTGAAAGGGACTGAACGTGGTCTGCGGTCTCCTCTCTCAAAGGCTGTTGTGTAGCCTCAGCCATGCTTTACAGAAAGGTAAGGATTAGCGTGTAATCCCGAGAAGAAAGGCACATTGCATCTACCGAGAAAACATTACCCTGCCAACAATCCCCAAATAACCCTTCGGGCTGCTGTGGTGTCACACTCAGATGACTGCAGCAGTGGCCGCGACGCGCCACAGTGCTCACAGGTGCTGTTTGTGGAAGCTGCGTGGCAAGCACCTTTTCACAGACATTTATTTATATTGCTGCTGTACAAACCTTCTTAGCACGACACCTGAGATCAAAGAGTTCAGCCGCTTAGGAAACTTTTATCTAGGTAGTTGGGAGGTGGGGGAGGTAACACATTAATCTAGTAATCTCTCTATTATGGAACTGGAATAGAAATAAAAGGGAAGTGCATTTATCCTAGATAGTGGTTCCAATTACACCGCAAACATGACTTTGGAATACATATCTAAAGGCGCTTTCTTATTCTAGCCCACCCACTGTCTTTAGCTTTTCAATGGCCAGCTTCTGGAACGCTGTGACACTAAAGGAAAGGTGGGAGTCTTTACAAATAGTCTTACACAGAAATACCAACCGCTGCATAACAACCTGTCTGCGGTGCTGTGTGTGGATCCGCCGGGGTCACTCCCCTCCGGCGAGGGCTCTCAGCCACGCAGACGCCTCCGGAGTCCTGCACGTGTGAGACGTGGTGCCGGCTCAGCATTTCACACTCAGTGTCTCATTTGATCTCAAACCACCAGATGAGGTGGGTCGTGTCACAGAGGGGGAAACTCAGGTTCCAAAAGGTTAAATTATTTGCTCGAGAGCATACAACCGAGAGGTATCTGAGAGGTCAAGGTACGGGCTTTGGAGCACACAAGACCTTGATTTAAACAGACATGCTGCAAATATTGCACATTGCAGTGGAGTCCGGTTACTGGCAGTAGTTCTGTTCTGTGAGGTAGCCTCCAGCAGGGAGTTACTGACTACCGAACCACTGCTCCTGGGGGGAATGCAAGCTTCAGGCCACAGTATTTTCATTAACCAGCCAGCACAGAACCTTATTTTATGTGGGTTTCTGTTTAAAGATGCCTTAATAGGTACTGTTGATTCATTAACACTGAATTTGTGGCAACAGCACTGTACCTCCTGTCTGAATGAGGCCGACCTAATACTCTCTCAAAGGCACACCGAGGCCTTCCTGCACTTGGAAACACCAGACTGGACTGCAGGGCTCAGCCTGGCCATTTAAACGGCGAAGTCACCACCAATAAGCACAAAAATGTGAGGAATGGTGAATGAAGCACTAAATAGACCATGGATGGGACACTGTTGGCCATGTGAGGGCTGAAACAAAACAGAGAGCTCCCTGGTGCCACCTCAGCTGGGAATCTACATGTCGGGTGACTCAAGTTCCCCCACCCTGTGCATGCCTGGAAATGACCACAAAAATACCACATGTATTGATTGGGGTTCCAAATAAATTCTATCAGTGAATTCACAACACAGAACCCAAGAACAATGAGGGCTAACTGTCTTTATCTCGAAGTCTGCCTTCTCCTCTGTGTATCAGAGGCAGTGATAGCTCCTTCTTCACAGGGCCACTGGCAGCATTAAATAACACAACACAGGTGTGGCTTCCAGCACAGCACCTAGCGCCTGGCACAGGTGAGCAGCCACCAGGAAGGGTTGCCATGGTGATTACTCTGGCAGGTTTGGCTGCACCCGTGCTTCATACACAATCCAGAGCTGAGCTGGCAGGGAGGTTATTTTACCAACTCGAGGGTGCAGCTGCTTGGGGCCTAAGGAGTGTTTCCAAGGATCCCTGTTCTCTAGGGTATCAAAGGCCTGGGCCCAGCAAACGCTCCCAGCAGAGCTGCTGACAGTTCGCACAGAGATGTAAATGAGGGCGCAGAGTGAATGGCAACGGGGCTGGATGTGGTTCAAAATCCCTGGCTTCCCAGAGAGAGGGGTGGAGATACTGGGGACAGGAATGGGGTCAGGCGGCTTCTTTTCCATCCCATCTCCCCGTCCCCACCAAACTCCCTCATTTCATTTTCAGGGGGTGTGCACTTGCGTTTTGGCTCAAGACCTTCACACAAACCTTTGATTCAGCTCAAATTTCAAACGTTTTGTTGAGCCAAGTCTCACTTTAAACTTCGCAGCCTGGGCCTCATTCATGGTTGAGAATCTGAGCAAAGTCACGTCTATTAAATAAAAAAAGGCCCAGCCGGCTAAACACAGGTCCCTAATTACTCAACTGGAATTCTAGTTGACTGAGGAATGAAATGGGCCTCGAAAGCGCACACGCACCTAATGATATTTTTCTGCCACATCCTCACGGAGCAGGGCTACAGAGCTGGCTTCCTCTCCTCGCTGCTGCAAGGCACTGACTGAGCCCGGGAACCAGGGCCCAGCATTAGCGGGAGCAGGTGCACGCCTTACCAGGCACAGATGAAATGAGCTCAGCGACAGACCGGCCTCAGAGAGGGACCCAGTCCCCCTCCCTCGGATTCCAGACGACTGCCTTCCGTCTAGACTGCGAAGGTAATGAAGAGGAACAGCTGCACGTGCGAAGCAACGCTCCACACCCCGCCCCCTGCCCCCATCGCCAGGCCGGCACATGTGCAAGTTCATATCGTTGTTCCCCAGACTCTGAACATTTCGAGCTTGTCTCCAGATTTCCTTCTCAATGGCACTGAGACAACCCTCAAGCTGCCGAGTGTCTGGCAGAATCAGATGGGAGACCCCTGGGCCCCTGTTCTTAGAGGTCTAAGGCTATCTTCAGTTTCCTCCTAGTTTACATTTCTGCTGATGTGAGAAGCATTGTTTGCTTTTACCATCCTCCGGGGAAGCTGCATCCTCTTCAGGGAATGGAGCTGATTCCACATTATTATAGGGGGTTCTAGAATGCAGGCTGCACATCACAGTTGCCTCTGTGTATAAAAACCCAAACCCTGGCAGGCCTTGCCAGGCGGCCCCTTGGTTCTTTGCAGCAGGGTCACATGACTCCTGTCCCATGGGTAAGAGGGATCAAGCATCTTCCCCCAGGCTTTCCCCTAAGAACGGAGAGGTCGGCTGTCTCTGGACAATGCATGGACCCCAGCTGAGGCCAGGAGACCAGTGAGAGTGAGGGGTGCCTGCGAACACAGGAAGGTGTGTGCGGCCCCCTTCCTCAGGCTCACTGGGGCCCGCAAGAATGAAGGGCTTCCTAAGGCGCCTCCCTCTCCTCGGCCTTCAAGGATCTCAAATCTACGTTCCTTTCATTGGATAGACACTCGGACTCCTGGCTTGGGGCTGACTGTGATAATGGGCCAATCACGTTCAGCCTACTGCAAAGCACACTCCCTCTTATCTCTGTTGGATACAGCACCATCCTTATCGGAAGGGAAATGCTAGCATTGTTTCTTTTGCTTTTCAATCACAGCTGGGGGAGTTGCAGGGAAGGGGCCTTACCAAGAGACCAGCTGCTGGGTTTAGACATAAAGAGGCAATGAAGTTCAGGAAACCCACAGACTCGTGGTCCAGACATTTGAGTTTTCTTCCATGACTGCCACCTTGGCCACGCCCCCATGTCTGTCAGGGGGCCTTGGTTTCCGTGCAATAACTGGATCCCCCTAGTAGCCACCCCTTCCCTAGTTTTTTCACAGGCAGGCAGCAAGCAATTATACACAGTTCCCTGAAAACTGAAATTGGACATTCCCAATCTATATTTTATGGGGGTGCCACCAATTTATTAAAAGAAAACTGTCATAAAATTCATTGCAATTTTCCTTGGCTAATAATTATAATATTTTAAATTTTTTTCACCACTTGTAAGTAGGAAGCTGCCCCACCCACCAAGGTCATTTCACTATTTACATTTTTTTCTAACTGGAAATAAAATATCTCAGGACAGGTGATGGCAAAAAAGAGCTCAGTGTTTCCCTCCTCATTCCTGACAAAAGCCTGCATTTATAGGAGGGCCACAGAGACATCAGATATTCAAGGGGCACTAAAGGAAGATGAAGAAAGGAGTCCTACAGAAAGACTGGAGTCCGTGGCCAGGATCAGAGTGGCCAGCCATGTGCAGACGCTTGGCCAGCTGGCTCAGAACCATTCCCTGAGAGAACAGCGGGGTGTGGTAGCATTAGCCCCGATCCCCGGGCAAAGATTAAAGAGCTGTGTTACTTGGGACTCATCACTTAACGTCTCTGAACTTCACTTTTCTTAACTGACGTGATGGGAACATGGGCTTTGGTGGCAAGACAAAGCAGGGTTTGGATCCATCTTGGCCACCAGCTAGCTATGGGCAAATTACTTAAACATTTTAAGGTTCAGATTCTTCATGTGTAACATCTACCTGCCTCATGAGGATTCAAGATCACGCAGTGAACACACTAAGACAAGAGTCCAGTTGTACAGTAAATGCTCAATCAATGCTTTCCCTCTTATTGTTCACGATGACGCCTAGGTCTAACTTTCCTTCTGGCCCTATTTGAAGAACAATGCCCTAAATGTCCATCTTCCGTACTAGAATACAAGCTCTGTATGTTACCCTCTCTATACTCAGATCTTGATAAAATACCTGGCAAATAGTGGGCTCGCAGTAAAAACCCACAGAATAAATGAATAAACTCTCTGTTGCATTAAAAGGCAACTGTTTCATCAATCCAACTAGATCACAAGTTCCTGCCTGAAAGCACAGAATGAATCTTCTATTCATACTACAAATCTCGTCGCCCCACACCCCACGCCAGGCAGAGAGTGAGATCACTGAGTGTTGTATGAAAAGGAACCCTAAGACCCAACCCTGCTCCCGAAGCCTGGAGAGGTGAGAGGGCTTGCTCCTAATTCTGCCCAAGGCAGGCCCAGCTGGCTGGACTGCAGAACTGGAGGGGTGGTACCTACTTTCACAGCATAGGTGCTGCCGGGGTCCTCGGAGCAGGTGGCACAGTAGTAAATGGCATCCCCCGAGTCACAGCAGGGCTTGTTGCAAGTCAGCTTGAAGAGCGACCAGTTATTCTCATCGAAGTGCAGCTCCTTTTTCTGGCCACCCATGAAGAGGTCCTCGCACTTGGCCAGGAGGCGGACCAGGGACTGGGCGTAGAGCCCCACCAGCTTGGTGTAGGTGCCCTCCTTGCTGCTGATGCTGCTCAGGAGGCTGTGGAGCTGCAGCTGTGTGCTGCCAGTGGAGGCCTGGCTGGCCACGCTCAGCTGGGAGGAGGAGGCCGACGGAACCCCTTTGCCCTGGAGGCTGGGGCTCGCGCTGCCACTTCTGCTGCCTGCCAGCCCAGGTGCTGGGACCCAGTGGCCATTGCCTTTGAAGGTTTTCTCCAGAGGCTCCGCAGAGGAGAAGGGATGATGGCGGCGGTTCCCAGGGCTGGAGGAGAAGCCCAAGTGGGACTCCTCATGTGCGCAGACATTGGATTCTGAGTGGCTGAGGTTCAGCTTGGGACTGGCTGTTCTTGGCTTGGGGGAGCCCTGGTTCCAGAAGAAGCCATCTGGCGAAGAGGCCGCCCGGCTCACTAACTTCTTCTGGGGGAGCGGTGGGGGCTGTAGGGGGCTGCTGGGGGACACATCCTCAGTGGAGCCTGAAGGGAAAGGAACAGCAGCAAAGAGCTTCTTCCCAATGTCGGTGGGCGAGTGGGTCGGCTCGGACGAGGGGCCTGAAAACAGGAAATGGAAACAATCAGGCTGGAGGTCAACGCCATGCAGTTCCAGGGCCCTGTGGGCCTGTATGGATCTGTGTATCTATTCTCTCTCTTCCTCAAAGCAATTTATTTCTATTTTTACTTATCTCTTGAAGTAACAACATATACACAACGAACCAAATTTAAATGCAAAAACAGTGTACAGAGCTGATGAAGCCTTCCCCCTACCCTGGCTGTCCGCACCCAGGCCCTCTCAGGACAGGAAACCACCAGGCTATTCCTTGCACATCCCTCTGGGGATGCGCCAAACCCACCAACAGACGCCGCGCGCACCCTCACGAAGGAAGGCTAACTAGCCCACTGTTCGGAATGTTGCTTTTCCTCAGCTGATGCGACATCTTGGTGCTATTTCACAGCGGGTGTAGGGATCTGTCTAGGTCCTGTTAACAGCTACCCCACTACATGCCATCGCACGTGAGTACCACAATCACTTGTGCAGAGCCCTCCTGATGGTCACGGAGGTCGCTTCCGACGTTCTGCAAACGGCGCTGCAGCAACAACCTCAACCCTGACACGTGTGTGGTTTTAGATCAGTCTTTTTAGGAAATCCAGTTTATAGAGGGTACAATTTACCTACAGTAAAATTCCACCCTTTTAGGGTATTGTTCTAAGAGTTTTTCTTGTTTTACTTTTTTATTGACTTTATTGGGGTGACATGGGCTAATAAAATTATACAGCTTGCAGGCGTGCAGCTCTACAGCACGTCATCTGCACATTGTACTGTGTGCTCACCACCTCGAGCCAAGTCTCCTTCCATCACCACTTACCCGCCGTCCCGCCCCCACCATTGCCCTCTCCTACCTCCCCACCACATAGTTCTTTGAGCTTTGACAAACACAGCAGTGGCTGGGGGCAGTGCTGGCCCACAGATATGTTAGAAGGCAAGGAATGTGGTTTCATTAAAGAAAAAACAGATCTCCAGCAAAAGCAAGTACAGAAGACTCCACAGGTCTCCCCAGGACACAGGGAGATTCAGAAATGTCCCAGATGGTGAGATCACTTAGACAGGGAGGAGACTGCACTTTACTCTTGTTTTTTTTAAATCCTCAACTGAGAACGTTTTTTTCATTACTTTTAGAGATGGAGGAAGGCAGGGAGAGAGAGAGGGAGAGAAACAGTGATGGCGCCCTGACTGGGGATCGAACCTGCAACCTACATATGTGCTCTAACTGGGAATCAAACCTGAAACCTTTTGGTGTACGTAATGATGCTCCAGCCAACCCAGCCCAATGGGCCAGGGCTGCACTTCTGTCTTTGTATCAATGTGTAAAATGGAGTTTTACAGAGACACAAGTCAGGCAATAAAATACGCAGGAAAAAGCTATGGACATTGGAAACAGGAAAGGCCATCTGAACTACTCATTTCTTTCATTCTAAGAACAGAGACTGGAAGAGGTACCCATTATTTTAATAACAGCTTTTAGGGGGATAAAAACAAACATTAACTGTATTTGTAGGTTGGAAAATGCATCCTATCATCCTGAAGGTTAAAGTGCAAAAGAAATACAGGTCTTAGATTTGAGGGAACAGGTACTCATGCTGTGAGCTTGTCACCTTGCTCACTGGGCCAGGTCGTCTTCAGGACAGGGCACATGCCCTGTACCGTGCCCCACCTTAGCAGAACGGCCAGAGAGGAGGAGGTATGACTATCACACGGGTGCGAGGCAAGTGGTGGAAGGCTCCAAAGGATGCAACCTGTCTGTTTAGTCTTTTGTCACCTCACTCAGGTGCACATGCCCTCCCTACGGCTGCTCCTGAATGGTCAATAACCTTCAATGCCCACAGTGAGTCCCCTCTGCTCTCTCCAACCCAAATGGGGACAGAAGGGACAGCTAAGGATGGGCACTGGCACCAGGCCCCTCAGATGATCACTGGGCCTCCTCACTGGGGATGCTCCGTAGGGAGGAGGGACCCTCTCAGGAGCAAAGTGCTTAGTGCTCACCGTGCCCCGGGCAGGGTGGGTGCTGACACTCATACCCCAGTCTTACTGCCACCCAGACACACGACCATGTGCGACAGCAGTGGGCTTCCTGCCCAATACCACCCTGAATGCCAAGCTCGAAGGAGGACAAAGTTGGTGCACTCAGCTTGTTGAACATAGGAGCTGGGAACTAACAGGTTCCTGCAAAGAGAAGCCCAGAGCAGCAGCGAGGCTGCCCGGCCCCACGGCTGTCACCAGACCGGGAGGAAGCACGATGCTTCGCATGCTCCCACATCTGCAGTGGGCTGACACTCTTGCTTCCCAGTGGTTTACCAAGATTGTGGCAAGACTCCTGACCCACCTCACCACACCAGCTAATGACAGGGGGGGCACCTGCCGGCAAGCCTGAATAAGCAATGATTTCCACCCATCCCAAGAAGCCCAGGTTAATTATAAACCAAGCAGCAGTGGCACAGTGGGGGCCAGTAACTTCACACGCCTATGCATCTTCCCTTCCCCCGTCAGAATGGGGGCACGTGAAGAATAGCCAGCATCACAGAGGAGCGGAGATCCTATCACAGCTGATCTTGGCAAGCTGCAACCCTGAAGTCCATAGGTCCTCCAACCCATGCTCGGGGGTGGGAGCTTTTCTCCTCCTGGGGCTCAGTCAGCAATAGGGACAGATGAGGGTTGGGGTGGTGAGTCATTTCCTTCCCTCCTTCCTCCAGCAGCACAGGCTGAAATGGGGGAGGGTCACTTACCAGCTTCTAGGCTACAGAGGGAGGAGCAAGATCTTTCATGTACAGGGCTCTCAGAGGTCCAAGCACTTCATCCACCCAGCACCCAGGTGCAGGAACATGGCCGGGCTGAACCACACCCATTCCCTGGCCTTTCTGCATTTTGGATTGCAGAAGCCCACCCCATAGGGCTGTTGGAACCTCAGTTTCTTTATTATCAAAATGAAGAATGTGAGGGATGAGGAGAAGAGGTGAAGTGTGATGAGAATCCCGGTATATGCGTTAATCAGCGCCTCCAGCATCAGGGACGGCCTGCCTCCGGTCAGGACCCCTGGTCCCCAGGCTGGCGGTGGAGGAGGTTCTGAGAATCAGTTCCTTGCCAAGTTTCCTCTGTAAGCCTTGTGCTTGTTTTACTTCCCAATCCTTATTGGTTTTTCCTCGTTGACTTCCTCGTAAGGTTCTCCTTGATGCCTCCAGTATGTCCCTATTTCTGCCTATGCTCTGCTCTGAGGGATGAACCCATAACCAGCTGGTGGCTTCCCCCCTGTCGAGTTTCCTCATTTAAAAAATGACCGGATGGCATCACCATGAAGGCACCTTCCAGCACTAATAGCCTATAATTTCAGCCACTCCCTCGACTTTCGACCTCGGCTAACATGCATTTTGTCTCAGAGCTGCCCCTGAAATAAAATACCTCCAGGCCGGCAGATGGTTATGTTGCTCCTGCCTTTCCACCCCCTGGCTCTTCCCACAGCTGCCCACGGTGAGCCTTCCAATCTGTTAGGGCAGCGGGGATCTTTAAATTAGAAAAATAAAAAATCTGCACACTCTTATTCCACAGATTACCAAAGAGAATCAAGAGGTGCTGCTTTAGTGCAAAAAAGTAACTCGAGTGTTCAGGCAGGTGGGGAAGGCAACGACCTTCTCCAGCTTCTCTGGGGTCTGTGCTCGTCCACGGCTCCGATGGATCCAGGTCCCACACCCACCGGGGCGAGAGTGCGGCCACTAGGAGGAGGCGTGGCTTCAAGGATCGGCATGCAGGCTATTTCGTTTTTCTTCGTTTCTCAGATGCCACGTGTTTGTCACCCAACAACCCCTGCTAAAGCCAGTACTAATCAGAGGGGCGCTCCCCACGCACCCACTTCCCCAGTGGCTGTCAAGGACTGTCCTTACGGGGACCTCACCAGGTGAAGTGCTCACCTTCCTAATGTATGCACTTTGCTTGAATAACGGAGCATTACGCAAGCACACTGTACTTTTAGTAGTCGGAAAAAAAGAACTCGAGTTCTGTCGCAGGCACACCACCTTCCGCCCGGAGGCAGCCTTCTGAACTTATGGGTCCTTGAGGCTGTTCTCCAGATCTGGAACCACAGCCGGCGAGAAGCCCGTGATTCACAGTGACAGCCCCCAGTCACCTCAGGACCACGCGGCACCTCAGCTGTTAGTTTTCTCGGGCTACTCGGAAACAGATGCCAACTCGTGGTCCATCTCAATAAAACTGATTTCTCCACAGGTCCAGCAGGAGCTGCCTGCTATGGGACCAGGGCTGCCCCCGAGGACCACTCTGGCTCTGTCCTTTTCCTGACTCTTCCATAGAGAATCTCCTGAACAAAGCAGCAAGAGCCTTACTTACTATGTGGAGCAGCTGCCACACTTTGATTTAGAACACCCACCCCTCCCCGCCGGCCCGCCCAGAAAGAGGGAACCCATATGCCTCAACACCTAAAATAGTTTCAGAATTCACAGGCAAACCGCTGGTTCCGAAGATTGTACCTAAAAACATCTGAAAAACTCTGGCCACCCACCCACCCGTATTCTCAGGACTCAGCTCCAACGGCACAGGAGACAAACGCAAATACAGGCAGACCTCGGGGGACTGCGGGTTCCGTCCCAGACCTCTGCAATAAAGTGAGTCGATGTCTTTCTGCTGGTGGAGGGTCTGGTCCTCAATTTGTAAAAGAAACCCGATAATGCAAAGCACAGTAAAATGAGGTATGTCTACATATCCTGGTTTTATGCTGGTGTTAGATCACCCCAAAGTCTGGCTTACAATTAGGGTATAAAAAAAGTGAGAATGGAAAATACTTTGCAGAGAAGTCTACCTACGTCATAGTTACAACACTGCATTTTTTAAAAATGATTTTGCATACTAATTGGGCCAGAGATCTCCAAATCCTGGCTCCTGAGCTTTCCTCCCAGTTGCCAATCCTGCACATAAAGCCAGCAGCCCACGACAGAGAACGCCTCTGAAGCCTGAGTGCATGTGCTTCGGGGGCGGCTGAGGGAGCATTTCTAGCCAGAAGCTACACATCAGGCAGGGTGCACTGGGTGGGGTCTTAGAGGAACCTAGGGCAAGGTTAGTGCCATTATATTTAGAGAGAAGAGATGCCAGGATTTCAATGGCCAGGAGATACAGCTTAATCCCTATGCAGAAATGCAGGCCAAAGTTCAAACCTAGTGGGGCTGTGAGGTTTTTCTTATTATAGAGTCCTCTTCTTGCTGGTTTTTAATAGGCACTGTCATTGTTCTCTGCAGACAAGATGAGAGCTGAGCCTAAGGAGGAAGTGGTCAGTCCAGTTTTGAGCGGTATGAACGAACACAGTTGGGGTCCTTGGGTGCCTGGCTCTGCCGTCTGCAGCTGCTGGGCCAGTGCAAGTGTGGAGGCCAAGGGCAGAGTCCCAGTGCAGAGTCCCCAAGCGCCAAAGGTAGCCCTTGTGCCTGACTATCCTCCAGCTTCTGGTAAGGTAGAGCAAATGGAATTTTCTTTCGGTCAGAAAACTTAGACTCTTTTTTAAAAATGAGGATAATAGATTGTAGAGCTGGAAATGGCTATATAGATATATCTAGTCATTTGGTCAGTTTTTCCTGAGCCTCTACTAAATGACTAACTAAATGAAAGGCCCAGGGAACAGAGCAGATGGCAAAAACCTCGCCCAAGCCCCACGGCTCCTTCAATCCCCTCCTGTTAAAGGTGAGAAAACTCTAGCCATCTGTGTGGGCACCTTGCCAACTTCACACAGGAAGTAGCAGTCTTGCAGGTTTCTGCAACCCCTTTCGCCACCCCCAGGAGAAGGGAAGTGCTGGGGCAAGGGAACGTTCCAGCCTCACGTGTAACTTTTTCCTCCAAAGGAAAATTGTGCAACCTCCTGTTTGGTCCCAGAGTCTTAATAGTCTCAACTCTGAACATTAAAAAAAAAAAAAAAAAGCAACAAAACATTCCTTTGAAAGGAATTCTTGCTTTTTCAAGAAGGTAAACGTGGTCTGAAAATGGAAGCATGTTATTAGCATTTTACAACTGGATGGAAAATGTGGCGTTTGTGAGGAGTCTCTCTGGACCACTTAATCATCCCAAGAAACAGTGATCTAGACATGAATGCGATTTACATGCAAAAGAGACACACTGTCTCGGTTTGGAAAAAAGGCTCATGGAAAACATCCCGTGCCCGCAGCCCAAGCGTGCTCCAGGAATCCTGATCTTTCAAGTCCCTGTTATAACACGATCAGTAAGGGGTTTCTTCCAAATTGACAGTAAAATTAAAAGTTGGCTCAGAGCACTTTCACACGCTGTTGATGGAAGTGTAAACTGACATTCTTAGAGGATCATTTGGTAACAGCTACTTAAAATGCATATATATTTTGACACATCAATTCTTACCTCTAAGAATTTATCTCACAGATATGCCCACAAATTTATTTCATGGTATGTCACAGGATCTTACTGTAGACTTGTAATAAAAATCACCTAAACATGCATTGATAAGAAGGGTTTAACCAACTCATACAATGGAAGACTATGTAGCATTATAAAAAATACGGTAGATCTAGAGGCTGTGATTTAAAAGACTTCAAAATATATTAAGGAAAAATGCAGGAAATGTAGAAGCTAAAGAACTTATGACACATGGACATGAACGAAAGGGGGGGAATGTGGGTGGGAGGGGGTGGGCAGGGTGGAGGGGAGTGAAGGGGGAAAATGGGAAACTGTAATAGCATAATGAATAAAATTAAAAAAAGAAAAATGCATAGAAACAAAGTTTATGATATTTAAAATATGGATACAAATTTCTGAGGGGATACAGAAAAAAATGTCTACAGTGGTGCTGGGAGCTTCTAGGGGTTGTGTGGAGTCTCTGCCTTTCCTTTCACACCTTTCTCCGCTGTTTGAATGTTTACCACAGACGTGCACTGCCTTTATTGAAGTATCATATATATCTAAAATTTGGTTTGAATGGAATAGTTTTAACAACAACAAAGTTTCACTTCAGTGATAGTGTAAGGGCTCAGGATGCAACCAATCTAAAAAACAAGTATTTTTCCTTGGGGATCCCTTCTTCCTCCTCAGTAATAGATCTCCCAGAACGGGACCCATGATTCAATTCTGTATTAGACCAAATCCCTCAGTTCAGGATCAAGCGCTTTAACAAGCCTGTTTAATAGTCAGAGAGCACACTGCTTTTAGCTAGAGAGCTTTAGATGCCTTTTTCAAGAACCCCTCTAAAAAAAGACACCATGTCTTCTCAGAGTCTCAGGTGACAGCCCAAGAGGGGAGCAAAGGCTCAGTGGAGGTCGGGCTGTCGCTTATTCGGACTGATGTCTGGTCTTCGTGGACTTCCTGTCTCCCCGCCTGACAGGCCCTCGCACCAGCCCCCCGACCTTCCTGGTTAGATTTGCCCTGTAGCACCCACGGCCATGGACACGCTGGCTCCTTCACCCCTTCCTCTCCCTCACTGTCCCCCTCTCCCCACTAGAATGGAGCTCCACGGAAGGGACTGGACATTTTTTTTGTCCTTGCTGTATCTTCAACAGCTGAAATTGTACCCAGCACACTGTTTACATTAAAAAAATACCTATCAGATCAATGACCGAATTAGTGTATATACTTTAAAAACCTACCTGGCATTATTATTCTGAAAAACAAGCCGACTATCATCAAGATACATGGTTACCTTTCTGTATCTCTAATTTGCTGGCTATAAAAATAAGAATACGGATGCTGCCCGGGCACATACTGTCACGTGGTCTCTACCTGTACTCACTGTATAGCTGGACCTTGTGGCCAGTGTTCGTGCCAAGGGTGTCAGTTCGGTGAAGCCCTCTCTCACCTCCTGCACTATGGGAACCTGGCACCCATAGATGCCGCTTCAATGGCTCAAACTGAATTTGGTTACCCTAAACCGAAAAGGAAAATCACCTCAATGGATGTGAGGAGGCTGGTGTCTGTGAAAGTAAGTGTTTACAGCACAAAGGTCTCCAGAGGACCGTTTCCATTCACCGCCTCCATTCACTGCAGATCGGCTTCCCCTTGGCAGCGCTCGGGGATCTGCCCCGACACTTGCACTTTGTCCCTCCCACACGAGGCCCAAGCAACTGCTGAGACGGGTTTGCCTTCCACTGAGCTGACTCACTGTTCCACTGAACTGCCCGCATGGACAAATGGGGTGACAGATGTGCTCCGAGGAGCATGAAACGTGATACAAGCATAAAGACACAAAATTAGTACTGACATAGAAATGATCTCTTGTAAACATAAAATTTAGATAAACTTGCTTTAAAATGTGATGGTTAGAGATTATCATTGTTTGTTTTTCTTGTAAAATGTAAAGCTTTTTTCTTTTTTGGCTATAAAACCTGAACAGGAGAAATCTAACTTTCATAAAGAATGCTCATGAGCTTCCAAGAAGTCCACACAAGCGACGATTATGATGCGCCCTGGAATGACTTTGTCCCTGCCTCGCTCTGGCCAGCCTACACTGCGGATGCAAAAATTCAACGCATTGTTTGTGTTAGTGAATTCCAACTGGCAAAACAAACACACAGCCTCAAGGTATATTATGTCGATATATAATGTTAGAGGTAGACACTACATTCTGGTTTCAAGGAACTTCAGTTTGAATGAATTCTCTTTCTCCTATTCTGAGCCACCCTCTCGGTTTAGCACTAGATGACGGATAGTAGAAGAAGTCACGAAGGATGATATTTGGCTACGTGGTAAAAGCGAGTAAAGACTCACGAGACTGGAAGATAGTTATTCAATAACAGATCTTGAGCAAGTGGCCTTGGTCGATGATGAGAAGCTAAACGAAGGGTTTCTGGTGTTTCATGGCTGGTGGTTCTAGATATTCTCTGGATTAATGTTTAAGAGATGTCAGAGATGGGGGTGGGGGGCAGGGGGGCAAAGACAGAAGGAGTGAACCCCTCTTGGGTCTCTTGCTATTTCAAAGCACGGTTCTGGGTGCAGACCCACACACAGGAGCAGCAGTAGAAATGGTTTGCTCTAAGGATCCAGAGTCTGAAGCAGGATGTATACCTTCTTGTGGATCTGGGGATCCAAATTTTGAAGTGCATTTCCATTAAAAAACTGGATCATGACAAAGGGATAACTATAAAAGTGTGATCATTTTAATTTAAAAACTGTCTGGGTTAGGTGTGGTCATTATGCTCATCGATCTCCAAGGCCCCCGTTTTCCTACCTCCGCGAACTGATTTCTAGAGTCTTGAACAATCCAGCCTCCGCTTCCTACCAGCCTCATGTCCAAGAGGGGCAGGCTGGTCTTACCCTCTTCCCAGGGTGCACTAACCCCGAACCTTGGTTCCTCTTTAGTGTCTCCTTAGCTAGCAAAGCCCGTTCCTCCTCAATTCTGACCACACTTCAGACATGGGCGGAGGTCCCGTCTTCTCAAAAAGCCTTCTTTGGACCAGCTCTCATTGATTTCTCCTTCTTCCAGAAGCCTTTGCAAGCACCCATGTCCTGGGCAGTCCATTTTCCTAGCTTATTCCACCCACCTGTGTGTCACGTGTTTTAACCTTATCTTCCTAGATAGACATAAGAGCCCTGAGAGCAAACATCAGGATTTGCTGGTGGTGAGAAGCAAAGTCCTAAGGTAATTAAGCCCAGCTCTCCTCAATACCAGCTGGCTGCCACTGTAGCCTGCTCCCTCACAACTGGTCCCAGTCCCAGGAGGGTGAGTCTGGGCTGACCAGCAAGGGGACTCGTGTTTCCCGGCCCAGCCCTCTGCAGAATAATCTGCCTTGCGGAATGTTTGCACAATGGGATGGGAAGAGGAAAAAGATAGAAGCCCAGGAAAGTCTGCAGAAAAAGAAAATCCTATTTGGTCACATCCCACCCAAATCAAGGCTAAGACATTTCCTGTTTTTAAGTTAGAGCCATCAGAATTTTCCCATCAGAACACACCACGGACTGACTTATTACATGCGTTTTTGTCTTAGCGGCACTCATCCTTTAGACAGAAAAGTGTGGGCGACAGTATATTTCCCCTGGAAAACTGCCTATCGAGAAGAAATACTTCCACAGGAGGGAAAGAGGAAGTCGTGTTAGCACACGTCGAAACCTAACGTGCAAGGCAGGAGAGGGCACACACCCACAGATGTTGAAAGGGTGAAAACAGAAAAACAAGAGTTCCTTTTCAGAAATACACACAGTCAGGACGTACCCACACATGACATCCTGGAGCTTTACCCAGAAGGTGGAATGGTTGGTAGCCTAACGAAGCCCACATGGTTTTAATTCAACAAACATTAATGTAAACACCCACTGTGTCTGAGTATGTGCACGCGTACACATGTATGTGTATGTATGCGTGCATGTGTGCACATATGCGCACATGAAAGAGCATGAGACGGGGACGGCATTAGTGGAGGGAGGAAGAGAAACACAGAGGTTGGCAGGAGACAGAAGACTTGTGGCTAGCATGTATCCCCCCCCTGAGAACTCATCCTGAGGGCAGAAGTGGAGAGCAGACCGATGTATGGATGGCTCATGAGGAATCAGGGGTCTTTAGCATGCTTTCAACTTCTGCCTCCTCCACCTCATTGCCATGTGCATGCATTGTGCATAAGTGGAGAACAGTCTGGGATGAGGCGCCTTGCCATGTATTCACCAGGGAATGAACGTCAACGACTCCTTGGCAGAGTCTACTTCGTAGGGAAAGCAGGGCCCAGAAAGCAAGGCCAGCTCAGCCCTTCCAAATCCTGGCGGTTAACCCAGGCCTGGCCTTATAGACTCAGGAGAGTCTTAGCCTCCCTGTCAAGGGCAAGTCTGTTACCTCCATCACTGCAGGTCCTGGAGTCCGAGGCCAGGCTGTCCGTGGAGCCCGTGGTGAAGCTAACGTGGGCGCTGCGGAAGGATGGGCTGAGGCTCTCTGCGGAGCCCTGGCTCGCTTTCTCCAAATCAGAGCTGCTCTTGTTCATTTTCAAAAGGTGCCTGAAAAATTTGGAACAAACAATGAAACTGATTAATTTGTTTTCTAGTCTAAAACCAGGCCTATTGACCACGAACCTACTATGCTCTTGAAACCTGACCAACGCCAGCAAGTTTTGCAAACGTGATTTTGGGAAGAGAGAACAGATGCTCTCATGAAACCTTATGAGTGTAAATGGTAGGAGATTTCTTGGCTGTGGTTAAGAGAAGCAAGTCTATTAAATTTAGACAAATGCCAAAATCATGACTGGAGAGCAACTGTCTTCATCTTCTCGCATCGTGTGCTAAAACATTTGTGTTATCTATTATGTCCTGTGTGACGTCTCTACAAAGAAACTGAATATTAGCATACAAGCCAATGTAGAGAGATAAACAGAGACAGTAGCTTTTGCAAGATCACAAAACAAGTGAACGGCAAATCAAGACTAAAAACATGTGATTTCTTTTTAGCTTGGTACTCTCTTGACATCGCTTCAAAGAGTCTAAGTGGTTCCTTGGAATTGAGGGAAACTTTATTTAAATTTTAACCAGACTTCTAGTGCCATGCTCAGATCGAACCATGTTAACATAACCCTTATTCCAGAACTATGGAATAAATCTGCTCTCGGGCTTCCTGTGAAACCTTTTTATTGCATCTCTAGGACAGCATTACGGACACATCAGGGAGGAACGCCAAGTTCAAGAACAAAGAACTTTGCGTTGGTGACCGCAGCTCCGTCATGAGGTAGAGCATTTAGCTTATTGATTTCTCCTTCCCCCTTTCCACAAACTACATGAATATTCACCCTGCCCTGACATTTCCTCCACAAAGTGAGACACGCCACAATCAATCCAGTTCTCTCCCTGTTGGTGGTAACCCAGATTTGTCTGAACTGATATTTCCTGATGACTTCTTGTTCTCCTGACAGCAGATCTATATCTCGGTATCTGCTGCAGGAAATAGACAATACGGTATTGATTTGGCATCAGAACAGCCTTATTTAATGCACATGACCTTACAGCCAAGAATGTATCGATTGTTCTTTGTGCTGTACTGGTCTTCACAGTCATTGGAATCCCTTGTTCATTAACAGACAAGTTTAAAGAAAGTTTGTTTGCTACTGTGAAAGGTGCTTTCTGGAAACATCTCTCGCTCTCTCCATCTCCAACCCTTAGAACCACCACGAAAAAGGTTCCTAAGCTGTTAAATGGAAGTGTGACCATGATGACAATATTACTATTAACAGTATTTCTATATTTCATTGTCACTGTAGAGATCTTGGAAATATCAAATCCTTAGGAAGGGCTATGGCAAAATACAACCATAGGAGTTTCATAAAATGTTTTATCCTCATCAGATTCATCAGTAATGGCTTCTCAGATGAAGCCAAAATCTGAAGCCGTGAATGGCGACCACCCCTCAGTCTGGGAGAGAAACCAGCTCCACAACAACCCAGCTGCTCTGCCCTTTTCCAAGTGCTTTCTCTTGGTTCTTCATGCCCAGAAAATTGCCAAGGGAGAAATTCTAGCACTATCTCTGCTTAGCTGACCCAGCTCCCCATTGCACAAACTTAAAACCACAATCAACATATATAAATAGACAAAACTTTAACACACACAAATGTGCATATGAGTATACACACATACACAATTATTTACAGTAACAGCAAAGCATTGAAAGGAAGAAAATTTCTCAGGGCCAGAGGCAAAGAGGGGACTCAGTGCAGAGCATCACGAGAAAGGCTTCAACAACAAGGGTGTGCTTGCTGCAGGTTCCGGTAGACGCTCCTTGCGGGTTAAGGAAGGATTTCTATTCCAAGTTTTCAAAGTGTTTTCTATTTTTATGTCATTTATAGTTACTGAGTTGGATCAAATGTTTTTCTTCCTACATCTATACAAAAATCATCGTTTTCCTCCTTTATTCTGTTAATGTGATGAGCTCCATTAATAACTTGCACACTGCACAAACCTCATTTACTACCCATGGCTGGATTCAGTTCCACTCATGTTTAAGGTAGGACCGTTACATTTACACTCAAACGTGAGGTTAGCCCCACATTTTCCTTTGTTGTACTGTTCTTGTCTTATTTGGGTATAAAGGTTAAATCAGACTCCTGAAGTGAATTGGGTAACTTTTTCTCTTTTTCAATGATCTTAGGTAGTTTGTGTAAGAGGGATTGTATTTCCTTGGAAGATGACTAAAATTTGTGAAACCTTCTAGATTAGACTGCAGCGTAAGTGAGACCAGTGAACGCTCGTTTCTGATATATCTGGGATCGTGATTCTGTGGACAGAGATTTCTGTCTGCAGGAACTTGCACAAGTGAAAGAATGTGACAAGTACACTGTTGCCTCAATGACGGGAGGAGGGACAAGTCAGTTCGTGGCTATCATACACCAGCTACTAATAAATAATAGGACAGGCAGGAATTTTTGATGGGAGAGAAAACCCCAAGAGTTAAAATCTGTTAGGAGACAATATCAGAGAAAATCTTGATGATCTTTGGGTTAAGAAGGCTCTCTTAAATGAGATTTAAAAAAAATAGAACCACAGGAAAAAAGATGATAAATACGATTGCTTTAAAATTTAAAACTTCAGTCTGATAAAATAAGACACCATGAAGAAAGTGAAAAAATCTAAACCTTGGAGTAGACAACCCACATATTTGCAGTCTCTACAACTGATAAAGTACTGATATCCAGAATATAAAAAGAATACAAATGACCCCATTAAAAAAGGGGGGGCAATGGATATAAAAAGGCAGTTTACAAATAAAAAATATGAAAAGTCAATTGGCACATGAAAAGATGATCAAACGTAGCAGTAATCAGATTATAAACGAAAGAAGATTTCACTTCACACCTGTCAGAGCAGCCTGGCAACGTCAGCACTAGATATTGCTAAGGATGGTGGGAAGCGGGACCCTCCAGGCCCCGTCTGAGGGAGTGGAGAGTGCCATGCACACACATATACTCTGCACAACACTCTGATGAATCTTGCAAAGCTAAATATGAATGCTCCTATAATGCAGTCATTTCCCTTTTAGATATACATCTTTGAGCAATGATACTCAAATGACTAGTAGTAAATGAATGTCTAATTGAATTTAGTGAGTTGTGGCAGTTTCTTGACAAGCAGTTTATTATTACTTTTAAATAGGACAGACCAGAAAATGTAAAAATATATAGCAAGGATTGACAAAATTTTGTTTGGTAAAACTTTTGTTTCAAGAGTACGTGGGATGGATCACAATATTAATATATTTCTTTTGTGGGTCCGGGTTTAAATCAGGTTAAAAAATCATTGCTCTGGAATAGGGGTCAACAAACTTTTCCTTGATTTCCAGATGGTCAATGTCTCAGGCTCATGGGCCATATAATCTCAGCTGCAACGACTCAACCCTTCTTCTGCAGCAGGAAGCAGTCACAGGTAATGCGTAATGACTGGGCATGTTTTCCAATAAAACTTGACTTATCAACACAGACGGCTGGCCTGTGGGTAGTCCATGTAAATAAATTTCAAGTCATACACATAATTTAACATTTTTTGGTAGCCAAGTTATAGGTGAAATTATTTGGTTAGTATGTTTTATTTAACAAAATATATAAAACTATCATCTCAACATGAAATGAACATAAAACTTATTAGTAAGACATTTTAAGTTCTTTTTTTGCATTCTAAGTCTTCAAAATCTGCTCTGTGTTTTGTAGCACGTGGCAGTTCAGACTTGCCACATTTTACACTTGTGGCCGCTCCACTGCCCAGGGCAGGGCTGGAGACACTCACTGCGGAGCAGGCTGCCGGCATTCCTAACAGCAAAACCAGAATCACAGCAGCCCACTGTCCATCGTCACACAGATGTGGATACACTGTGGCATGATCTTATAATGGAATATTATATAGCATTCAAAAATAAATGCATTTGATTTTTAAGTACCAATATGAAAATCATCCTTAAAATGAATATTACAAATAGCATGAGTCAAAAGACTCAAGTACAGTATATAAGTGGTATTAAGTACTTATACCATTCATATACATTTTTAAAACAATGTTACATATTTTCTATATATAACATATATGTAATAAAGTGGAAATAATACTCATCAACTTCAAGGTAGTGATAACTCTGGGTAGCAATAGGAAATTAAAATGGAAATTAGATAAGGAGGGATCTTCCATTGTACTTGTTTTATTTAAAAAATTTAAAAATATGGCAAAATGTCAATACTTGAAAAATCTTAGGGAAATACAGGAACATCAGTTCAATCACTTATGAATTTTATCGATGCTTGAAATACTGAATACACTGAAAATGAACATCTCTAGAAGGAAGGAAAATCACTAGGGCCTGAGTGGACCCAGGGACCCCACGCTGTTCCCCTGCTGGCCAGCCTCTGAGGCACGGAGCTCGAGGGATGGCCCACTGGGATTTCCGTGAGGCCCCGCAGTGGGACAGGCAGGCTCAGGGAGGGGTGACTCCCCCACAGAACAGCCTCGTGGACAGGAAGGTTATTTCTCACACCTGACAACCCTTCAGAAGGGGGCTTTATTCTCTTCATCTAGTCACTGTGAGGGAAAAGTCCCAATTTGGGGAACCCACCAAGTGAATGCAGACAAAATCCGAGTATTCCTATGATTATATAATAAATTCTCTGCAGGCTGTGTTTGTGTGGGAGAGAGGGGGGAAAGAACCATAATTTCATGTCATCGTGGCTTCTGGGGACATTACCACTGTTTCTCTACTAGAAAATGCTCAAGCACGTGCCCACCAGGTAACTGAAACCCCACAGGCATCTGGAGTGCTCAGGTATAAATGGGGAGGGAGAGGGGAGACTCCCTTCCCTTCCAGAAAAATCTTGGGAGTGATAACTCTTCCGTGCGAGATGCAGCAGAAATCTCCCAGCCTGGGAACCGGTGTCATCTGCACCCTTAGAGAACTGCCACTTGAATTAGAGAATGAGCAGATGTAAAAACGAAAGGGGACGCGTGTCACCACAGTCATGACCGACCATCACGTTGTCTCTGTGTCTTTGGTGAGCGCAAAACCTCTCTTAAAAATCCCCAGAAAGGGCTCCACAGTCCAAAGGTGACTCCTCTGGGTCCTAATAGATCCTTCTGCCAGACCTAAGGCCAAAAGGTAACCCAAATATACGCAATAACAAATACAGCGTCTAACAAGATCATACTTATTTTTTTAAGGGCACTTTTCCCTCGTTAATGGCAGTTGGTCTTACATAAAACTTGTGCAAGCCATCTATAAGGCAATCTGATGTCACGTCCCTGAAGGAAGTGGTTTCAATGGCCCAAACCACACACTCGAGTCTTTCCTCTTCGGGCAGTGAATAACAGCCTTATCTGGGCAGTGAGAACACAGCCCCGCACAGATGTCTGCTCACGCACTGTGATAAATGACTCCTTCTTGCTCAGACTTCCTCTCCTGCCTCCCCCGTGTTGATTAGCCACGGTCGCAGGAGAGTAAGTTGACATCCACAGCCAGTGGCGCAGAGTCCTTAGAGACTCCGAGCCCTGCAGCTGCCGCCCGGTGTTTTCAGAATGGCTTTTCCCCCCATTGTCCTCAGGGAAAGAAGACTGGCCAGAGTCCTCTCCATACTGCACTGGTAGAAAGCTAGAAAAAATAATACGGGCGGAAGACCCATCTGCCAGACTTCCTCATTTGTAGGAACAAGCCTCTTCTAAAAATACCCCTGAGCTTTCCGAACCTCCGAAATTCTTAATGGACGCCGGTCCCCAGAGCGTGGCCGAGACTGTGCGTCAGACCTCACCTGGCTGGCTGCTGGGGTTCTCACCCAAGACTGCAATTTCCAGTGGGACGCCGGCAAGTATTCATTTTCACTGCCCTCACTTTGGTTTAGTCCACGGACACTTGGTTGAGCGCGTTTTGCCACAGGAAAATTCAGAGAATGTTGGCGTGCGGTTTTAGACTAGCCTTCTACACCCAGTACCCACTCACAGCACCAAGCCTTTGGATTGGTCAAGTTCACTGCTAAGTTCGGCCACGACTCAGAGAACTCTGAAGTAGCTCTGACAGCATAAGAAGGTTACAAAATTCCATCTACAGTTTCACAGTTACCAAGGAGAAAATGGAATGGGTTCAGAAGCAGAGAGATCAAGTCACGCCTAAACCAAAGAAGGAGAACTTCTTACCATCCTAGACTCCAGCCCGTGGTGCGGTGCTCAACAGTGGGGCCACCCAGAGCCCCGGGACAGGCTGGGCTGCGACTGCAGGGTCCCGCGGGGCAGCCCTGAGGATGCGGGGCCAGCTTCAGAGGTGGCCGCGGTGCCTTGTCAGCCTGCTGTGAATCACCAGCTCAGTTCCTCTCTGACTTTTCTACAAAATGCACTTCCTGAAACGGCACAGGAAAGCAGGGAGGCTCTGCCTCGGGGACCCGCTGCCTCCAGTCTCCAATTGTCTTACTGGGCTCCATCGCCAGGAGCCGTTCAAACACCCTCAGAAACACTCTAAACTTCCCCCCATTTACTCTCTACTTTTCAGCCCCATCCTGAGGTCAAAATCCTTACACGATTCAAGCTGAAACAGTGGGTTTCCTTGGCAAATTAGGGAACCCTGGTTTCAATGTATATCTGTATTACCTGCAGTGTGTCCCCCATCCTGTCTATCCTGAATACCATTTCCGGGTTCTTCAATGAGTGAAGATGGACCACCTACTGTGTGCTGAGCGCTGTGTTAAGTGTTGGGATACAGGAGCGGGTAGAGCAGACTCCATCCCTTATTTGTCAGGCTCCTCGGAGGGTTCAAGCCCCATCTTCAGAAGAGATTTGCAGCCCTGAGGGTTGAACATCCTGACTCAAAGTCTTTCTACAATACTCTTCCCAGAGCCCCTGCAAGGGTTCTTGACCTCGGCCACCACGTTGGGTCAACTCAGGGCCTCCATGGTGACAAAAGCATGAGCTCCAAATTTCCTTTGGCGATCTCGCTTTCAAATACCCCCTCCCTCCACTGTTGACACATCACAACATGCGTCTAGATCTGTGGTTCGGGGGAAAAACTCATCACCATTTTGGTTAACATACCACTATCCCCGCTCGTGAAACCCTCCGCTGCAGCTGGGCTCATCTCCCCCTGTCCCCGACACACACTGTGCTCTCCTTTCCCCACGCGGACTCACTGGAAACAATTCTCTGGCTCCCTTCACACCGTCGCCATGCTCTCAGCCAGCCCCAGGAGCACCTACAAGTCCCTCCCAAACCACTTCAGTCCTCTGACTCGCCTGTCCACTCTGGAACTCACACCGAGTGGGGCTGGGCGCCTATCCCTGAGCACTGGGTCACAATCCTGGTTAGATTCTTCTAACCGTCTCAGGTGAACTAGGCTTGGTACTACCCCCAAATTATAAACTGAGGGGCTGTGTCACAGTTAGGACGTCCTGGAACACAGAGTAATTATCAAATGCTCCTGCATTAAGTTTATCTGCCTCGGTTTCAGTAACTCAGTGGCATCCAGGAGGACAAGTGTTTCCTTTAAGAAAAAATTGACACTCGCCCCGGGAAACTTGCAAAAGGCAGGAACAGTGAGCAAACAACCACACTCAAGAAAGTTGAATTCAATAGCTGGATCCTTTTCGTAGCTACAAAACACACCAGTCCCAGCAGATCCTGAATTTGCATGGAGCTCGTAGTCTTTGCATTGTTGTTGCTGTTTTCTGGGACATGAGATGAGAAAGGCAGAAAACTAAGCTGGAAAAGTTTTAGTGGCTTTTATCTTTGGTTGGCATCCTTAGATGAAAATGCTAAGGGAAGTTATATAGCAAGTGCCTACATGCCACCTGCAAGGACTACTGAGTCCAGTTGGCTCTGGGGGCTTGTTTCCCCCACTGACCTATCAGCATGTACAGGGCAGGAAGGCAGTTTCATTGTTGGTCATATGACTTTATGGGGCTGGCCTGTTAATTTGCATTTTGCGGTTAATGCTCTAGTGACTGCAGGGCTCTGCAAGCTGAAAAACCCTTTGGTTCACCCTGAAGAACACACTTTGCATTCAGTGGAAAGCACTTAAAGATAGGACTAAAGCCATACTTATTTTTAAAGATGGAAACATACATTCACATTTAAAATTACTCGTGGGTTTTAGTCAAAGGTAAAAATGCTTAAATTGGTCAAGTGGAAAAACATGCAGGCATTTGCCCGCCTATATACAGATACACTTTGGCATGGAGAGATGCCAATATTTTTAAGAGATGACCTTTCTGGTCTCAGAAATTCCAAGTGCCTCCAGTCTATGGCCCGAGTCTGCATGGGTATGTGCTTTCCTAAAGCAGCTCGGGGCTGCCTGGGGCAGGAGAGGGGACAGCACGCGTCTGCAGTGACCCAGTATGGCAAGGTTTCAGCTCAGGCTGCAGACAGGGACAGGCACTGCCGAGGAGGAGCCGGGAAGAGTGCAGGAAACCCAGCAGCAGGCCGCTTACACTTCCATCTCGAATACACCGGCTTACGACTCATGAGTCCCCAGCTCCGGCCCTGGAAACTCAAGGATGACACTCTTCCATCTGTTCACACAAGGGCAGATGGGGAGAGAAGATGAAAAGGAAGAGAGGCATAACAGTGGGGGTTGAGACAGAGCAGCTGCAGCCGCAGAGGGGCACCTCCCACCAGGTGCCCAGCCCACAGGCTAGTGCGTGTGGGAGGACCCTCAGGAGCCTCGGGGAGGAACCACCACGCCAGCCCTGGAGTAACATCCCAGACGGACTTCAGAGTCACCCGGCAGGCCCGTGGATGTGGTGGGCAGGAGTGTGGATGCTGCGGCGTGGCTGCCTGGGCTTGGGTCCTGGCTGCACTGGTCCTGTGCCTTTCGGAAGGCTCTTAGATTCTCTCTGCTTCAGCTTCCCAGGAAAGCCGACAATGGGCATGACAGTAATACTTATGTCATGGGGCTGATAGGAAGGTTCATGGAGTTAATATGTGATGAGTGCTACAAATAGCACCTGGTACCTAGAAAGTGTTAAGTTACATAGAAAAAATGAATGTGGATGGTTGGATGACGGACAGATGGTTGGGCATGGAGAGGGAGAGGGGGAAAGGAACAGAGACGCAGAAAGACAGAGAGAGGACTTCAGCAGCCTCCGGTGAACCCATACTTCTCTTTGCCGCTGGGAGAGAAGCGGAAAACAGCAGGTGGGCTGGACGTTTCCCTTTCCTGATATCCCTACTTTTATTATGTCTTTAAGGAGACTCACAGAAGAATGTGATTTAATAATCACATGCATTATTCTAAAATAACTAGGAAGAGTTGATTTGTCCATTGACCAGATCTCACTTTGAATCTACATATTCAAGAGCTAGATCATGTTTGGCGTTGCCCCAGGTTCAGCAGCTGACACACTCCATTATACAAAGATTTAGAAAGAGAATAACCTCTCTTTAATAAGAGAGCAGCCTGCCTCTCCCTCAAAAAACAGAACCTCCTCTGATTCCTTCCTCCTTCACACCTCTCCCCACCCTTTCCGCCAACACCCAGAGGACTCTTCTGATTGACTAAACCAAGACAGCAGCGAGGGGGTATTCACCAGTTTGGGACCTACCACTGTTCTAGTCCTGACCTATTTCTTTGGGATCCGTCTGCCAAGACGGTCTGGGCCTGACCAAAATCTGTTTGTTTCTAGACTATTCGTTTGGGCAACCGCGTTTTCAGAATTACCTCCCTCTCTCCTTCTCTTGATTCAGCAAATGCTTTAAGGCCCCTATGTTGACCCAGATCTTGAGCCCAACTATTTGACTTAAGAAATAAGTGTTTACTGATATCAGGTTTCCTTTCTATGCTCCTGGCTTGGGAGAGTCAGGCTGCGTGCGACAGAGCGACGAGGACGACCTGCTTCTCACTCCCACTCTGGCCCAGCACGCTGCCCAGTGAGGGCGCGGTTCCCTTCCCACACCCAGGGGTTCTCCAGCCCTCTCTCACCTGCCCTCAACGGCTCCACCTCCCCCTCTTCAGCCTCAGCCGAACCCCCTCGACATTAGGTAAAGGCTCTGGTCACCCAAATCTGCCACAGGGTGAGGGCCCCCACACTACCAATTCTTGGACACCGGTTGGGTGTCTTACCATTCCACTCAATTCTGACATAATCTACGTGGAGAGAGCATTAGATCCCACAGGTTTTGGGCTCAGTCCCACAAGACTCCCCTCCACTGCAGATGCCAAATGGAAGTCCAGGTTGGCACCTGTGCTTTTGATTGGCTACAGGTTGGAGGTTCCAAGGGCTCCTCCTTGAGTTTGATTAAAATGTAAAATGACACTCAGAAATCAGAGGAAAAAATCACTTAAAAGGATAAAACTCAAGAACAGCCAGAAGGAAGAGTTGTACAGGGCAAGGGTGAGGAGCTGCTATGCCTTCTCCGAGTGTGTCGCTCCCCACACGCTCCCCACACTGCCAAGTGCTCCCTGACCTGGAGATTCTCCAAACCGTGTCCTTGTGTATTTTTATGCAGACTTCCTCACATAGGCTTGATGGATTAAATCATGGCCACTGGCAACTGATTCAACCTGTGGTCCTTCTACCATCCAGGAAGGTTGTGGGGTGGACTGAAAGTTCCAACCCTGTAATCGCAATGGTTGCCTTTCCTGATAACCGGTTCCATTTTTACGTGAGTTCCAAAAATCACCTCATTCACATAACAAAAAACATCTTTATGGCTCTTAGGAAATTCCAAGGGTTTTAGGAGTTGTGTGGCAGAACCAGGGAGGAAGACCAAATATGATTTCTTATTGTAAGTCACATTGCACACGGGGTAACTCCAAACATTTTCCATCCTCACTCTTGCACCAGGCAGTCCATTGTGTTTCTCTAGGAAAATGCACAGTCACACAATCTGGGGCCACAATTAGTTCATGCTTCCTGTCTTCAGGGAGCCCTTGGGGCTCCCTGGCAATCCTTGAACTTGACTTCCCATTTCCCAAAGCAGTGATTCCAAACATTCATCACCTTTCTTGGTATTCTTAATTCTTGCCTCTTTCAAGTAAATCCTCTATCCCTCCATGATTCATGGTCTCTCCTCATGTTTGTACTAACTATCAGTAGAGAGATGTGAGGGGACCACATGCCTCAATCAACTACACACTTTCAAGTTAACTTGCATTATTGTAATTTTTCTCTTTGTCCCCATCTGGAAGACTAGACTTTCCCAATTGCCCACTTCCACACCCTCACAATGTATTTCCTCGGACACATACCCTGGGATTTAAGTTTAAAAAATATAAGTAGTGTTACTTTGTGTTCTTTAGATTTATATTAATTACGTCGTGTTACAGATCTTGTTCTGTTTCTTTGTCATTTCGCTAGGTACCAGTTCAAGGCTCATCATGTCTCTGCATATCCATCTAGTCCATGTGGCTGCTATTAAATATTTCACTTTATACTCACTACCTTTTACTTTTCTGTTTCCCTAGAGATGAAGACCTGGGTTTGCCCCAATTACCTGCTACAAACAGCCTTGGAATAATCTTCATTGCATATGCCCTCGTGTTGACCTGTGTGTGCATTTCTCTGAGGCATATACCCTGGAATAAAGATCGTGGGGGCATAATGTAGTCTTATTCTTAATTACTGAGTAATTCACATTAGCTCTACCTACACTGAGTCCTTAGTGCTTAGTGGCTAAATGACTGTCAAGAACAAGAAAGCCTCAGACTCTGAGCTGTAAGAAGAATGGATTTCATTACCTTTCTCTGCTTTTACAGGAAACATGGACAAGCACGAAGAGTCGGGTAAGAGGCAGGACCCAGGGGCTGGATTTAGGAGTCACCACACCAACAATGCCCCTGTCTCCATGTGTGGGAGAAGACATGAATACAGAGAAGGCATTCTGAGAAGTTCGGAGGGAGGGCACCAAGTTCATGTAATAGATCAGGAATGTTTCTATCCTGATTTCGTCTAATTCTCCTAGGGAGACCTGCTGTGTCCCCAGGTTGGACATTTCCATAAGAATGATGGCCTAACTTGTTACCTGTCGAGAAGACTTTAAAAAATTATGTGTAGTAGGTATCATGAAAGCAGTCAATTTGTTTTTATTTCTCACATTTAAATGTATAATATTTAATTTTTATTTTCAAACTATTCCTCCAAAAGATTCTGACATACCTCCTGTACCTACCTCCTCACCCCCAAATCTGGGGCATAGAAAGTCAGTGTTACAAGCCAAAGAGGGTGAGGCTTAGGGAACATAGATTATTTAACAAGATTTAAGGACTGGAAAAGTAAAGATAAAGTCCATAAAGAGAAGTAAGTCTTTAAATAATGGAAAACAGATTTAATGGTAACTGTTATTTACTAAAATGCTGAGTTCCAAAAATTCATGGACTAGTCATAATTGCTCGTTAAAATTCATGAAATATTCATAATTACTCAGTAAGCAGAAATAAAACGTTTTGGTGTTACAGTCTGAATTGTGAAGCTGTAATTAAAGAGAATGGCACACTTTGCCACTTTGCTGAGGGCCCCCCAGGCTGGACAGACCACCGGGCCCCTCCCGGGTACGGAACTATTAGATTAGTAGAGGGAGCAATTATCGACCACCAATGAGTTTGCATTATAGATGGTAAATTTTAGACTCCATAGTTGGACTAGCAAATAGTCAGCACCCACGTCTTCTGCCCCCCTCCCACAACCTGAAGACTGCTGACTGGTTGCAGCAAGCCATCCTGCAGGCTGGGCCCACGGCCTCCCCACCTCCCATGTGGACCTCCAGACTGCCACCCCAAGGGAGCGGACTGGTGTGGAGGATGCAACCTCATTGCCCTCGTAGTTCAAAAAGGGGCAATCTCAAAATCTTCCTTTTCATCTGCACACACTCGTAAGACTTATTTCAGGGCCAAGCTACTACGACAGACTTTAAGATTCCCAAAACCTTTCTTCCTGGTCTTCCGAGTCATGTGCTTATTAACATGTCAATCCATCTCAACTGTTCTTGTATTTATCCAGTGGAGGTGTGTTTTTGTTCATTGGACCGTCCTTGCAGAGAGCATCTGCAGGGCTTTCCACAGCCCAGCACCACACAGCACTCCCACCACCAACTGTCCACCTGGGTTTCAGACTTCAGTTTTCATAGCGCATGCATTAGCGGGCATGAAATGGCTAAGACACGAACTACCAGTGAAGTCAGAGATGTCACTTGAACAGTCGTTTACGTGAGTCGGCCTGTTAGGCGCAGGAAGTACACTGTCCAGGGCATTAGACAGAAGCCAACTGAAGCAGGGAATGTTACAGAGCTGTATGGAAACAGCGTGAGCACCCTAATGTCCAGCATTTCTAGGGATCTGCCCTAAAGTCAAAAGAGAAATAATGAGCAATTTCGGCACAGAGGATGAAGACTCTGATCTTAAACTCTGAAAATCGCCAGCTGCAGGCTGCTGACGACTCTTTGTATCCGGTCCACCAACCCTGATAGAAGGAAATGCGAACCCTCCCAGGGGCACACCAACAGTCCTAAAACGGCACCAAGTCATCTGCCACACAAACCGAGCAGATTCCTCACCAGTTGTTGAGTTCCACACACCAAATGGCGGCTGACCATTCCAGAAACACAGTCCCTCCGATCACTTGAGGACAAAAGGGGCTTGATCATATAGCTCAGGTGTGTGTTTCCCAACCTGCCTCAGAAAACACGGAAAATCTATATTCACCGAAGCAAAACCACACCCTAGAATTCCTTGCAACTCATTGGTGGGGCGGGGCGGGGTGGGGGGGTGCGGTGGCAGCGGGCGGTGAAAGTCCTTAGGTGATTACTACCTGAAAGGAACATTCTGGGGCAAGAAAGGGCAGGCTCCACACACCTGCTCAGCTTTTTAAAAAAAGGGAGCCACGTAAGAGAGACCAGTAGCAAAAGTGTAATGTACAAACACTGGGGACTAAATCCATGATGGGATATGTTGTGCCCACATGGCGTTCACCTGCCTTGAAGCACTAATAATGATTAGCATCAGCTTCTGATGTTCTACTGAGCAAGTCTAGCAAGAGAATTATAACAGGGTGTCCAGTGAAAGATCGGTAGTTCACACTGAGCTCTTTTTTCTAATTCAATAATCCTTCGGTGAATACCTACCATATCCCACGTACTGTGCTAAGGCAATCTATAGGAGAGTTAAAAAAAAAGAAAAGCGAAACACAGTCCCTGTGTAGGACACCAAGGAGTTTACAAATGGATGCAAACATGGTGCCAACTTGATACAATGCAAGACAGGCTGTGTCAGCTGCCCAGACAGAGGCGTGAACAGAGCACTGGGAGTGAATCAGCAGACCTGGTTTCAGAAAGAAACTTCGATACAAGTATTTAAAGCTACTGTTCCTATCTTCAATATTTCAAAGCATTAGAGTTAAGTACTTTTGGAGAAACTGAAATAAACAGGAATATTCTCCAACTACAACTGTTTAACAAATATTTTTTGAGCATCTATTTTGTGCTAGGCACCCAACAGGAGATTATGAAATTACAGATGGCTAAGCATGCTCTTTACCAAGAAGCATCTGGCATGATTTTCTTTAATAAATGGTTATCTATATGACTGCACGAAGCATGATCTTGATCTTGGATCGGGTCAAAAGGCAGGACTACTCCTGGGCACCAAGCTGAGCTTACCTTTGCATTACTGAATGCAGTTGCTATGATAACCAGTCTCTTCAGAGGGAATCAAAGCAAGGGTGAGCCTTTGGTGGTCATACCACACATCTGCTGAGCTAATTATCTCAACCCAACCCTCAGGGGCCTTAAGGGAAGCCACTGGCTTTTTTAGCACCTTGCACAAAATGTAACAGAACGTGCACGATTAATAGATATTGATGAATTTTAAAGAATCTCTAATCCCTAGCTTTAGCTATGGACAATGTGCTTAAAAATGGAAAGAATGTCATAAATATTTTACATATACTACTATTCAACTCAGTGATTTTTTTTTAATTACAGAATAGAAAGATAGGAATCAATTTTAATCCTCAGTTCTATGGCATTATTAGATGCTCAGGGTTTTTAGGCTCTTTCCACAAGCCCAAGGGAAGAGGCCAAATAGTAATTGGCCCCTCGCTTGGAACAGAACGTAAACTTGCATTGTTGATACACGTGCTTTGTTCCGTTTGCCAAACTCCGCGTGTGGGGCTGCGGGGGAGGACTCTCTCCCTGAAGTGTGCCCAGTGCTCATTCTCTCCAGGACCGATGCACTTCGGTTTTGTCAAAAAGGCAAAACACAGTCAGAGATGGTTCTCTAAGTACGTATAGCGCTTTCTAATACAAAGTGTGCTTTTCAAAATGCCACATGGAAAATCCCAGTATGCATCAAAGGCGTCGGGATTTCCTTGTAAACTGCTGTCATCCCCCTCACCCCATAATCCACTGCAGCAGCAAGTGCCACCAGAGCAGCGTCAAGAGCTTAGCTGCAGTGGCTATGGGGGCTGGAGGCTGATACCCATCTCACTCCCTCTGCTCCCAACCCTCGGAGCTCACGCTGAGAGACCCTGTTACGGAGACAGCACACCGGGAAGTCGGTCCGATTGCCCAGGTCAGCGCAGTGGCCACACCCCTGGACAGAAAAGAGCTGCATCTATGACATGGTCACCACCTGGTGCTGAGAAGCAGTGTGGGAGGGAGGGAACTGAAGAGTGACGGAAAGCCCAAGGACAGACTCTGCTCCCCAGAGGGAGTCCGTGCAGAGGGACAATGTGGCTAAGCAGCGGGTGAACATTACCACTAACAGGAGTGGCCACTGCAAAACGAAGTCATCCCTCACTTTCTCGGTGAAACTTTCCTTCCTCCTGATCAGTCTCACAGGGGCTGAAGACTGTGGAAACTGAAACAGTTTCTAAACTGTTTTAGTTTCTGTCTGTGTGAGATATTGTCCTCCGTAAAGGGACAGCATCTCCCACTAAAACAGTTGTAGACTTGTCTCATTTCTCATTCACCTGTCCTCCTCTGATTCCACCTCTGAGTTTGGGCCTACCTTCCTAATTCGGGTTTCTCTGTGAGACGTTTGTCTGCGCTAATCAGATGATTCTCCCACAACGGACCTTGTCACTCAAAAGTCACAAGTTATTTAAAAACAGGTTTGCATCTGGGAAGAAATAAGAGGCAGAAATGAATTTGATTCTTTTGCATTTTAATTACTCCCCCAGGCACTTCTGCTCTCATTGAACTGCCCTAGGTCTTGACCCTGACATTTAGACTAAGAGGCCCACACTTCTTTCCTGCAGGTTTTAGTTTCCTAAACAGCAGTCCTGGTCACTTCTCACCTCCTGACGCTGCCCTAAATTGGAGCAGGGGTGACCCAGAGGCTTGGTGGGATCTGTCTGTCTAATGAGGCATGGGCTCGTGTCTGCAGCAGGTTGCCTTGGCAGCAGCAGGTAAGGAAGGACCCAGACTCTGCCTCACCTGGTCGGGACGGGGAGGAGGGCTGGGCGTGCATTCCAACCCCACGAAAGCCAAAGTGCTGTCAGCCCATCCAATAAGCCTTGAGGAACTTTGTGCTACATGGCATTACAGCAAGAGGTTTCTTGGGAACCCTAATGGGCGTTTACAGAGGTCAGTATCTCACACAGACAGATAAGCGACTGCCAAACATTCAGAACAAGACCACAGGAAAGCCAAGTCATTTTCAACAGCCTTTTTTTCCCCCTTCCAAGTCAGAGTCAGTTTCATAAAACAGGACCCCAGGCAAACTAAAAATCCTTCTCTGTTCTTATTCATAACGGCCCTAGAGAGCAGCGCATCTCTGTAAGGGCAGGTACGGCACCACTGCCCTGCACCGAACGGCCCTTCTCCAGTTCTGCGCGAACACAGCACTCAGCACGAGGTCTGTTCGCTCTGTGGAGCCTGAGCCTGAGCCCACAGGGGAGCCTGAGCCTGAGAAACAGAACCCACTTAACAGACGGCCCGAGTGAGGGCATTAAACCAACCTTCTGGCTGCTCAAAGACCTTCCGACTTTTTTCCATCTTGGCAAATTTTCATAAGTAATCTAAACACATGTTAGGGACAAGAACATTAAATAAATGTAAGTCAGGACAAAAAGCTTTTAGGTGAACTTTCTAAATAGTTACTCCAAATCTTTTTGGTAACTTAGAACTTCAGTTTTGCTAGGATGAAAGCTAAATGATGAAAATTTATTAAATATCTCGATCATTTCCAATTCAAATAAAATACTAAAACTAACTACTGAACATTGGGTTCCCCTCCCCCCACACACTTTTGGCTTCCTTTTATATAGGAACTAAAGATATTTGGGTCTTTCAGTAAACATATTTGATGCCACACTGAAACATTTTGTGAGGAAGTAGACTTCTAGAAATCATAGAAAGTATCTGTAAGTCCACCCGTCCACAGAATGCTAATGTAAGAGAAAGTTCACAATTGTTTACTCCTTAGTTTTCACTAGAAATGAAAGGCTGCTAAGGGGCAAGAATTCTAATATAGGTAATTAAAGCTACTCGGAAACAACTCTGTATACAAGGGAAGTCGAGCGTGTGTTTCTGGCAAACCTGGTCTTCTTGACCTCTGACGGACTCAGTTCTTCTCAGAACTGTGCAACCAGCCATATGCGCCCGTGAAGCCTTCAGTTGTGACCACGGTGGAATGGGTAACTAAGTATTGTTTCCCAGTAAACTATGATCCTATTTGAGCAAATGCTGTAAAACCTTTTGCTGTTTTTAACCAACTTCCCAAAATCAAATTCTAAATGACGTCTTTTTGACCTTGAACTCACTTGGGGTTTTCTAGACAACTCCTAGAACGTTTAAAAAAATTTTTTTCTCTCACCTCATAAAAGGGAGATATTAAAATAGTCAGGCTCACCTGATATGTTAAAACACATGGGAAGTATTGTCAAACAAGAAAACTAAGCTTAATGTATTAGTGTAAGTGTACATGGAAAGTGTTCTAAGAATTGTATGAAACTCCTAAAGCAGCATGCTCTGGTATAATTGATAAAACGTTGCATATTTCAGGAATGACCAAGTTTTCTGGTCAATTCCATTATAATAAACTCTCACCAGATCTTTAACAATGGACATTTTCGAGTCAGCTGGCATTCACAGCCACTGTTTCACTCTGATGGTTTACCGATGTGTTCCTGAAACGGGCTTTATCTCCAAGGAGATTCAGGGAGGGGACTTTTGACAGGTGCAGATTTCAGGTGACTTGGAGATCATGGAGAGCTGGGTGGAAATTTCCAGAACAAATTTAAAAAAAAAATGGATTCAAAAAGAGTACTTAATTACCTGGGACTGAATGAACTGAGGAGGAGGGCTATAATTTTTATCTAAACGCTGCACTGAAACGAAGTAGCTGACACTGACGTAGACGGCTTGTGTCCGAGGGGCCAGACCAAGACCTCCGCCTTTACCGTAACTCTGGCACTGGCCGAAGTAGAAGATAATGCTGACACCTGTGTCTCCCAGACCATTGCTAAGGTGGGTAGCCTCTGGAATTTAGGAAAACATCTATTTCAGGCTAGGAGGAAACCCAACCAACTCCTGGCTTGAATGGGCAAATGCAACAGTTCCTGAGAATGAATTCATTAGCAATGCCACCTGAGTGGAAGTGGTTTGTGCCTGATAGGATTTACCCTAAAAAAAAATTATGAGCCTAAAGCTGCAACCAGAGACATTCAGCAAAAAAACAACAAAAGGATCAATGAAAAGTTTCGAGAACCACTAACTACAGAGCGGTGGTGGAGAGCGGCCCTGGTGCCTGACATTTGGGTCACATCTCTCAGACTGTTAAGAAGAAACAATGGGTCCCAAAAGGAGTCACTTTTGCCAAGTCCCACCAAGACTCAATACCTAATCTAACTGCAATTTTAGCCTCTCCCAAGAATAGAATTTCGGACCAATCAGTCTAGAATTTCTTGTCAACCCTAGTGAGGAAAAATGGCTTATAGGACCCTTTGCTTCCCCCAAGGGAAGGTGACCGTGCCTTAAATAATGCTCTTTTTTAACTTCCTGGTCCCACTCTGCTTCTGCCTATAAAAGTCTTTCATTTCACCCAGCTCCTTTGCATTTACTAGACAAGATGCTGCCTGATTCATGATTTGCTTGATAAAGTCAATTAGATCTTCCACTTTACTTGGTTGAATTTTCGTTCTTTAACACACTGCTGTGGTGACTGGGGTTTCTTCAAGCCCTACTGTACTTAAACAAGAACATTTTAGGTCCTTCTCCAAAGCTCAGGTGGCGTGTCCAGGATTGGGCCAGGCTCATTCCCAGAGGGGGCGAGTGTCCCTGCCGCGGCCGGTAGCTTTCTGCCTACATAGTAACCTCTGCCATTGGGTCCCGTGAGCCTTCAGTAAATGGTGTTACTACTGTGGTTGTCATCCTGTTTTAGAGAAGAGTAAGTTGGAGGCTCAGTCATGGCGAGTGGCTTGTTCAAGATCACTCAGCCTGTAGCTGAGAGAGATGCAATATGAACTCGATTGCTAATGCTAAGACCTGTGCTTCTCACTCACCTACCCAGGCCTGAGGCAGACAGTACCAGGCCCGCGTTTTTCTCTCATGCCCTGCTCACTGACGCTGCCTGCCGATGTGCCCTCTATGTTTCGGAGCACGGACTCCAGGAGCCAAATTGCCAGGCGTGGCTGTGCAACCTGGGCAGGTTACTTTAGCTCCACCTCTGTTGCGTCATCTGTAAATTGGGGGTGGTCAGTCCTACCTCTGAGGGCTGTTTCTGAGGATCAAATGAATGCATACGTCTAACTCCCAGCCCACGGTAAGTGCCGTACGTGGGAGCTCCTCTGTGCTGCTGGCCCCTCATTCATTCAGGGAGTTGAGACTGTGACCAAAGAGAGCCAGCGATCCACTAGAAATGGCGTGACTGGAGAAAGTCTGCGCAGAAAGACAATCTGCTTTTTGTTTGTTTGTTTGTTTGTTTGTTTTAAACAGCAGACTTCACCGTTACTGACAGGAATCAGTTTTGCTTTAGTAGAGGGAAATTTTTCCTCTAGACTTTAAATTCCATGAACCGCTGGGTACTTTAAAAAAGGCATTTCTTTTTCTTGGGCCTGAGAAAGGTTTTGAGAACTGGGGGGACAGAGCAGTGAAGCAGTGGAGAAAGCTGTGAGTTTCAGTGTGCTAAAATGGAACTGCATCTTTTTTTCTTAAAAAACCCACATCTGAGGGTTACTAACCAGGTGCAGAGCCTCCTCCTATTCTGGTTTCAGCCCTGAGGAGGCCTCCCAGCCATCGCAGCCACAGTTCCTGCACAGCACACACTTGGCCTTGGCCCTGCCCCTTCGCCTCCCCAAATCCTGAAGCACAGCCTCCTTCTTTCATGTGTTTAAAAGTAAATGGAGAATTTCAGAGTTTCCTTGAGACAGCCTACCGAAGACATTTCAGAGAGACGGGGAGAAAAAGAGCACCAGAGTATGAAGTTATGGGCACTGGGAAAGAGAGACGGCTTGGCAGGGCTTCTTGGAAAAATTCATTCCAAAGAGCCAATCCCAAGCAGGGCACTTGCTTGTAGCTGTTTCCAGGACACAGAAAAGAACAACGGCTCTCAGAAGTTTACCTAAAGGCAGGAGGGCTGGGCAGACACTGGTCCCCAGGGCAGGGCCCGGAGCCTGGGCTGCAGGCCTTTGGTGCAGGCAGGGAAGTTTCCCGGAAGAGCCCCGTGTCCTGCCAGGCGAGCCCCGAGTCACACACAGACACTCGTACTCACCTTGACTTTGGAGGTGGTGGAGGAGGTGAGAAGGCCTCCATCCCATTTCTGTCCTTGGGGAACTCAAAGGCGAAAGAGGCTGATTTGCTCATCCCAGTCCCAGCTTTGTCCTTCTGCCCGGAGGAGCTGTCTGGGGGGCACAGGCGGTGCCAGGTGGAGGAGTTTGAGGGGTCCGTGGTGCCATTGTCTGTCTCTCTTCCCCAGCTTTGACTCAACAAGTCTTGCTCCACCTCCTCCTCTTCCTCGATTCGGCACTGGCGGCTCCAGGCCCCGGTCTGGTACCGGGGCCGCCTCTGGTCCAAGGCCGAGGAGGTGCTGGCGGCTGATGGGGAACACCTGACAGGGTCCCGGCTGGCGACACCATTGGCCCGGCAGGACGAAGCAAAGTCAGCAGGGCACCTGGATGAGGGCTGAGGCCCAGTGCCACCACCCGAACTCCCCTCACTGAGGTCTGCCAGTGGAGAGGCTGATGGTGACACGGGGGACCCTCCGGGGCTACTCCTGGACAGCTTGGGGGGAATGGCAGGCCTCCCCTGGGAGCTGGTCTCACTCATGTCCAGGCGGCGGCCCTCCCTAGGGCTCCTCCCCTGCCCCGTTGAAGTCTCCTCGTCACCTGCCTCAGAGTCCCGGCTCAGAGGCTGGCGTGGCCACTGCACCCCCACCGCGGAGTCAGGGCTGCTCAGGTAGATTGTCCGGTGGTCCTCTTTCGGGTGGGCTGCCATGACTGTGATGGTGGCCGCCAACTGGGGGGCCATATCCAAGCCTTCCCTGTCCCGGCCCCAGCCAGATGCTGTTTTCTGAGCCCAGGTGTTAGCTGTCCGTACCTGGCTGTGGCTGTGGCCCTGGCTGGGGGCCGCTGCTGCCTGTGGTGCCTTGGCCTGTGGCCTGGAAGGCACTGGAACCGCCTTCTTCCTCTTGGTGCTCTCAGCATAGATGGGCTCAGGCTGCACAGCCTCCCTGGGGTGGGCTGGTGGTTGAGGCTCCCCGTTCAGCCCAAAGCACCTGTTAGAGGGCACCACGTGGCAGCCAGAGTCCTGCTGCTTCCCTTGCACAGGTTCCTTCATGAGAGAGCAGTAATCACTCTCAAGAGGCGGGGTGAAGGGGCTGCTGGTACCACTGCTGGCACTCCCGCAGGAGAGGCCATCGCAGGAACTGGCCGCCTCCGAGGGAGGGGACAGCTGCTTGGGGCCTAGACGGGCTGGGTTCTCTGCGGGGCCCTGGCTACAGCACTCCCTCGGGGAGTTCAAAACCCGCTTCATGTCCTCAGCTGGCCCTGCACACGTCCCCTGCTCCCAGCATGTTGGAGAGCAATCCCTGCCGCCAGATCTGCACAGGGGTCCCTCAGCCTGTGAGGTGTCCTGGGCTGCAGGGACCAGGGAGCAGCAGTCCAGGATGGAGCAATATTCTCCCCCTTCGCTGTCCCCAGAGGGGGAGCACCTCTGATCGCTGTCGTCCTCCGAGGGCAGGGACTTCCGCAGGACCTGCGGCGAGGGCTGGAGCCCAGAGCCCTTGTGACAGCCAGATGTCATCCTGCCAAAGACAGCCTGTTTCTGGTGGAAGCTCTCCTGAGTGGAAGTCAGCTCTTGGTAAGGAAATGTGGGCTTTTCTTCCCGCCCAGCCTTTTCTTCGGGGAAGTTCAGTGGGTGGAAGGAGGTGTTCCGTTCCCCCGGGGGCTCTGGGCTGTGCAGGCCAACCGTGGCATATGCAGGCGGGCTGCGAGAGTGGCCATCTGCTGGGGCCGAGGGCCCGGTGGGCTTCTGAATGCCGCCGAGGAAGCTGCCCAGGTAGACCATCGACTTGTCTTCCTGCTTTGGGAATGGGAGCTTGCTGGAGGGCCGTCTCCAGATGACCTACACAGCCCCAGGGTGAAAAGACTTACATTAGACCTTATCAGAGAAAAAAAAAGGAGAGAGAAAAAGTGAGAAGGAAGTGCTGTGACTTTGCAAACCCTTTTCTGGGCTGCAGTGCACCAGCAGGGCGGCAGCTCGCCCCCGGACCTCCCCACAGCCCTCTGGCCGCTGCCGGCCCCGCGGAGCCTGTGGTCGGCCCAGCACAGAGCTGACCCGTCCACCTGGACCTGTCCTTCTTTCGGCTTAGTCTGCAAAGGAGGGGGAAACAATTGCTCTAGAAAAGAATATTTTGCCTTCTCCCTCGAAACTGCTAGATGAGATAAGTTCTCCTATGGGCTTTGAATATCGATTTTGGGGTTTTGTTTAATTTTTGTTTTGTGTCTGTTAATCTTTTGATAACCATGTCTTGACACATTCCTGAAGAAAGCGGTCATGAAGCTTTTTAAAACACCTTGGGTGAGCGGTGGGGGCGCGGGCGGGAGGCTGAGGGCTGGTTTCTGAGCTGGCTTGTGCCAAAAAGCTGCTCTTTCTCCCAAGGACAGGCAGTGCCGCCCCCCTGGGCCTGCAGAAGTGGCTGGAGTGGCTTAGCTATGAGACAGAGAGGTGAACTGGTCATTCTCATCCCTGAAGTCGCTGTCCCCTCCTGTTCCTTCGAAGGCTCCCCTGACACCACTTCTAGCAGCAGCCTCAAAGTCGGCCCCGCATCTGGCCCCTTTCCAAGATGACTCTGAAGAGAGAGGCCTGGCTCGTGTCTGTGAAGGTCGACCCAGTGAGAGGATGTGACCAGCGTACTCAGACTGCAGCGGCCCTGAGGGGAAACAGAGCTGGCGCAACCGCTGGAGAAGCCTCTTTTCAGTGACGGCTCCCCGACTTAACGCTGACCTCAGATTTCACACGCCCTCGCCCACCCTTCCTGAGTCACTCACTGTGATGGTCTGGGGAAACTAGAACAGGCAAAGTGGTCGCCAAGGTGGCCGGCAGTTCTTAGAATGTATTTTAGGTCCCCGGTTGCAGAACTGGGGACCTGACCTGCAATCTGGGCATGTGCCCTGACCCGTCCATTGGCTGGTATGGCTCAATGGACTGAGTGCTGGCCTGTGAACCAAAAGGTCTCTGGTTCGATTCCTGGTCAGGGCACATGCCCAGGTTGCAGGCCAGGTCCCCGGTTGGGGCCTGTGAGAGGCAACCCATTGATGACGTTTCTCTTGCACATCAATGTTTCTCTCCCTCTCTTTCTCCCCTCCTCTCCCTCTCTCTAAAAACTAAATAAATCTTTAAATTAATTTTTTAAAAAAGGACGTCCTGAATGTCCAACTCTGCAAGCACATCTAGAGACAGCAGGCTCTCCATGCCCTCTAAATAACATGCCTTTGCGAGCGTTACACGTGGGATGAGCTGAATGGCCTACTCTCCAGGGACGCCACTGTTTTTAGTGAACCCATATCAAAGCCGGTAAGATCCAGGCTTCATAATGTAGAACATGAACACTAGCCGGGAGTGGGATATTACTAAAGAATGACTGTTAATAGTTTTAAGTGTTATAATGGTATTGTGGTTATACTTTTTAAAAGGCTTTATTTGTTTTTAAGACATACCAAAAGGATGCGATGACTGGCTGTCCTTTAAAATCACAGGAAAGGGAGAGTGGGCACAGGTAGGGATGAAACCAGATTGGTCATGAGTATGTGGTTGCTGACACCGGCTAAATCACGGTGGGTGCATTGGAATCTGCCAAGCTGTATTGCTACTTGTGCACACATTTAAAATTATTGATTAAAAAATCGCAAGAAGCTTCATTTTGTGTGCCCTGATATTTATCCAAATGAATAATGAATACAGTCTCCAGATGAACTTCAAGGGAGGGAATTAATGGTCCTTAGCCTAAAGGAGCAGACGGGCAAGGGGGCGGCTGTCAGGAAGGAGCGGTCTCCGGGCAAGCTGACGGGCAGCCGTCCAGCGGGAGTCTTGCTCTAACAGCCCTTCCTGGCTGCTAGCCCGCCAACAAGTTCGGCCATAGGACGAGCCCCCAGAAAAACACCACGGGCTAGTCAGGCTCACCTGCGGGACGTCGCCGTTCACGTTCGCCTCTGTCCACAGATCAGAGGCATCAGAGCTCAGCATGGTGGGCTTCACAGCAATGGTGGGCTTGGAGTAGGGTGAGCTGTTCACACCTTCATCTTCTAGGCGGCAGTCCTCAGGCCTGGGGGGCAGGCGGGGAGGTGGGGGCAGGCTACCGGCTCTGGGCTGGGGATGGCCGGGCGTCAGCTGGTGGTCGCTCCGCAGGCAGAAGCAGTTCTTACAGGACCCAGGCTTCCAGATATGCTCTACAAAGTCACTGCACGCGGACATTTTTGGGCTCTCGGGGTTCAGTCGGACGGTCTGGTGCATCTTGGGTGGACAGTGCGCTGGTTCATCCTGCACCCGGCTCGCTGGCGTGGTCTTGTGGGAGGCAGATGCGGGTCACAGAGCAGCTTCCTGGAAAGGAAGAACACTGGCCCGATCAGAGATCTCCCCGCCAGAGGACAAGCGCATTACTGCTTAGTGTCTGATCGTCTGGGGAGAGGAATAGGAAGGAGGAGCAAAGCAGGCGGAAAAAAGCTAAAGACTAGTATTCCATTTATGCCCAGGCCCTCACCCGTTCCTCATAAGGCTCTTAGTCACTCTCTCGTGGTGTAGCCTTATCGGAAGCTGAAAAACAAAACACAGCTCTATTAGGTGAACAGAGATTATAAAAGACATTTCAGTCCCTGAAAATAAATCCCAAGTACCTGGAGGTTTAGGGGCAGTTGAATGAGAAGAAATCACATAGACCAGAAGCCTGTTATCTCATCCATGCATTCCCCGCCACTAGGGGTCCAGAGCCTGGGCCTGCCCCAGAGAAACAAGAACTAAGAAGTAGTACAGCGGATACAAACAGTGGCTTCTGGAGGATAAGCCACAATTTTTAACCAGGAACTATGTGAGTGGGGAGGCAAGCCTAGGCCCTAAAAGCAGGGCTGTGATCCCTTCTTGGGACCAGGCAGAGATGGAGGGGGTGAGAGAGGGGAGAGGTGTGGTGGCGGCCTGCCCCCACTGGGAACTCTAGTCAGAAGGTCTGGCATCCTGGGAATTTACCGCCTTCCCCCTGCTTCCTGTACATCATTCAACTGGGTGCTCGGGGAGTTCAGCGAGGCTGCAGCTGCAGGCCAGGGGGAAAACAGACCGAAATGCATCCGCACCACAGTGCTGTGGTCTAGGGGTGGCAGGACAGGATACAGGAGAGCGGGGAGAGGATCGCACAGTAATTTTCCCAGTAATCCTGGAGGTAAGGCAGTCAGCTGGCCGAAAGGCACTTGCCTCTGAGAGTAAAACCGAAAGCAAAGAGTGCGCATCACAGCACTTCGTAAATTCCCCGTCCAGAAGGAGCTCAAAGGGTTGCAGGTATTAATTAATAACCTGAATAACACTCTGTCAGGCTGATTTATCCCTTTTATATGGATGGGAAAATGATGGCAGTCGCACAAACTAAGACCTGTTCATAGACACGGAGAGTTCGGTAGATCCAGAGAAGCTGACTTTGCTGGCAGCTCCTCACCTCACCATGTCATTGGTCAGACCAGCAATTTTTGACCAGTGTGCCACAAGCATTTTTAAAGCGTGCCATACCTGACTATTTAGTAAGGAACACAGCCAACATAACAATAACTGTCCAGTGTGAATCAAAATTATACCTATTTTTTGTCAGACTGGCAAAAAAAAAAACCTCACTTTTTTTTGCTGTGCCAGAGATGTTTAATAATGAGTTTATATGCACCACGAGATGGAAAAGGTTGAAAATCACTGTGTTACACTAAAAGCTCACAAGGCCTGTTCATGAGAAAACAGTTCACTAAAGAACCTCATGTGAACAGATTTTCATTCAACTAGGGAGGGTTTTGCCCTGGGTTTGCTCTCCACATTCTTCCCGTGAGAACTTGCTTTGAGGCTAAACTACCAACAGGGCTAACCAGGTGGAATGAGCCAGGTGTCCCAAAGATCATTCCAGAATCTCTGTGGGAAGGGCTATCTTTCTGATCTCCCACACTCACGGACAGGAGTGCTTATTCAGCAAGTGCTGAAGCTACGTTTGCCTGCTTTGCCTCCAAAGTTAACCTTGAAGCCCTGCGTCTTTAAGCTAAATGAACACTCTGAAATAAAAGACAGTATTTGTCTTTCGGCAACCGTCGTTAGGGTGGCACACATCCCTCCCTTGAAGATGATTGTAGGTTAGGCTCTTCTCCCTACGCCCCAGTCACAGGTTCATCCCTTCCTTGCCAACTTGCCCAGAAGAGGTCACTAAGCTTCAACAAGCAGAGGAGGACAGCAGGGATTTTTCTTTCTCCTACAACCTCAGGCCACAGGGGGCCTGGCCTGAGCTGCATTTTGGAAGAGGGAAAGAGTGGAGGAAGCATTTTGATGTTCAGTAGTTCAAGTTTCCATACTCCTGCCCCAAGGCGAGGAGCAGGTACTTTTCTTTCCCAGGAGCTGATGAAGGCTGCTTTCCTGGCCACAGAAAAGGCAGCCCCCCTTCAAGTGCAGGAAGAGGCTCCAGAGCCCCTCAGTGCCCTGGAGGAAGAGAGCTTGGAAACCAGTCCTGTGTGGGCTCCCCACGTTCCTGCAGCCCCTCATGAGGCTGGGCTGTCCGAGGGGTTGGGCACCCAACTACTTCCTCAGAGTTGCCATAGGTCCATGAAGAAGCAGTTCAGGGTGGTCACATCTTATTTCCTCAACAGGCAACTGAGAGCAACAGACTTGTCATGCATGGCTGCTTGGTGCCAGAGGTCCCCCTCCTTTGTAGACCGTGGCCACTACAGCGCTGGGACCTCTGGCAGGCTCTGGGTTACCCACACAGGGAGGCTTTCTTCAGAACCCCTCCATTTGTGAGCACACTCTTGGCTCTGAGGCTCTGAAATTCTCTGACAGTGGGTACAACTTTCATCAACATGACTGCTCACAGATGCAAAGTTAACAAAGCCTCAGGCTTCTCCCCATCACGGGCTCAGCAGCATTTTCTTAAAACTGGTTTCTCGGTCACAGCAAACAACTTACCACCGGGTCAAGCTCGAAGGACTCTTTTCCAGCTCTATTTGTTTAGAGAGGGCCTGAGAAGATCTCTATTTGTTTGAAGTAAAAGATGATGAAAAACTCAAGTGGCATTCACCAGTCGGGAGCAGCGCCTCGCCTGCCTACCAGCGAGCTCTCCACCGCCTGGGAATGGCACCTTCCCAGCCCACATTCCTTACCTCTGAGGGGAGGCGGCCCCCAAATTATGCAAATTCCCCCATTTCTGTAGGAGGCAGCAGTGTGAGACTAGAAAAAGACTTCAGCATTCTTTCTGATTCAAGTCATGATAAAATAAATACCTTTGCCTCTGCAAACTTGTGCACTAGACTTGGGACTACAATGTGCAAGACTGAAGCTGTCAGATTCCCACCTCCTTTTAAAAAGAACATGAAGAGTGCTGGCCAGATCCAGGGCCACAAAATTAAATATTTTGGCTCATAACATTGCCCCTCATACTTGCATCAAAAGTAGCTTAGGCCTTACCCTGAAATGACAGGATACCAGAAAACACTCCTCTACAAATTGCACATATATTACAATTAAAGTAATGCAACATCAGAAAAAAGAACATAGGTATGCAAAGAGGCTGGATTTCAACAGCCCTTTGGCAAGCATGGAAAGGAGAGGGACAACCTTAACACACACACACACACGCACTCACCTGCAAACACACACACACAGAGGGCAAGTCATGGTCTCCACCCAACTTTTCATATCCCCTTTTTCCTTCTCCGATGCCATGCAATCTACTCCCAGCAGCAGGAATGTGTCCTTCTGGGTTAGACCCACTACAGCCTGAACCCACAGTAAGGATGCTGAGTTCCACAAGACCCCGCAATAAGAAAACAGCTTCAGAATTCCCCAGGGCTTCATGTTCAATTTCAGACGCAAAGAGGGAAGGGGCTGTTAGCATCAGTGCAGGCTGGTGACCAGTAAGGCCTCCGGAACCTGCCTCGGACCGGGAGGCATTGCAAAACTCCTGGTCCTTTGGGCTGTGCTGTCCCATCGGCTGTGCAGAGCCATGTGCTTGCTGGCTGGGCTTTAGCGGAGAGAAATATACACAGTTACACAACTAGCCGGCCCTGCCTACATTCCCATGCACAGCACCTGAAAGTGGGGAGGTTCTATTTTGTATGTGTGGGGGGGGGGGACGGAGGCGGCTGGAGAAGGGACAGCAGAGGCAAGGGTCACGAACATGTCCACAGCATGCCTTACAGAAGGCTGAGCCATGGCTCCGGGAAAAGGCATCATCTCAGTACCTCTGGAGACTCCGAAGCTGGCATCTAACCCAGTGCCGCATAAGGAGCAGCTTCGACCCTGGGGTCCCAAACCATCACCCCTCACCACTCCTTTGACAATACTGCTGCGGCGGAAAGGAAGTCTCCGGGCTAGCAATCCCAAAATTCTTCAGTCTTGTCCCGAAAGGAGCAGTGGAGCCAGCAAGACCAGCAGAAGAGTCGGTTTCCCCTCCCGGAACTCCAAGGAAAGTTTCCCCTTTTTCCTGAGCGCAATGCTCGAATGAATCGAAAACACCCCTCCGGCTCCCGTGCCCTCCAGGCTCCGCGCCTCCGCCTCCGCCTCCGGCACAACCCCGGGCGCACGCGGTCCCGACGCTCCACCCGCCCCAAGCGGTCGCCTGTCACCCCAGCGGACGCGACAGGGGATCGCCTGTCCAGAGATCGCAGCGATCCTCCAAAGCTCCCCTCTGCGGCCACGTTTGCTAGACAAAAAGAGGCCGAATTTGGAGAAAGCGTCGCGAGCTCACCTCGGGGCCGCGCTCTCCTGGCCTCGCCGTCGGTCGCCGAGCCGCCAGCCGTCCGGCCGGGCGCCCGGGAGCATTGTTAGGAGAGTGTGCGCGCGCGGTGCGTGCCCGGCAGCGGGCGGGTGTCGTCTGCCGAGCCCGGCGGCGGGGTGGCAGCTGAGAACGCGGCTCCGCCCCCTCCGCCTCCGGTGACGCCGCGCCGGGCTCCCGCCGCACCTCCGTACTCCGCGCGGCCCGGAATCCCTCCGTCCCGCACGCCTCCAGCTCCCTCCCTCCCTGGCGGGCTGCTGCTCCTCAGCCTTATTCCCCCAAACTCTCCACGCCCGGCCCCTCCTCCTGCCCCCTCCCATTCCCCATCGTGAGGCTCCGCCCCCGCCCGAGACTGAGCGTAGTCTGACCCCGAGCCAAGCCCCCAAAGGCACTCCTCCCCAGCGGTGGCTCTGCGCGGTTCTGCGGGGTCTTATTTCGGTGTTTGCAGCCTTCCACGACGTATGCATAGGTGTCCCTTCATCCATCAGGCTCTGCGTGGAGGGGGTGTGTGGTTGGGGGGTGGGCAGGGAGGGTATAGCACCAGCTCTGGATTGGTGAAGCAGAAAACGAGGGGTCGCTGGTGGAATGATGAGGTCAAGACCCGAGACGGAATGCGAAAGCTGCGTGGGCACCGTGATTGTCAATTACTCATGTCCTTGGGAGGAGGGTGGCGCCAGACCGAGGCGGGCTGGGAATCCGGACGGCGGGTTCCAGGTCCTGCCTAGCCTCTGGACTGATTCGAGGCCTCAGGCAATTTGCTTAATCTCTCTTAATTTTAGTTGGCTGGATGTGGAATGCAAGGGTTGAACTGGAGATTGCTGATCTTCCACGCCCCTGGGACTGCCGGGTCTTCTACAGGCCACTAGTACACCTGTGTTTACACCGTTACCATCCAGTGACTCTTTCACTGGGATGGGACGAGTTAGAGACAGTCCTCGGGCGAAAATCTTTTCACCAAAAGTATGGCAGCCTAAGGCCCAGTCAGTCCCTTCCCTTCTCTTCCTTTTGCTGCCTGAGACAGGCTCACACCTTGACTTGAGAGAGTCCTCAGGCAGCCAGCGCCAAGGAGCCTCAAACCTTCCGCTTGCCTGGGCTGGGGAATGAGGTAAAATGGAACAGGAAGAAGCCCCCAGAAACACACCTGCAGGTGTCCTCTCTGCTCTGGGCCTCCCTAGGGAGTCAGCGTATTGTAATTCCAATTAGGGTGCTTCGACGGTCTGCCAGTCAGGATGAACCTGTCGGCCCCCACCCCGCCGAGAAAACGGAGGCTGGTTCCTGCGCTCTCCTTGTGATCTGGCTTGACATAGCAGGACTTAGAGGGTGAGAAGGTAGGTGGACTGGAGAGAGGAAGAAGGCATGTTTTTGAGTTTTGGCTTCTATGAAAAGAAGGAGGAAGGTGGAGGCAACAGGGGGAATACTTCCTCATGCTTCCTCATGCTCCAGCGTATCCAACTGACATGGAATTTGGAAGGAGTAGAGGGGTGGAAGTGGAGCTAGCATTCCTAAATTGCCTACCCTGTGCCAAACAACTCCATAAGGGGGACATCCTCCCCATTTTATAGAAGTGAACTGAGATGCAAAGGGACCGGAATTTGCCAGAGCCCATCAGCTGTAAGTGGTAGTACTGGGTTTGGAACCTGGAGCGGCCTGGTTCCACTGATGGGCAATGCCACTCTGCCACGCTGCCTCGCTCTCCGAGTGCTGGAGGCCAGCCCTATCTTCCCTTCTTTTCAAAGTGAGGGAAAACCATTTGACCAAACTGGTTAGGCTCCATCAGCATCCAGCGAAATGGAAGGGTCCAGCCCATTCACTTACCAACACCCAGGAGGCAAGTAGGCACAAAGTCATCTGTGCTGGAAAAATAAATGATGTCAGCTGGTACATGCAAGTCAGCTACAGCGTGAGAGGGCAAATGCGGGGGTTTGAGAAATTTCAGGTCCCTGTGATGCAGGACAGGTTCTCCCTCTGTGAGGCCCAGGGGGGATACTCACCCGACAGGACTGATCACGGAGGAAGCACTCACCTTCCCACTTTATTTCCTCCTCTTTGCCTAGTCTATCCTTAATACCTTAACGGACTGAAGAACAAAATTAGAAGAACTTGCTAGTGGAACAAGTTTGGCAGTTCTGCGGTATGCAGCAGCAACGGAAGAGTTAATTCAGTCGTTCTGCAAAATAAACTATTCTCAAGCGTTTTCTGCACTCACACAAAATAAATGCATTATACTGTAGTTGCCGACATCTAACGTGTGTCGGTTTTGACGCCAGCAATGTGGCCTGAAGGTAGCTTCATCTTGCCTAATGAAAAGAATCAAAAAATACTTCAAAAGGCTCCCTTAGATCCACACAAAAATGTCCATTTTCTTACGCAGTGCTCCACCAGTGGCTGTGAAGTATGTTTTCTCCTCAGTAAAGCTACGGTGGGCTCATGCATTTAAATAAACAATTCTTGTCTGGACTTCCAAACGGCACCCTGCAATGCAGTGCAATTTGTGTATACACGGCATTCCTCTTCTACCTGCTCATCCGTCCATTTTTAGGGCACTTTGCACTGTAGGGCTTGGGTTCCCTGGTGCAAATCAGATCTGGAAGAGAAGTGATTCCCTTCGGGGTTTCAGTCCATGAGCGCCATACTGTACAAGAGAGCAGTTACATTTCAGGAAATAAGAACGCAAGCTGGGGCAGGTGGGGCTTGAGGGCAGGGACAGTAAACTGGTTCAGAATTAGAAAGGCAGAATGAGGAAGTGCACAGCATTAACTTACAGCCGTGCACCGCATAACAACCGCAGTTCCATCAATGACAGACTGCTCATATGACTGGTCCCACAAGATTATGATGGAGCCAAAAAATTCCTATAGCCTACTGACCCTGTAGCCACCATAACATTGTAAGGCAACCCACTTCTCATGTGTTTGTAGCGCCGCTGACAAAAACAAACTTACCACGTCGCCAGTTGTATAAAAGAATAGTGCATAGTATTATGTACATACTTGATGATATGTGACTGTGTTATGGATTTATATATTTACTATATGTTCTATTTATTATTATCTTAGAGTGTGTTCTTTCTACTTCTAAAACAGTTTGCTGTCAAACAGTATGCCATGTTATGCCAGCAGCGGCCTCATACACCTCGTTTCCCTTGTCTCCCGATTGCATCATTTTCTCTTGTGCTTGATTCAGTCTCGTGTCTAGTACAGTAACCTGCTGTGCAGGCTTGTAGCCTGGGAGCAATGGGCTGTCCCATAGAGCCTAGGTGTGTAGGCTGGAGCATCTAAGTTTGCGTAAGTGCTCTGCGTGGTGTTCGCACAGTGGTGAAGTCAGCTAACCACGCATTTCTCAGAATATATCAACAACATTGCTCAGCGGCGCATGACTGTACTGAGAAAACACCAGCTGGGGTGTCTGAGGGGTTAGACAGTGTGAAGAATGGATGAAAGTTGTCCCACACATGATATGTCCCAGGTTGGAGAATAGACTTGAAAAAAACAGAGGGTCTCTCACCCTGAAGTGAGAAAGGCGGAAAATTTTCATCAATAAACACTTATTGAGTGCCTTCTACTTATGAAGCACGTGACAATGTACTATAGGGAGAAAAAGAAACATGAGTAAGAGACCAAATATAAGCGCTGTGAGAGGGAGTTCGAAGACAGAGGCACGAACAGTGATTTCGTGAAGGAAGGGGACTTAGATGAGAAGGACTTTAACTTGTGGACAATGAGGGTTTTCCAGACTGAGGGAATGGCATCTGCCACAGGATGGATGTGGGAGAGGCAGAGGCGCCTTCAGAGACTCGCTAGCCAGTCTGACTGGAGACGGGCTGGGAATGCAGGGTGACGCTGGGCAGAGAAGCCTTGGCTCTCAAGTGAGCCAACAGAAGGGGCCGACACTCCCCAGTAGCTGGATGACGTCATCCAAGTTGGTTTTTCATTGGCTCTATCTAGACCTTATATCTTAGATGGGTTAGGAAGGGGGAGGGAAGATTGGAGACAAGGAAGCTGGCTTAGAATTTCTGTCTCTGGTCTAGGTGGGAGGTGAGGGGCCTTGATGAGGGAGGTGGTGTGGGGGTGGGGAGGTGGAAGAATAGATGTTGGATGGGTGGTTTTGAAAGACACAAAGAGGAAGATATGGGAACTGGCTACATACTGGCTCATTATGAACAGTAAGATATTCATTAATCATCGTGTCATTATGGAGCGCTTATGCTGTCTCAGGTCCTGTATGCTAAATGATTTACATGTCTTCCCTTATTGAAACCTTACAGCAATTCCAAAGTAGGTTCTGTTATTGAGGCAGAGAAAGGAATCAAAGGTGAACTTTAGCCTCAGAGGCTGACCACATTAATGATGGTATCCTAAGTATAAACAGGGAAGTCAGAGGGTTCAGCCGTGGTCTCCCGAGTCCGAAGTGTGTGGTAGCCATCCAGTGAGCAAGTGAGCACGCCACGTGCGGTGTTTAGAACCACAGGAAAAACGAAAGAAGTTGGGGGAGTATGGTGAAGCAGGAGCAAAGCTGACGGGAAGAGTCGAGAAACTGGGGACACGGGAATCTAGAAGAAGCCATAAAGAAAAAGATTGGACCCTCTCCCCTAGACTTTTTTTTAAAAGATTTTATTTATTTTTAGAAAGAGGGGAAGAGAGGAAGAAAGAGAGGGAGAGAAACATCAATGTGTGGATGTCTCTCATGTACCCCCTACTGGGGCCCTGGCCTGCCACCCAGGCATGTGCCGCAACTGGGAACTGAACCAGCAACCCTTTGGTTCCTAGGCCAGTGCTGAATTCACTGAGCCAAACCAGCCAGGGCCCTCCCCATACTTTTTAAACCCAGAGCAGTAAGAAGAAAATCATCTTGGAGAGGCTAGCCAGGGAGCAGGTGTTGTCAAAGAAATCCAGGTTTCAGTTAATTGGGTGAGGAGGGGAGTACCTGAGTCCAGCTTCTGCTCTTAGGGGCTTTGTTTGTGACAGCAGGGGGTTCCGTGAAAGAACTAAGTCAGAGGGAGGGCAAGTGGAATGGGACAGGTGGACTTGACTGGGCTGCAAGTAGGGCCAAGAAGCATTTAACAAGAGGAGGAGGGTGACCCCAGGTGAGGGAGGATGGAGCACTGGAAGCCATGGGCACGTGTTGGACCTGCCATGGTGGCGTCTGGGGTCCCAAAACCACCATAGGCGAAATCAGGAGGGGAGGAAGGGGATGGAAAAGAACTTTTGAAAATTTGCCACGAAGAGCTTTCTAGGTTCCTGCAAGTAGATGATCTCAGCAAACCAGTTAAAGGCTCAGCTAGCAAGCTTGCTCAGCCCCTCCCTCCCCTCATCCCTCTTTCCCCCCAGTGATAGATAATCAGCTCTTTGAGTTGCCAGCCCAGGGTTATCTTTTGTTTCCCTGAGGTGTGGAAATGCAAGCAAACGTATCCATTAATCCCTGTCCTGTGCCCCAACCTTTTTAAAAAACGTTTTCAACATCCCATTCCCCTGGACTTCAGTCCTGGGCAGTTCTCCACAGGAAGAAATATTCTAAATAATTTACAGTATCACATTCCAAGCACTGAATAGATTCCACCACCACCCCTCCCCAAAACTGAAAGCTATTATTTAAATAACTGCAGGATATCAGAATCTCAAACCGCATGGAACTGAGGGCCAAGGGTTCCAGATTGTTGTGATCTTTCTTTGGGATCGAGAGCTCAGATGTCAGTTGTTGAGGAAGGAAAACAGTTTTTCCCCCTTTTATAGTATAATTACAGTTAGACTTGCCTTCAGTGACAGATATGTTATTGCAAATCTCATTTCCCGCCCCCCACAATGTTACTGTTTGGGGATGAATTGTGTTCCCCCACCTCCCAAAAAAGATATATTGAAGTCCTAACCCTCAATACCTCAGAATGTGACCTTATTTGGAAGGAGGGTCTTCATAGAGGTGAAGTTAAAATAAGGTCAGCAAGGTGGTCCGTAACTCAGTACGGCAGGTCATTATAAAAGGGGGGAATTTGTACCCAGAGACAGACACACACAGAGGAAACGCAGGTTAAGACACAATGGGAGAAGAGGCCATATGGCTGAAGAGATGCCTGCGTCTTGGCGTCCTCGGCCAAGGAAAGCCAAGAATTGCCAGAGTACACCAGAAGCAAGGAGACACAGGGAAGATTCTTCCCTTGGTCTGTCAAAAAGAGCCTAGCCCTTGCTGACACCTTGATCTTGGACCTCTAGCCTCCAGAACTATGAAAGAATACGTGTCTGCTGTTTTAAGCCAGCCAGGATATTTGGGGGGGGGTCCCTTTTTTTTGCACTGTTGTGGCAGCTGATATGGTAATTAGGAAACTGATGTGGTTACTAAAATGAAAGTGTTCCGATGAGTGATATACTGCTTCTAGACAGAAAATAAACATTTCTCAACAATCAACTCCAAAGAACATACATGACATACATGTCAATCAATGCCCACTATAGATGTAATGCCAGAAAGTTCACTGTACGGAGGTCAGTGTCCCTTCATTCAGTCTGCCCGAGGAAGAGAATGCTCATCCTTCCGTCTGTAGCTCCATCCTCTTCAGTATTCAGGGGCTACGCGTGGGGGAAGTCCCAGTTCCTTAATCAAGGCAGCATTTGCACAGTTGAGAACTCTTCCTCCTCACGCAGGCGGTGTGAGCTAAGATGCGTCTCAGAGCCCATCAAGGAATCATTCTGGGCCCACATATATTTCCAGAGATGGCGTTAATGGACATTAGAGGTTACCTAGGTCTAATCTTTCACAGACAAATGGGGACACTGAGTCTCCAAATGACCAGTGCGACTCATCTAAGGTCTCATTGGATATTTCATAACACTGTTCTTCTGAACTTTCAAGGTTGTTTGGTTTTAATGTGAACTCAGCTGTGTGCCAAGGATGTGAAAATGAGAACTATTTGAGGAATTAATTCATAACTCCTACTGCTTGGCTTTCTGACTGAGCAGGGTCAGAGTTGGAAAGAAGCAGAATATTTTACATTGGAAAGGGTCACAGAGGAAAAAAAAACAAACCCATTGGAAAAATCTGTTTAGTCGCCCTAAAGAAAACCTCCTAATGGTATAGTCATTTTGAAAAACAGTTTGACAGTTTCTTAAAGAGCTCGCCACAAATTTGTCATAAGATCTAGCAATTTTACCCATAGATATCTACCTAAGAGGAATGAAAATATGTCCACACACAAACTTGCACAGAAATGTTTATACTGCATTATTTATAATAGCTAAAGAGTGGAAACAACCCAAATGTCCATCAACTGGTGAATGAATAAACAATGTACAATATTTCCATATAGTGGACTATCTTATCAGTATTAAAAAACAATGAAATACTGGTAAACTGATACATGAGAAAACATGGATGGGCCTCAGAAACGTTATGATAAGTGAAAGAAGCCAGACAGAAAAGACTAATGTGTTGATTCCATTTACATGAAATATCCAGATAAGGCAACTCTATTAGAGACAGAAAGTAGATTAACGTTGCCTAAGTCTGAGGTAGGAAGGGAAATGGGAACAAGGATTCACTGCAAATGAGTGCGAGTGGTCTAATGAGGTGATGAAAATTTTCTAAAGTTGGATCGTCGTGATGATCGAACAACTTGACAAATATACTAAAAATTATTGAATTGTGCACTTAAAAAAGTTGAGATATATGGTCTATAAATTATACCTCAATAAAGTTGTCTGTTAAAAATAGAATATTATTCAGCCTTAAAAAGGGAGGAAATTCTAGCACATGATACAACATGGATGAGCCTTGAGGACATTATGCTAAGAGAAATAAGTTAGTCACAAAAGGACGAATATTATATAATTCCATTTATATGAGGCACCTAAACTAGTCAAATTTATAGAGACAGAAAATAGAACGGTGGTTGCCAGGGCTAGAGCAAGGAGGGAATGGGAAATTACTGTTTAGTGGGTAGAGATTCAGTTTGGAAAAATAAAAATTTTTTTGAGATGGCTGGCAGGGATGGTTGTACAACAGTGCAAATGTGCTTAATGCCATGGAGCTGTACACTTGTAAAAAAGTTAAAATGGTCAACTTTACGTCACACATTTCTTGTCACAATTGAAAGAGAGAGCGAAACAGCCTATGTTTCTGTAAGCAAACTGCCTGTTTGGAAGACGAAACAGGTCTGGGAAATCACATGTTATCTTGAGTCAATGAGCCTTAGTCATTCCCTAGGCCGTTTGTTATTAACCTCCTGTAGGAAAGAGATCGATCCGTAGAGCTGCAGAACCGCAGAAATCCCTGGCCTGTTGCTGCCTGATAAGTCACGGATGAGGAAACGTCACATGCTTCGCTGTGTTCGCCAGTCCCATCGCTTTCCCCTTGTCCCCTCCACGGCAACTGTGGTTGGGGTTCGACTGGGTCAGGAGGTTTCCAGGTGTCCTGACCTTTGTGTTGTTTTCGTTGACTTCTCCTGGAAGCCTTCTGGCCTTCTGTGTAATGTCACCTCTGAGACCTGGTGATCATTTGCCAAAACCCGGCCATGAGAATGTTGTCACGTGGACCACATCTCAGGGGTTTTTACTCACAAAGGCGAGCCAGTGCTCTGAACCAAGTTTTCCTGAAGATTGTTCGATGGTAGGGAAAAAACCCTTCCCATTTATCTAAAAAACCATGTCATTTGCCACCCATTGTAAAGTTTTATACACCTGTTGAAAAACAAAGTGATTCCTTTGCTTACTCACCGTTGAAGTGAGGTGGCCTTTTCTCTTTCGCTTCTTATTTTCTTATGGTTCTCCAAGAAAATAAACCATGAAAGGATCTTAAGACAATCTTTTGGACACTTAAAGTATTTCACTAGTAACCAGCACTGGCCCTTGCCAGGAGTAAAACTCCGTTTTAGTACAGTATAAGGAAGTCTGGGGCCACGTCCCATCTGTCCCACACAGCGAATGCCCCCCACTTCACCTCACAACCATAACAAACCTTAACCTACTTCCTCCTTTCAGGTTTTCATGAACATGAACTCAGTCACGAGACAGATATTGCCTGATTTCTGCACAGGGTGGGGTAGGGTGACGTTGGGGAGCAAACAAACCTTCCCATCTAGCACCTGTAGATATGGTCAGGCTTCCTTCAAGTTCAGCTCCACAGGACGTAACTGACAGATTATCTCTAAGCTACCTATGCCAACCCCAGAGCCTCCACAAACACTGACTTTTATTAGCCAATTACTTCTCCCCAAGTCATAATGTCATAAAATTAATATTCTCATTTTGAATCTCTATAAAGTGATGTGGGGAGGATTTGCAGACCTCAAACCAGTCAATAATCAAGCAGAGAAGATTGGAGGGGGCAGAAATTAATTTGTCTCCCAGATCTTCTGTATGAACTCCCGGAGAGCACGGCACACCATGTCACCGTTGCCAGCCCGCTGGAGTCAGGACGCTCTGCGTGTGGATTGCATCCCTAACTGGTTCTGACATATAAGGAATGGCGACTGAGAGGCTCCCAGAGGGATGCTTGGTAGGATGTCCAGTGCCTACAGAATGTAGCAGAGTCAATGAGCTTTGTAGTGACCATTGAATGGGGGAAAGGGGGAACCATGTCTAGAAGGGGGGAGGGGAGCAAAAGCTTGAACTCATTTACTGGAAGCCCCAGGCCTTGTTAAGGAGTCTTTAGGATAATAGCTCTTTGAACTAGCTGTTCAGTTTTTTCCCTTTTAGAAGTAGCAGTGGTGGTTGGCTGGGAGAGCAGTAGAGAGAGAGAGCTGGGTAGGAAGGGGGTCAAAAGACATGTGATGGGGCTGATTAACAAGCAGGCTTTGTATGCAGCAGCCAGGGAACACCTGCGGCTCCTCCAGACGGGCTTGCCCAGTGGGGGTGGTTTGAATGAGAAAACAGCTTCCAAAAAGATGTAACACAAGAGCATCAAAGGAAAAGAAAAATGTGCATTTGTGAGATGAGGGAATTGTAGTGTTTTATCTCTGATTCTTCTTTAAATAAACCTCTTATTATCTATTATTCTCACCCTTAGGTCAGGGCTCACAGGATGATGAGGGCTGCTGATTTTGCCCAAAAAGAAATTTGCTTTCAAACAGGCATCTATTCAATAATCTCTTTTCATAAAAAAAAAAGACAAATACAGAATCTCTTCCAACTCAGCTGACTAAGGCCGAGTGGGGATGACAGTGGCATTCGCTTACATAATCCCACAGAGCTAGTGTCCCGAATGAGGATAAATGTGACTTTTCATATCAGGGCATAGTGCTGCTTTGTATGTAATTCGTTGAAAGAACACGTACCACAATGCTGTTGCATGACAGAGGAGATAAGGAAGAGATCCACATCTTTGGGGGTGTAAGACAGCTAAACCTGTGCTTGACAGATTGGTATTAGTGTCTTATGACAGCCAGAAGGAACAGTTCTTGGTTTCTAAGGGATATCTATACTTGTGGGCAGGGGAAGGGAGAACAAAAGAAAAACATCCCCATACTTTCCATGGTCAACTAGCTTAGCCCAGATCTATTTCCAGATGCTTATGTCTCATATTTACTGATACCTTCCATAGCTAATAGAGCCTTTGTGAACATCAATTGTGTGATCGTCCATGTGAGATATCTATCTGTCGCTCCCTCTTGAGATGCTAAATTGCCAGATGAGTTCAGCCACTTGAACTTGATTTTAGCGAGACTTGGAAGGAATAAAGTGGGGTTTCATCATTGTCACTTTTTGGAAAGCCTTTCCTGAGCCTGGAAGCTGAGTTGAAGGTCCATGTTAGTACTTTCACTGGCCTCAATGTCCTTGTCTATGAAACACAGCGATAGCTTTCTCAGAAGGTTGTTCTGAAAATTAAGCAAGCTAAGTTATGTAAAATGCTTAGTTTAGAACCAGGGGTCTTACTTAGTTCTTTGGGGCTACTATAATGAAGTCCCATAGGCTGGTGGCTTCTAAACAGCAAATATTTATTTCCCACAGTTCAGGAGGCTGGAAAGTCCAAGATCAAGATACCAGCAGATTCCGTTTCTGGCGGGAGCTGGTCTCCTGGCTCACAGAAAGCTGGTCAGTGGCTGTGTGCTCACACAGTCAAAGGGGCGAGGGGGGTCTCTGGGATCTCCTTATAAAGGCCTAATCCCATTCATGGGGGCTCCACCTTATTGACTTAATCACCCCAAAGATCACTGCCCCCTAATACTACCACTTTGGGGTTTCAGCTACAATATATAAATTTTGGGGGAACCCAAGCAATCAATCTATAGCACTCGGCATACACTATGCCCAGGAGAGATGATGGGTGTTGTTAGATCATTTACCAGAAAGTTAAATCCATTCACTCACTCATTCAGCACATTTCCATGGAGAAAAAAGACTCTGAGGGATGCCCTGGTGATACAGTGATGAGCCAGACGGGGATATGTTCAGACTTTCTGAAGCAAACAATATAAAGTTGGGGGGTGGGGTGTGTGTGTGTGTCAATGAAAGAGCCAAACAGGATCATGCGTTTCTGATGGCAAATTGTGACAAGTACTCAGAAGGGATGGTGCTGTATGTATAAGGTCATAGAGTAGGGGACCCCACCCTGTAGGCGGTCAAAGAGGCCTTCCCTATGAACAGACATGGTTGCAGAGATGGCAAGGATAAGGGTCAACCGCTTGGAAGGTGGGGCCTGACACAGAAGTGGGATATGAGAAAGGGTATCTGTTCTGCTGTGGCTTTAATGTCATACTTCTGGAGCATCAGGATGTTTGTTGCTGTGGGAAAAGCTAAATTCCAGTGCTCTTCCTGGCCCAGGAGTAGCTGTCCTCTGGCCTCACAGGGATAGGTATGGAAGGAACACAGTTGATGCAAGGGGGAGGCCAGGGGCCTGGGGGAAGACCCCTGGGGGAAGGTGATGGGGCAAATGGGAAGGTGCCAATAGGATCCGGGGGCAAACAAAAGGAGCGCTTGGCTGAGGGTTGGGAGAGCTCAATCCTGTCCCTGGCTAGCAGTCTTAGTGACAGATGAGAAAACTAGGGTTCAAAAAGATGGTGTTTCCCCAGGATGCACACCCAGTAGGTGGTAGGGCTTGGAGTGAAACCCAGGACTTTTTATCACAGGCCACAGATTTGAGAAGATTTGAGAAAGTAACTGCCAATGTTCCTTCTAGGTCTAAAGTGTGATGTTATGAAAGATTCTTATGGTGAAAGGAAGGATGGAGGAAAGGAAGGAAAGAGAAAGGAGAGCAGGAGGGAAGGAGAGGAGGAAAGAAAGAAAAGAAGAAAAGGTGAGGTAAGCAAGGGAGCAAATAGAGAAACAGAGACAAAGAAATAGAAATAAAGAAAAAGAGAAAGAAGCTAAAGGAAAAGAAACTAATCTCAAATTCTATCTGTGACTTTCAACTTTGGAATATGTCCAATTCAATCATCTATAATGGTTAATCATCATTTAATGGTTATTAAAATCCACATCAGTATTGCCACCAATCCACTGCTCTGCCCCCCATCCCCCCAAAGGGCAGTCCCTAGGAGAGAGGCAGAACTTCTCCACCATACTGTCATGATGGTTTCTTCGGCCAATGCTGGGTTATCCGTGCCAAATACAGGGCGAGCCATGGAGACGTGAACCCCTCAGAGAATCCAAACCCGTTCTGAGTCATTAGCCCCAGTATCCTCGCAGCTCCAACAGCAGCCAAGCTGGAGGTTTCTGCTGAGTGTCTTTCTCTTAACCACTTCCAGGCTATGGTTTGGAGCCTATGGGCTAAGAAATTAGAGAGAACACACAGCAAAGGAATGATTTACTTTGCAACTAGGACAGACAGCGGGTGAAATCACCCGGCTGAAATCAGGGTCTGTAGCCCCGGCAACGCCTTGTCTTTCATTACTTGAGCCAGGTCCCTCTTTGGCTGCTCCAGGTGTGAGGCAAAAGTGCCTTGTCCTCGAGGCCGTTTTAGCATTTCCTCCTTCCCCTAAGCCACGCCACCAAAGACACGGTGCTTCGCGCCAAGGTCTGCTTCATTTCCCTCCCCTGCCACACACTCACACAATTCTTATGTTTACACTTTTGTAAAAAATTGAAATGTGTTGCCAGTTAAACATAATATCAAAGGCCCCAAGGTGTTTATTTCTGTTTCTCTATTAGAGGAAAGGAATCATGGTAAAAATAGCCCTTTGCGGTTCCAATGGAATTTAAACATTTTTAAAATAAAATGTTGGGAAGAGACACATCGCTTCCTCACCAAAAATCCTCTTTATTTTATAAATCAAATGTTAAAAAAAAATAGGGTCTGCTTTTTCTGTGGAGTACTCAGGCATGGCATTAAAACATCTTACGAACAAGACATAGCAACAACCTCTGGGCTCTCTGGTGTAGGAAGAGAAAGCTGGTGACTAAGTTTGAGGCACTCTGATGCAACACTACATACAAAAATAAATTTTCTATAAAGATAGCACATTAGTAGCACACCTATTTTTAACCAAAGTTAAGGGAAAACAGAAGTATCTTGTTCACAGTTATCCCAAATTCCATCATTCAAGACTTTCAAGCACCAGAGGAGTATCTAAAAATGAAAACATCAGAAAGTGCAGTGGATTTACAAGATGGTCAAGAGACAAGATTTATGATGAAAATTCTGTTAGGGTTCTAGGTGTGTCAGACTAAAGTGCTATCTGGAATTAAACATATTTACATACAAGGATCTTTAGTCCTTCCTTTGTTGGATTTTACAGGTTGTGATTCAACTCTTTTTATTAATGGTAAGGGTGAGAGAGAAGGCAGATTTGGAAACTACAAGTATTGGCTATTTGAATACTTAGCCGTAACTTAATGATAAAAGCCTGAGAGGTGTCCATGTATTGATGAATTGGAAAGAAAACTGCTGGTTTGCTCTGTTAATTGCTCCAGGACATTGCGTTTAAAATAAGCTGTTTTAAGAGGAACAGAGAGGAAACCTGCCACCTAGTCTATACACAGTGACCTCAGAGAGAGCTTCTGATGTCCCAAAGTGTGGGGGAGAGTGAAGGAGGAGAGAGGCTGGACTGTCAGAAATTTGACTAGCCTAGAATAGCAAAGGAACCAGCTGACCTGGGGCCAGCGGGTTTTTATCTGCATTGTTACCTGCCTTTCTCTTTCTCACCCAGGAAATCAACCCCTGTACTCTTTGAAACTAGCGTCTTGGTTAACTAATTCTATTTTATTAACTTTTAAAATGAAAGTTACTGTTTTAAATTCATAGCAGGTGCCTTATTCTTTGCTTTGAGTTAAACTATCCCATATCAGAATGTCCCTTGGTGTACTATAAATAATGGACTTTAAAGTGTTGCTCTTGTTTTTTTCCCAATGTATAATGTCTTTATTAATTTGATTGTTAAACTGCTGTTGCTAGCAATCATTTTACTGATGTTAAGTTGTATTTCCTTTGTATTTTATGTGTAATTTTTCAATTGAGTGCATTTTATATTAAGGACAGATTGTGTACGCATGTTTGGGTCAATGAAAGCTATGTCCTACTTGATTTATTCTTTAAAAATAAAGTTCCCAGAATATTTGATGCCTTCTAAAAGAAAAAGAAAGACAGCCAAGAGAGAAAATAAGGGCAGCTCTTATTAGCACAAAGACTACTTGAAAGAAAACTTGACACTTTCCAAGAAGCAAGGGATCCTATGTTGGGGACTGGGGCATTAGAAAACATTTCTGTTCAGAGATGTCGTCTGTGTGTCGTGGAATCCCCGGTCTCATATGTAATATAACACTGGATATGTTGGGTCTTGTCATTTCATTTAGAAAAGGTATTGTTGTCCTTTTTGCTGCCCAAATCAGTTCAGGATGCAGGCACATGTCTGTTTCTCTTAATGACTCATGATGTATATATAAACTATGAGTTTGTGTTCACACTTCTGAACATGTCTCGTCATTATCTTTAAAGTTCCCAACTACTTTGCAAAGTAATATTTTATTCTACTTTCTCCAAGTGCTGTCATTTTGTCGCTCCAAAGGTTAAATCCCACGTCCCCTCTGGGCTCCATGCGAGCAGTTCATATTCTCGCACCACTTCTGCAGGTTTTCCTCAAGTGTCTCCTGGTCTTCCCCTGAGCTTCAGTACATGCATTCATCCTCGACAGGCCTCCTTAAATCTGTCATCACTGACAGGATGCATTCACCCTACTAGCGCATTCTTGCTTCCTTATTTTCTATTTTAAGCAGTGCTACCTATAAAGCTCACCCCTTTGGATAGAAATTTCACGCATCCTTCAAAGTTCACCTCTAGGTCATTTTCTGCACTCCCCCACCATGTTCTTTCCCTCTTAGTCCAATCCACTCTGAAGTCCTACGCCATTTACGTTGGACCTTTCATGTAACTTCCATGCCTCCTTTTATTGTTCTTAACCGTTTCACAGGTTCCTCTCTTCTCTTGCCTTGACAGCAAGAGCCCAAAGGTCAGATATCTTGATTCAAACTCCTCTTAACCTCCAGGGGTGAGCTTTGCATATCAGAGGAGCCATATGCTGTGTTTCAGAGTCTTTGATGGTCTCCCTGTCAATCGTTGTCAAGAAAATATTTTATTGCAAGTCTGATCTCTTGCCAACTTTACCCCCCACCTGGATCTCGTTGGTGGTTGTCTGGATGTTCAAGGACACCTGGAATAACTGGGAAAGCTGGTATTGCCATTTGAAGAAGCAGTGGATTATCATGCTGGTAGATGAAGATCACACAGTGTATCGAGCATCTAGAAATCCCAGGGAGACATTTGACTAAAAAGTCCATGATGTCCTTGTGTGAAAGAAGGAGGAATAAATAAACTGTGCTGAATCCAAGGCATTTCTTGACCCCAAGGTATTATTATTCGTTCTAAATTAATTTACTGGCCTCCTGGATTTTATGTACTGTATCAGTCTCACAGGTTTGTCCCGCCCCGGAGAGCACGACTGATGTCCAGGGTGTTGATGGAGTTTAGGTTCTCTGCCCTAGTCAACCCTACCCCACACTCCTGGTGCTCATCACCACCTTCCGGGCCACGGGCCTCATCTTTTCCTTAGGCCGTTTCTATCTTCACAAGCTCAGTGCTCACCCAACAAGGTCACAGATAACTAAAAAAGTCAGTACAACCTTAGCCTCATGGTAATGTAGGGTGATGATGTCCTGGACAGAGCTGAAGGCTAAGCAGAGTCAAAAGTCTGCACACTGGTCATAAGAAATCGTAAAAGGCTGAAAGCTGGGTCCCCCAGAAAAGAAGATTTGATGAAGAGAGGGGGCAGCAGGATCATATTTTCATCTACACGTGTGAGGAGGTAATGTGAAAGTGGAACGCGTTTGTAGGAATGCTAGAGACTAGTGAGGTTAAACTACAGGGAGTCACCATAGGCTGAAAAACAGAAGGAGCCACACTGTAATGTGATGAGTGCACTCTCGACAGTGGCAAGGGGCAAGGACTTGGGTTGAGATCCAGACGCACGAAAGAGAGTCCTGCATTGCGTGAAATTAAAAAGTAGGTGCTCTCTAATGACACACAGAAATCACTTCGATGGTTTCCAACTCATGTATGTTCTTCCTGAGATGTAGCACCTGCAGCAAATGAGATTCCAGCTGTAGACATAGAGATGACTCAAGATTTTTTGCAAGGTCAGGATTTGGAGGGAGGGTGAGGGAGAAGGGAGGGCCAATGTCTTCATTCCAGTGGGTCTTTCTTAAACACATGGAGGTCATTCAGAAGGCAGTGTCACTTTTCTTCCCTCCTTCACATCCAGTGTACAACTCAATACATACCCCAGGATGTTAGACATTTAAAATTTGAAAAACACTTATTGGTTGCTCTGAACATGTCCAGCTGTCCTTTTATGCCCATTTACAATGGCTAGGAGTAGCAAGAAATTAGATTTTGGGGGAATCATTGCTCAGAGAAAAAGTACTATTTATGGAGTGATTTTTAAGCATATGTCACATTTAATCTCTAAAATAATTCTACAAGATAAGAATTAATTACCATTCCAATATTAGAGTTGGAGAGAGCAAGCAACTCACTCAAGTTCACATAGCCATTAAGTTGTTGGGCTTGTATTTGAATCTGAGTCAGTCTGATGCCAGTCCCTTTCCACAGAATCCCATGACCAGCTCCTAATCATACATCCTGCATATTTTAAAAATATTGAAGGCCATGTTTAGAGAGCCTGTTACTTTGGGAAGAAATGGCTTTGTTTCACAAGGACAAAGCAGCCTTTGCTAACTGGATTTGGCAATGCACTGGTATGGGTTTGAATATCAGGTCTGGCCCTGTAATAGCCTAGTGCCCTTCACCAAGTTCTCTAGGCCTCTGTACCCTGATTCTGACAAATAGGAGTGCTAATGGCACCTTGCTCAGAGGGCTGTTTTTAATAAGACACAAAATCAGTGAAAAACCAAGGACTAAGGAAGCACCATAGGAGACAGGCAGGCTATTCCTTGGAGGCCAGACTTACTGAAGACAGCAGCACCGTTACTGGCTCCAACTGATTTCTTCACAAAAGGTTGTTCTCTGTAGATGGTTCTGATAACCTTTCCATCTCCCCCGCCTAGCACCATGCTCAGATGCCCAGTGCCTGATTCATAGTGACAGAGGTGAGTCCAGTGAATGGTCTAGCTATGGGAAGAAAAGAACACAGCTTGGAAAACGCAAAGATCAGCAGCTTACTCATAATGCAGACGGAGGTGATAAAAAACCTTGGTAAAAACGAAGCGGTGCATTTGTCTGCGGATCTCAAAGCCAAGTACGGACTGCCATCCCAATGCCAGTTAGCAGTGCATCGGGGCTGCAGAGATGGCTTTCCTGTGGGGAGGAGACAGCCTGTATTAATGATCTCATTCTGCAGAGAAGAAGACAGAGGTAAAACATTGCAAATCAGGGTCCTGCTTGACAGTAGGAAAGGAGATCTTTAAGTTCTACTCTGGAAGCAGGTCAGTCTCTCTAGCCACCACTGGTGCAATTTGGGGTGTTCTCTTCCATCTAGAAAGCCTTAGAGGCTCTTACTTTTTTCTCCTACCCCCAACAAGACTCTTGTCAAGCCTCCTATGTCACTATACCTCATCTTCTTAAGACAGTTAGGATTTCTTCATACTGCTTCTGCTACCAGTCCCTGCCTTTGACTCCAAATGCGATTTTGGCTGGCACTTGAGTGACACACCACTCACCTGACACTCCTTTGCTAACTTATGCGGGCAAACCCCTCTCTCCTACTTTTTTCCCTTTTACCTCTTTAAGGTAAACTGAAAAACTTCTTTTTTTGTTTCACTGGTACTATATGTTCCTGAGGTGCAGCCCAGAAACAGATAAAGGGAAGCCACACGAGCTCGGCTGGCGCTCGTTTCGTGCCCTCCTGGAGAAATTGTACCAGCTGGCACGGGAACAGGGCTCCTCTTCCCGGAAGAGGAATCTTCGTGCAGCAAGGTTTAGACTGACGGCACGTTTTCAGCCTTCAGACAGACAGTGAACGTGTGCAACAAACAAACAAAAGCTCTGGCAGAGAATATGTAGAACTGGACGGAGAACAGAGCGCGCGGTTTGCTGGTTGCCTTCCAAGCCTCTTGCACAGTGTTCTGACTTCACTCTGAGCGGAGCACTGCCAGCGTGTGCAAGGTCGGGGAGGCTTGTGACTCCCATTGTTTTTCCTTGAAAACACTTTTCAGAAATCATTGTCTTTCTCTCTCTCTCCAGACATTTGCATTACCATACGTCTTTCTTTAGAAGTCGTATTTATTGAGACATATTTTATGTACAGTAAAGTCACCCTTTTTAGGTGTTGCAGGTCTATGAATTTTGACAACTGTATACCGTCACATAACCACTACCACAATCAAGATATAGAACAGTTCCATCACCCCCCAAAACTCCCTCGTGCTACGTTGAGGTCAACCCCTAGCTGCCATCTCTAGTGCCCGGCCATTGTTGATCTGATTTCTGTCCTTTTTCAGTTTTGCCTGTTCCAGAAAATTGTGTTAGTAGGTAGCATTTGAAGTGTGGCTTCCTCCACTTAACATAATATGTTTGAGATTTATCCATGTTTTCCACATAGTAGTAAGTTGTCCTTTTTTATTAAGTAGTCTTCCATTATATGGATGTACCATAATTTATTTACGCATTCACCAATTGACGAATATTTTATTTGTTTCTGGGTTTGGTAATTTTGAATAAAAATTCATCTTGAAAGGGTTGCTTTGCAAGTTAAGTCAACCACGCCTTTCAATTTAGTAGGCAATTTATTGTAACTTACTCATGGAGCAATTAACAATTGCATTTTTAGTTTGAGTTGATATTAAGGAGTTACCCTCTGCCCTTTTAGCTGAAGCAGTTGTTCTAAAAAATGACGGTAACCAGGCAGAATGGTTGTGGTCGTGGGAACTCATCATTGATGTTCCGATAGGTAGCCCTCTTTCTGCACTTGTCATCCCAGGTTTGCAACTTCCCACATGGAGAACAGAACACAGCATCTTATCCATATCTGAACAAGGAAGATGCAGCTGGCTAAAGGGATGCAGAAGGCAGTGGCTGTAGCTGCGTGAGATCCAGCAGTCCCTTTTGTAATAAGGCTACGAGGCAAATAATTGCACAAGAGTCAGTTTCCAACTTTACCAACAGGCAATTGGGAGCCATACTTAAATTCTTCAAACCGTGGAACATTTTGAAAACTTCTTCCCTGAGAAGCAAGAAAAAGGGTACACATAAGGACATCGAAATTCTAAGATATGTAAACACTGATTTATTCTATAGTGTTTGCACTTACATCTGGTACCCCCTGCATGCTCCCAAATGGGGACCTGGCCTGCAACCTAGGCATGTGTCCTAGGAATCAAACTGGTGACCTTTTGGTTTGTAGGCCAGTGCTCAATCCACTGAGCCACACCAGCCTGAGCAGAATTTGTCTTTTAGATACACTTGCCTCAGGCAGGACAGTTTTGCAACACCCTGTGAATATCACATTGCAAAACTACTGCTGTTAAAACATCTCTCTCTCTCTCTCTCTCCCCTTCTTTCCAGCCTCTTTCTTTTCCCAGAAAAAAGAAAGACAGGGACAAGAAGAAGGAGAGAAAGGGGGTAGGAGTGGGTAGGAAGAGAAGAAAGGAGAAAACCTGGGTAGCGAAACATCACCTTTCATCTTAAAATCTCAAAAGTTATTTCCCAAATCAACTCACTTGCCCTTACCTGATTGTCACACTGTGGAACACTGAAGAGGACCTAGAATGAGCCTTTGTGGAAAACCACCATGGAACAGTCATGTGTCAACCCTGGCTGGTCCATGGGTGCTCAGACAGTTGGTCAAACACTGTTCTGGTTGTTCTTGCAACGGTGTTTTCTGGATGAGATGAACACTTAAATCAGTGGACTTCAAGTAAAGCAGATGACCTCCATAACACAGGTGGGCCTTGCCCAGTCAGTTGACAGCCCGAATAGAATGAAGACCAACCTCCTGGGAACAAGGGGGATTTTGCCAGCAGACTGCCTCTTCCTGGGTTTCCAGTCTGCCAGCCCACCCTGAGGATTTTAAACTCACTAAGTTTCTACAATCATGAGAACCAATTCCTTAAAATAAATCTCTCTCATTGTCTCTCTTGATGTATAGATATACAGATGTAGGTATAGACACACACACACACACACACACACACACTTCTATACGTACATACGTACTCATTTATCCTGCTGGTTTTGGTTCTCTGGAATGTTCTCTGGAACGTTCTCTGGAACGTTCATTCACACAGCCAGTCAGTGGCGGAAGAACACCCACCTGGGTGAGGGCAGGACAGGGCAGTAGTTGATGACAGAGGCTCTGCAGCCAAATTATCTGACTTCTAACTAAGGCTCTGACAGGCATCAGCTGTGTACTCGGTCACCTCACCTGTGCAGTGGTCCTAGCTCCCTATGCAGAGCAAGGGCTCTGGAAACTCAGTCATAAATATCTGAGTCCTGGAGGCACTTTTCTAGGAATGGAGCATGCTAGGAAGGAATGTGTTGCTTCTGGAAACCCTGAAAACGGCAGTGTTAAAAGCTTTGGGAGGACTGAGGAGTTACCTCGAGGTTAGCATTTCCATCAAGGCTTATCTACTTGTTACTGAGTACTAACAAGGAACCTATCGCTCTGCGAAGCGTCTCACCTAATGCAAGCCTTCCAGCAAACACACAAAGTAAACCTTATTGTCCCACTGGGTAGGCCAGGGAGGTGGAGTCTCACCTGAGGTCACACGACAAGGTAGTAGTCTAGGTCTTGTGGGACTTGTCACCACAATATTAAACCAAATGCACACACACACGCACACGCTTCCCAAACAATTGCAGAATTTCTGCATTAGAAAAACGTTGAAGACAACTCTCACCCTCCCCCGAGCCATAAATCTCTTCTCTAGCACCCGCCTATGCAAGCCCCGAGCTGCGGCTGCGTGTTTTCTGCACAAGAACTCACTGGCCACTGAAGCAGCTCCTTTCATTTGGGCGCAGCTTTAATGCTTTGGAGTTGTTATTTGTTTCATGCAGCAAGCCCAGTCTCTTTCCCCATGCTGTCTCCCCTTCGACCCTGTCCTGTACCTGAAAGTCATGCAGGCTACTTGCACACAGGTATACACCCGCCCTGTCCAATTCATCTGAATTGAATGATGTGTGTGGCAGAATAATTGTGGAATGTTAACTAGTTTGTTTGTTCCTACCACATTTCCATGAGTTCCTTTGTCCTTCCTCTAGAAATCACGGAGGACATTCTCGCCTACTGCCTGAAAGAAGCGAAGACAGCAGATCACAGAGGACAGTGTCCCTTCTGGAGTCCTGGAAGGAGCAGGGACAGAGGGCTGCTTCGGACGGAACCGTGTGGATAGTAACGAGGAACCGCATACATGCCCTGTGCACCTGATGACTGGGGCCAGGGAGGGTCACGGCATCTCCGGGGTGCCAGCTTGGATGGGTGGGTGGTGTCCAGGGACTAGAAGAACCCCAGACCCCATGATGCCTTAGATGCGATGATGGGGCCAGAAGGGGAAACTGGAAATGACTGGGTTTAAGTCTGTACCCCACTAAGTGAAGGCAGGAGACACAATATTGGGTGAGTTATGGAAAAATCAAGTCACATTTCTTGTCCACATAATTGTACAGAATGAGCTCTTCATCGGTTTTTATCCATCCCTGAAAAGAAGCTGGGAAAAGTGATTCTTTGAGTTTTGAGACTAGTCCCATCCCCAGTAGGGTCTGCATATAAGGGTGGCTATTCAGGGTCCCAAGGACACACCCTGAGAGTCACGGGCAGGTACTTACTTCTTTTGGTTTTTCAACTCATGTCATCCAGTTACCAATATTCCTTCAAAAGCCTTTTATGAAATGCTTGGTGTGTGCTAGGCACAGCACTAATCATCAGAAAAATCAAAGACAAATGAGCCCTTGTTCTCAGGAGAACACTAAAATGTGAGCCAGTGCAATTAAATGACAATATTAAATTGGTTTCAAACCATGTGAAAAACGTCTCAGGTTCCACTCCTATGCAGACCTGCTTCAAGGCAGAAACCTAAATTTTTATCCTTAAAAGGGATCATTAGGTAACCAGGGTGCCATGAAATCTGTCTCCTGAAGGCAATAGTTGGGGGATGGAAATCTAGGGAGCTGAACTTTGCAAAGATTGGGGCCACCCTACAAAGTGGGAATCACTTAGAGCTTCCAGGCAGGTGAGGCCGTGCTGAGCTCTCGCGGTGACAGACAAGCATCTTCTAGGACAACGCAAATGCGTGGGTTAGATAATGTTACTGAGCAGCCGGGCTCTGTACTTGACACATACTATTTTATTTAATCCTCACAACCACCAATGAAACAAGTACCATTGTTAACTTGTATTATAGACAAGGAAATCAAGGCTTAGAAAGTTAACAGTTGCCCAGTGCGACATAGGAAAATAGAGGCAGAGCACAAATTCAAATCCAGGTCTGATCCAGAGCAAAATCCTTTCTCTACCAGATAGTATTGCATGCTAAAAAATGCACGACAGGCATTTTAAAACCAAAAAGAGTTACAAACTTTTTCTTATACTTCTCTTACATCAACTATTTGTAAAGATTAGCAAACTCTGCACCTGTTTTTGTAAATATTTTCTGACATAGCCAAAGGCATAAAAACATGCCCATTTGTTTACATATTTTTCTGTGGCTACTTGACCCGTCAAGAGCAGAGCTGAGCAGTAGTGATAGAGACAGTATGGTCTGTGAAACTGAAAATATTTACTGTTTGGCCCATTCTAGAAAAAGTTTGCTTACCCCTAACTATTATGCTATGGAAAAATATGACAATACCTCACAAATAATTTGATGACATAATGACATTTCTTTTTAATCAGGAACCACATTTTTCCATGTCTATCATGAAGTGATCTCTTTGTATTCGATTTTTTAAGTTTCAGAGGCAGCAGACAATCTTGCTCGGTCTCTGTGACCCAGTTCATCCCGCTCGAGCAGAAATTAGTCATCTGTGTGTGTTCTCGAGTCATATCCCACTGAATTTATTACAAGTGCCACTATCATGAGTAACACACTCCTCAGGAACTCACTTTTGATTGGTTAGAGAATTAGTCATATGGCCTAACTATCTTTGAGAAAAGGATGGAAATAAGTACTTTAAAACTTGGAACATTATCTGAGTTTGAGAAGGACGAGGTAAGTGATTCTGCTGAGTTTATCTCTTTTGAATTAGTGCCAGGCGTGTGCCAAAAAAAGTCCTTTCAAAAACACAAACGAAAAGCATCTGGGGTGGCTGTACACTCATTTACAAAACAATATATGTGTTTTATGCACAGATACACATCCACACCTGTGTACACACATTTCAGGCACACCCATCTTCTCCCTGTTGAGATTTGTCTTGTTACAATTCCTCTATTGCTTCCAAAAGGTGGAGTTAGCCTCGTCTTCTTTACGTCCCTCTGCTCTTCCAACCCAAGACTGAAGACCATTTACCTCTCTAGCTGAAACACGTACTGATGATTTCAGAGTAGTTTGCGTTTAGTCTTGCAAATCAGTCTCTTGGCAGTCATCTCCCGCGGCCCTTCACAATCATCATTTCCACTTCTCTTTAAACTTGTTTCCTCCATAAACGTTCACACAGTGACTGGGATAGTCACGTGCTGCTGGAGCAATGATTCCTCCGTAAGGAAGGGTCAGGGAGTGTCCATCCACCTAGGGACGGTATCTGCTACAAATGTGGTAGAAACATGCAGATGAAGATGGGATCAAGCAGCTAAAGCAACAGAGGGATATTTCCTGGCAGGGGTGGTGTCTGATTAGAATCTCAAAGGATGAGTAATGATTATTCTCAGGAAAGTGGAGGAATAGCAGGGAAGGGTGGCAAGGATTCAGGCAGGAGGGCACGAGTGCTCAGGAGTTCCTGGCTAGAACTTGGCCACTGGTTCTGGATCGCCTTCCCCTTGTTTGAATTCCTGCCTCGCCCTGCCGCCCGCTGCCACACCGTGGACGTGGCCAGGGAGACATGAACTAAGCCATCCTTTGATTTGAGAAAGTGCCATCTGACCTCTGAGCTCTTCTAAGCCTTAACGTCTTTTTCTTTCTCTGGTAACAGTGCCTACCACACCACCATCAGCTTTTCCCTTCACAAACCTTGAAGGTTGGGCTCGCCCTGGGTGGTGTAGGTTATAGCTACTCCACAGAACTCTCTTTATCTGGACTAGATTAGAGGCAAGATCTGGAGTTTAATCAAAGAACTGCCTTCAGGACTTTCCTTATTTAGGGAAGCTATTGTTGACAAACCAAAACTGCAGAGGCAGACTCACACCCACGGCTTATTCAAGCCAGGCAGTGTACTTAGCTGGTTGTGTAAGGAACAGCTTCTTTCTTTCCAGAAATCGTTGGCTCAGGAAAGGAGAGATCAGCTGTCAATCTGGTGGTTCTATAAACATCTTCGGTTAACATCGAGTTAGCAAAGTCTCTGCAGGATCCCATTTAAACATGTGATAAATTTACAGTCGAGCACATATAATTTGCAGGAATATAATTTTTCCTTCCAATGTTCACAGATTTAGAAATATCTTTTTCCTGAATTAAATAATAAACAAGAATTTTAATTGAACACTCCCTGGATAAAAACCTGGATAAGAAAGTCTATTGCTAACGTTAATTGTTGGAAGGCGTGGCTGGTTCATAGTTTCAGAGCTCACGTGTCTGGGTTAATAGTATTTGCCGGTGGCCCTTATCTAGTGACGTGGGCTCTGCCTTACATGGTAATACAACAAGAGCACATACATGATATTCGGCACATTCTGGAGCAAAAGTGTGACACGAGGGCCCTTCTGACAGGCTTCCACTTTGCCCCTTTCAGTCTCAACAATGGAGACATTCTTTTTCCAAGACAGTCATTGAGACCAGCACTATCAGTTTGTAGCTTAATAGCTATTTGTCACTTTGGGTTGATGGAGAAACAAGGCACCCCCACTCGCGACTTTAAAGAAATGTTATCAGAGAAGGAAGTTGTAGAGAAATATTTTAGACGTTATTTTACTAGCTTTCTAAACCCTTAAAGAAATCGGGCTTTCTGCTCAAACATTTGGCTAAATACTATGCAAAGTAGTTAAATCTAATCACATTCCTCAACCCCTTCTGTTTTATGTATTTAATGTGGGGAGGACCAGGGGACAGCACAAACACCTTGTTTTTTAGTTCTAGGGATGTGATAAGAGAAAAGTTGGAGCTGATTCCATTATATCTACTGTATTTGTCCGTTGATCAAAAAAGATCCAATTTCACAATGTCCCTCAGGACAGAGGAAGCAACCTGAAAGTGATAGCCGACTGTTGGGTGAGGAGGGGCACTGCGCAGACAGGACCCCCTCTGTCTGAGTCACAGCCTCTGTGTTCCCATCGAAAGCATCCTTTGCACATCTCTAGCCTAATGCTCATACAATGAGGTTTAATTATCTACCCATTCCTCTGTTCCTCAGAGGTGAGCTCCCTGATACCAACCCGGTGTTACTTATATTGTATTCCTGAATCCTGGGCAGAGTACACACTCAATCAGCATTTTGCGAGGAAGGAAAGAAAGAAGAAATGAAGGAAGGAAAGGAGGGAGGGAAGGAGAAAGGAAAGGAGGAAAGAAGGAAGGGAAGGAGGAAAGAAGGGAAGGAGGGAGGGAGGAAGGAAAGGAAGAAGGGAAGAAGGGAGGAAGGAAGGGAGGAGCAAAGAAAGAGAGAGACAAATGTCCACTTACAATACCTATGAAACTATTGGACAAAGTAGACTGATGAGTTATTTTATCAATAAGCAAGTATGGTTTACTAAGGATTAAAACACCAGTTACATTTTAACAGTTACTGTGGATCTTATATAATGAAAAATAAGCACAATATATAGGGGTTCAGCGCAAATAACACCCCTTTTTATCATAAAATCTTTTATTAAAAATCATAAACATGTAATTCTGTAACAAAACAATATGACACTTAAGCACACCATATAATATTTTAGGTGAAATTTTCAAATTAAAACCATAAATTATTACACCCATATTATTACCCCACCCATGCTCAAGCAGGCATTACTTCTGCTGGACACTGTATTTTAAAAGGCTTTTTTATAAAATAAACTGATGAGATTTCTCATTTTCAAGAATTATCTGGGATATTAGCTTTTCAAATAGTAAAAGGTATACTAAAAAGTGAGAAATTGCTAAAATGAGGTGAAATGGATTATTCATAGTCACCACTATGAACTTCCAAAGAATTTTAAAAGCGAACAAGAAAATATTGCTAAAACAAAGCATCTTTACTTATTGTCTTTGTATATTATGAAAACAAAATACTTGAGTAAGTCTTACTGATAAGGGGTTAATTTAATTCTTTGTAAATGCATTATTTTTTTAACCTGAATGATGTAAACACCGTGTATTGGTTAATCATTAGAGGATTCCCAGTTTTCCTCCTTGTTCTACTCTTCAAACAAGAAGATCGTAAATCCTTGAAGTTTCCTTGGAGTTATCATGAGTAAAGTCCAAAGTTTATGTAGTGTTCCGTAAACCATAAACCTCGCCACCAGGCCCCACTAACTGCGGAGAAGGCTCAAAGCACACCCGGCATTTCTGGGGCAGTCTCTGCTCAGCCCGCCTTCAAGCGGTTTCTTTAAAGATTCAGCCACGCTTGGCCTTTTGCCCACGACCTACTTAGATTTTTCAAAACTCAACTTTTTATTTTAGAACGGTTTTATATGTACATAAAATTGCAACAACAGTGCTGATTGTCGCCTCTACTCGATTTCCCCCAGTATTAACATTTTACATGAGTACGGCACATCTGCTTCAATTAATGAACCAATATCGTCAATTATTACTAACTGAAGCCATAGTTTGTTCAGATTTCTTTAGTTTTTCCTACTATTCTTCTCTCCAGGGTCCAGTCCCAGATAACACACTATGTTTGGCTGTCAAACGTCCTTAGGCCCCCTGACTGTGACGGGCACTCAGACTTCCCTCGCCTTCGATGAGGTGGACAGGTTTGCGGGCGGGTGGCAGCAGGGTTTGTAGAATTGTCCCGCAGCCGGGAGCTGTCTGATGCTTTTCTCACGGTTAGACTGGGGACCCGGGTTTCAGGAGGAAGACCACAGATAAAGGGCTCGTCTCATGACATCATATCAAGAGACCACAGTATCAAAGTGGCTTATCACTGTTGATGTTGACCTTGATCTTCTAGCTGAGTTGGTGCCTGTCAGTTTTTGCCTCCGTGAGGTTATCCTCCCCCCGACTTTCCGTACTGTTCTCTGTGGAAGGAAGTCACTCAGCACAACCCACACTCAAAAAGCAGACGGCTGTGCTCCACCTCCTGGAGGGCAGAGTGCAGAAATGATTTTCTGCACAGGACACGTGTCTCTTTTTTCCTATCTATTCATTTGTTCAATCATTTCTTTATATTAGCATAGACCCATGAATACTTAATTTTTACTTTTACTTTAGGTTAAAATCCAATTCTACTTCATTAATTTTGTTGCTCAGACTGCGCCGATGCTGGCCATTAGGGGCTCTGTGGCTGGCTTCCGCGTCCCTTTCACATACTGCTATCATTGTGTTTTTGTTTGGTGGGCTTTTTAATTTAATTTAATTTAATTGTTTTAGCCCTTTCTTACTCTCTGGCACTTTCAGATACTCTAGACCCACCCAGTGTGGAGAGTGGCATTAGAAACCAAGATCTGAGTGCTGGGCGTGTTTGGTGTCCTTGACTCCAGGTCTTCTCAGCTGACAGAACGAGGAACAGACACAGGCGTGTATACTTACCGGTATAGATTCACATGCACGTAAATGCTTCTTTGTGTAACCAAAGGGCATATAGATAAATCTATACCTATCTTAAGCTAAACAAAAGTTCATGCAGTGTTCTGATGTGTTAACACATGGATCATTCTGGCCTTCTCTCTTTGCTTAACTGTAAACTCTCATCGCGACAGTGAAAAAGCTGACTTGCACCACGGGCTGTATCTTTACGTAGTTGCTTATTCCCAGTGTACATGTATAGCAGTATCTGCATTGTTAACCTGTACTCCCGGGAGAAATAACTTCATCAACTAAAGCAGTCTCTCATATCATTTCTTTTGCCTTTGGTCTTCCAGATACCACCTTCCTGCTAAGTCACTAAGCACCTCGGGCACCAGGCCCTCTACCCCTCAGTGAGGTGGTGCCATGCATCTGCAGTGCCATTAGATTGTTTTTTAATCACCCTCAGCATCCCACCCCTGGAATCCCCGATCTCCTAGATGATTTTTTAAATTGGAATACCAATTTCAGTTTGTATAAACATAACGGGTTTATGCTTAGTGCAGATTTGCCTTAACATTTAACTTAGTTTACATGCAGCAAAACTGATAAACCACGGAGATTTATTAGTTCACCAAGTAGTTCCTGAGCACCTACCCTGTTTCAGGCCCTGTGTCTGACCCTGGTGTCCGAGGGGCTTTATCTGGCGGTTTCTGGCAGCGCCCCTGGCGTATCCCTGCGTCATCAGGGCAGTTTAGGGAGTGCTGACTGAGCACCAAGTGAGGAACGGGATTGTGATATTTATGGCCACATCTTTGAAATCCCAAGATTCCTTAGATTTGTGCAGCCACACTTCCCACGGAGCTTCAAGAATCTGCAAAAATAATCTATTTGGAGAACTGTATTTACATAAGGTTAGAATTTTTTTTTTCTTACTGCTCTTTTGCTCTTAGCAAAAAAATAATTTAAACTGCAGGGGAGAATAATAACTACTAAAGTCAATACTGGCTTTTGTCTACTACAAATGCCTTCAGCACGACTTAAATTATAATCTGCTTTGTCGATCTGCATCTGCTGAAAAACAATAATTAAATCGCTCCACACTTGTGGGAGATCTGCTATACTGCTTTTTTTTTTTTATGGACTTTATTTGTTGTACCAACCATGTTATCTCAGCAGCTAGTGAAACTGCATGTGCAAAATCATGCCGATAAAGAAAGAAAGGCGATCATCATTGCTTCTGCCCTTGGCGATGGGGTTGGAGGGTGCCCTGGCTGGCATTAGCAAATCAGCTCATAGATTATTGTTCTGAAGGATATTAAGGCTTTACAAATCTTTCCAGCTTCATCCCGTCTAACCCCCAGCATGACGCTTGCCCGTGGTGGTATAAGGTTGTCCCCAGAGGGGAATATTTATTTCCACAGCAGATTGAGCACCTGGTAGGAGCAATGCTCTGGAGTTGTATGATTGAGTTGGCAAGTTTAAGAAAAACATGCTTAAAATCTTAACATTTATGTAACAAGACACTGGATTGTATCTTTTGATGGGAAAAATACTGCCACACCAGGGGATGCAGGCAATTATTCTGCGTAGACCCTCCCCTGTGGTAGGAGGGACTATTTGGTAGAACCTTCCAGCATGTTAGTTCCAAGACAAGTGACGGCCCCTGTGCAAAGGGAAACTTAGAGCCCGGAGAGGGAATTCAGAAGCAGGTGCTTCTGGCTAAGGTGTTGGGTGCTTAGCGAAGCTGATTAGGTACAATGACTGCATCTAAAGAGCTAGAAAGAGCTTTCTTCCCCAACTTTCCAGAATATGATTTTTGTGCACAGGAGGTATTTGTACTTTGTTGTCCAAACATTTGCTTTTGAAAACTTGGGGGCAAGAACCAGCTCAGGTAGAAGGGACAAAGCTTCCCTGACCTTCTGCTCACTGCAGGCTGGAGGAAGGAACGAGAAAAGGAAGGGCCGGGCTGGGATATGCCACCTGGACTGCTGTCGTTGCTCACGTGAGTGGCTATTTCAGCTGAACCTCGAAGTGTTCTCATGGCCCCTGTGACTGTCAGGCCCAAGCTCCTTGGGGCTGACTAGACCTGCTGGGGAGAAGGTGGGATTTCACCTGAAGGGAGGAAGCAAGGATCACTATCTGAGGAGAGTAGAGGAGTTTGGGGTCAGGAGAAGAAGGTTCATCTCTTTCTTCTGGGAACTGAATCGGGCTTGGACTCGGAGGTGTGGGGAGGCCTGCGGAAAGTAGACTGCGTGCAGAGGTTGGGCCGAGCCTGACATGTTACGCGTGAACAAGTCTAGAAGCAGTTGTGAGTTTCACTTCACTTGTGACCACGTCTCCTGTAGAGATGCGCTGGAGCCGGATCTCAGATGTTCCATGCGCTGTGCAGAGATGTGCTGGGTGTGTGCCTGTGTGTGTGCTGGAGAGGGCTTTGAGAAGAACTGTGTTCTTAGAGGCTGGAGAAGGGGATGCTGGGGGCAGGGGCAGACATGTCTGGCTCGGAGGAGCTGCCCTCGGATAAGGGGGAACAGCAGCAAAGGCTGCAGGCCAAAAGCAAGAAATAAACCTCTCAGCCTGCCCCCAAGAACACAGCTTATGACACCCGGAGAAACCTCAGATCAGTTGGGAGGCATGGGGTACGGGGGTGCATGTGGCTGTTGGGAAGTGGGGCTCACATTCAAGTACTAAACCAGGAAGGGCTCAGACATTAATGTCTTGGGAGTACAAACAAAGTAATTTAATTTCAGTTCAAGGTCATGGTTTGGAACACCAGGGACACCGAAGTTACACTTTGTTTTCTTCAGCTTCTTAACACTTTTCTATGTTTCTACCATGAAAGGTACTCTATCGCAATGAAAAACAAATTCAGTGCCTAATTTGGAAAAAAAAAACATGAGCATTTAAAAATAGAATAATATTGTCAACATTTTAAGCTAACGGCAGTCTCTAAGAGCTTTTCTCCTCTGCACGTAGCTCCTAATCTACCTGCGTCCACGTGCATGCGTTCGCTGTCCTCTCCCAAACGTCCCCAGGGTGGGGGACAGGCTTGTGTTCTTACAATCATAAAACCTTCGATTATAACCCACGCTAAAATAACAAAGGTAATCAACTGTGTAGGTGGAAGCTCGCCAAACATCTGCTGAGTGCCTTATCGCTCGGAAAGCCCTTTAGAACCGTTTGATCTCCTTTGGATAGCGCTGTCTTGCCAGTGTGACTAGGTAGGTTTCTTCCTTTTTTATTTTATTTTAAAACAATGATATATAAGACAATTTTAAAGACAAGGCAGGCATGAGCTCCGACTAGCTTTCTAGATTTAGCATGTGGGAGAACTAGGTTCAATTTCCTTGTTTGGTATCACAAACTTTGATCGCTAAACAAACACAGGCGAAGTGCAGCCCTAAACTCTGGATGGAAGTTAGCTAATCATTGACATTCGAGACACTCTGCTACTTGACTGCACTTAAACAATAAATGCCCAGCTGCTCTGCAGGCTAAGCTTCTCCTCTAGAGGAGAACTGTCCCCTTAAGGGGCCCACACAGCTCTGCTGAAGGGGTTGGCAGACTGCAACCTGCCTGCTCTCTTTTCGGCATCTCTCAGAGTGCCCGGCGCAGGGCCTGGGGTAGACGGAGTGATTACGGTGCACTCGTTGAATGGAGGGAGGGGAGGGGAGGTAATTGCCACAACAGGAGCCCTCCTTCAGTCCCAGGTACTGCCAACAAGTGACAGATTGAATCCTCTGAAAACCACATGATTATAATCCTATTTCCTAGTTGTATAAACTAAGGCTGTAACAGAGTAAGAAATCTACGTATAGCTGGACTTTATCCTTGATTCCTGGAACAGAGCTCCTAAAACCCAATTTCCTGAGTGATGGGGGCTGTAAGGGTGGGGGTTGAGATCATCTGTTGTTAAAATATTTGGTGTCACCTCTAGTTCCTGATACAAGATCTAAGACCCTTGACATTCCGGAATGATAAGAATGTATGTTTGTATGCTAATGGGATGACTGGTGGCAGGAGGGGTACCTCCTAAATAGCTTCAGGAGAGAGACTAAAGCGTAATTTATGCTCTCCCCCTCCCTGACTTCCCAGGAGAGAAGAGGAGCCGGAGACTGAGGTGATCACCAACGGCCATGATTTAGTCAATCACGCCCATATAATGAAACCTCCATTAAAAAAAAATCCCTAAACTGTGGGAGTAGGGGTGGCCATAGGGAGGTCAGAGAGCTTCCCGGTTGGTGGGGCATCAAGGTGCTGAGAGGTTGGGAGAGGGTGTGGAAACCCCAAGCCCCTTCCTATATACCTTGCTCTGTGTATCTCTTCCATTTGGCTGTCCTGAGTTATATATAATATTATATTATAGTTTATAATAAGTCCATAACAGTAAAGTGCCTTCCTGAGTTTTGTGAGCCTTCTAGCTAATTACAAGACCCAAGGAAGGGGTCTAGGGAATCCCTGATTTATAGCCAGCCTCTCAGAAGCATGGCAGACCAGAGACTGGCAGTTGGTGTCTGAAGTGGGGGCAGTTTCATGAGACTGTGCCCTTGCCATGAGGGGTCTGATGCTAACTCCAAGCAGCTAGTGTCAGCATTGAACTGAACTGTGCGGAACACCCAGTTGGTGTCCAGAGCGTTAGGGAATTGCCTGGCATTTGGTGCCACAGAGTAATGAGTAAAAGTGGTTTATAGAGGCTCAGGCTCAGAGAGGTTATCCTATTTAACTTCACACAGTGTGAAAATGGGAGAGCTGGGGTTTGAAGCAAATTCCCCAGATTTTAATTCGGTAATATTGAATACCATGTTGTCTACAATTTATCTGTTTGACTTCTGGAAGGTTCCTGTTAATCCCGCTGCTGATGAAAAAATGTATTTCATGAGAACTCACAGTAGCACTTCCAAAAGAATGTTTTTGTGAACTTTACCAGAGAAAAGCATGGTATAAATACACCCCGGAGGGTCACAGGGACTTTTTAGGGCCAGAGCACCATGTCTGGCACTGAAGCTCTGGTCCCAGGTTCACTATTTAGTAAAAGCATTAATTCTGGAAAGGCACATGGTGCCTCTCACTTTGGTTTATTTTCTTCTGTTCTTTCAAAACATAAATAATTTGTTATCTGTATTGTTCTTCTGAGAAAATATGAAACTTCAGGAAATCACATTGTTCACTTCGGTGGAGCCAACTGGGGAAAAGGTGCAATGAAAATTTGAGAGATCACTCCCACCACCAAAAATTCAACCCCCTCAGCCACCACTGCAGAGACAGCAGCCTAACCATCACTGTTCCCACGGCCACCAATGTCTCCACCACCGCCACCATCATCATCATCATCACCATCACCACCACATCATCAGGTTTTCTTAGGACAATACAGACATTTTCTCTTCCTCCTGTGAATGTTCCAGTTACAATTTCCTTTCACTAAAGAGTTATAGCCCATAGTCACCCACACCTGCTCAAACTTCAAGTGTCTAAAGCATGGCTTTGACAGGACACAGATTTTAGTGAGTAGAAGCAAATACCCAGCACCACTAGCGGCAGAGGTAGTTGATGAACTTCCCTCTTTGATCGGCCAGATTCTTCTTGTTGTTTATTTGGAAGTGGTCAGCCGTCAAGAATGTCTTTGAAGTAAGTTTGAATAAACACTTTCCCAAACTCATCCCTCCTACCTCTCAAAACATACACACACCCTTGTTTCTGTAATAACTTTTGGCTCTTGCTTATGGTGTACGTTCCATGAATCTGAATGTTTTCTCTCATTGCTTGTCTTTCCAGGTCCTGGATCCATGCACCATGTGACCAATGAACTAGAGGTCAGACTTTGCTCTCTACATATGGCTTCTCATCTATGATGACCTGTGTTATCAAAACAATCCCTATGTTTAGAAACTGTAACTAGTAGATATGGTTATTAAGATTAATTTTCTTAATCAACCTATTAGATTTTGAACACACAAACAAATATTGTCCTTTTTCTGAATATTAATATAAAAGTCTAAGAATCCCTCTGAAACTGCCCTCAAAGTCTGTGACAGCTCTTGTTTTAGGGAGGCAAACTCTCTTTATTCAAAAAGGATTTGATTTTTGAAAAAGGCCTCACTCAGAGGCAGGCTGCTGCGTGAAAGAAATAATACTCAAGTTGAACATTAATTTTACTTAAAAAAAAGCTTCTACTAGAATATAATGCAGTGACAATCAGCAAGAAGTAAACTTCTAGGAATGGAGAGTTGGTGCATATTGCAAATGCATTCACAGAAGGAAAAATAGAAAAAGAAAGTCTTGATTTCATTAAATAAACAACAAACATACATTTCAACTTTAAATTTAAATTTTCTTGAATGATCAGTGATCTGAGGTTCAAGATAGAGAGTAGCTGAGGGTCTTTTAAAATTTTTTCACATTTCAAAAAGATGTATGAGTTTTGAAAGTTTAAAAAATATCATTGCAAAAAAATAGTTTTTTTTATGTGTGGCCCCTAACCTGACTTTAAAGACAATTCACAAAACAGGACTCCAAAAGTGTTTCCAGACACAGCACCTATATTGAAACACAGGTATAGTTTTCTAGGGTGACTATTTTGAAGGTTAGCTTATTTTAATATTAAAGACCTAGTAGTCTCACTTAAAAATTAGACTAATGCTTAAAATCATCTTTCTTATTCATATGTTCCTTCCGAAAGTCAAAGAGCTTTGTGGATTTTAGACTGAAATTTCCCACAATCTTTATGAAAAAAGAGTAAGTTATATACTATCTCTTTATATGGGTTCTGAAGTTCTCTGAAATTGCAGGTTCTAGAGAAATTCTAAATGTAATTTACCACAGTTCAGTTGTTTTTGGTTTTGGCGCTTTTAGACAATATATAGTCCCAGGTGTTATATTTATAAAACTGTAATCCTGCAGCTCATGTATCTTAATTTATTTATTGAGCACTATATACAAAACTCCTCATTTTTACATATTTTTAGACATATATGATGATATACATACCTAAGTGTGCTCCTGACTTCTGAAAGAAAATGGATCTTGTAACTGTGCCCCCAGGATTGTCCTGCCCACACAGAGTCACCTGGAATTATGGAGCAGTTCAAAGACACTGTGATAGAATCTGGACAAAGGAAGACATACATGCTGGTCCCCATGTTGTAATTTTTCTACTATCTAATCTGAGGGACAAGTGGGCATGCAGAGGTGATGCACAACCACACCCAAAATGAAAACAGGAAGGTATTTCCTGCTCTGTTCAACCCCCCTATTCTGAACATCCAATGTTGGTTTTTTAGACACGAAAATAGCCAGTCCAATGCACGATCACTAATGCCCCATGTCTCTAATATCTAAGCCCCTTTGTTTCCTCGCTGTGTCTGTCACCCGGGCAGCTGTGCGTTCATGGCAATCCACCGAAGGCAAATGTCGGGAAGGAATTCCCCGATCTGGCTCGGAACGTGATCAGCTATTTTTAGGATTCCAGCTGGTGGCCTTTAGCAGTTCTTAGAATGATCTCAGCGTGGCTGCACTTCCTTCTATTGAAATAATTTGGGAAATGAGCGCTGGATGAAATTTCAGTCTGCACCTATCATTATTGCTGTTTTAAAGTAAACAAGTTCCTAGAATTCTTTCCACTAGCCCAGTGCAATTTAGTTGTTGCCACGGGATTGGTGGGCTGAGGAAATGATGGGGAAATCAACTAAAGTGACTTGGAATCTTGGGCTTCTAGCTTCTTATGAGTAACTCAAACAGTGAGCCTCCCTTCGGATTGTCCTGGTGGTGGTTTTCACAGTGGGCTCTGTTGAGCATCACCGCAAAAGCTGCTGCATCGTGAAATGGTGGGGTGCTTGATAAGATTGAGACCCAGTGACCTGCATTTTTAAATGGACTCCCAGGTGCTTCTTACAAACATGAAAGCTTGAGAACCACTGCTGACTCAAAGTCCATAGATCTAGGAGTCAGAAATTGGAATTTCGGGTGTTCCCACTCCCATTCCACATTCCTCTATTTTATGTATCAGACTCTCCCTTATGCTTTCATTTGAAGAGACACTTCTGTGGGGAAAAAAAGACTTAGAGAGACAATTACTCCAGCTTAAACACCCAAAAAAGAGCTTTTCGTGCTTATCTTTACTGGTGATTTCTTTCTGGGTAGAATACAAATGAATGCACAAGAAAATGATTTTGTCCAGATAACTTCTGGACATAGAAAGTCACTTACTTTATTATCCCAAGGACACACTTCCACATTTCCAGCTGCAACTGATTTGTACAACTTAGGGGGCCCTGAAGACAGACCCCCATGGATGTTGGCTTGGGTATCTGAGTTAATGCTCTACCCCCATTGCACACCCAGGACCCTATCCCACATCCAGTACTCAAATCTGGCCTTCAGCCCAAGAGTTCCTCATTTCAGGCAAAGTTTAAGAATGTGACATGTACAAACATAATCAAAGAATGCATTCCATATGCTGGTATTTAAGTCACACAGAATGGAGAAATTAAGCACATGTTAATATGGTTGATTGTAACATAATTTTGTACTGTGGTACTTTGCTTTCCTAAACACCCAAAGTAAGTCTTTCCTATTGTGTCAAATTTAGCAAGCAATCTGGAAGATGAAAGAAACTAGGGTACTTCCAAATTTTAAGACCAGTCAAAACTAATATGCATTCCATTGCATTTCATATGGTATAAAACTCATTAATATGATTCCAATACGCTTGCTAGCATAAAAAAACTTCAAACTCATAAAATATGGTACATGGTAACTTATGTCTTTATTTATTAAGCACCTACTATAAACAAAGCTCCATATGATTACATACCTGGTAATAATTACAAAGGAAATAATAGACTGAGTCAGGTCTCCAAGAAATGTACAGTCGAATAGGTGTACGTGAAGGAGAGGGGTAACGCTCGGACTACCCCCTACAGCAAATGCAAGCACGAGAGCTCCGTTGTTTTGAATGAGAGAAGGGAAGTCGGAGAGCCTCCTTCAGGTGGTTTCCTGCCACGAAGGTGTTTAATGATGGCACGTTTTGCCATGGGTTCCTTGGTGTATTTGCATATGAGTGTGTGTGTCTGTGTCTGCCTTTCTCTGGATATTTGGTTCTGTGTATGTTTTTTCTCCTCCTTTTGTATCTTTTTAATATATACACACCAGAACATTCAAAAGTTAACCCAGAGTCAGTTCCTATTCTCAGTTTCCTGGGTATCTTTCAGAGATATCCCAGGAAAAATATAAGCATAATGTATATTACCTTGGAGATTACTTCAAAGAAATAAATATATAGCTGCTGCATTGTTAAATGGCTGGGTAGCATTCTTATCTGAATGCTATGCATGGAATTCTATTATTTTAACAAATTCTCTCTCCACACACACACACACACACACACACACTTGTATTTGTAGAGTTTAAGTACAGGAACAATCTGGTAAATTTTCTGAGAATGCATTTGTCTGCTTGGGTTGCCATAACAGAACACCATAGACTTGGACAACAAAAATCCATTTTCTTACAGCTCTGGAGACTGGAAGTCTCAGCTCAAGGTCTGGCAAGGTTGGGTCCTAAGGAGAGCGTTCTTCCTGGCTTGCAGGAAGCCAACATCTTGATGTGTGCGCACGTGGTCCTTCCTCTACACAAGCACTTGGAGGGAGAGAGCATGAGTTGTCTTGAGTCTCTTCTTATAAGGACCCTAACCCTATCTAATCCAACTGGATCGGAGCCCCACTGTTACGGCCTCATTCAACCTTAACTACTTCCTTAGAGGCCCCATCTCCAAACACAGCCAAGTAAATTGAGGACTTTACTGTGTGAATTGGGGGGAAACACTACCATTTAGTTCATAACCTAGAGTCTATTATACAAATGGAAGGTGTTAGGGGTGTGTTACAGATTACAGTTTGAGGCTGTGACAGCCAGTTTTAAGCCTCTTGGAGGGCTTTGCTGTGATGTTTACTCACTGGATGTTAGATGAGGCTTGAGAGTCAAAACAGGATGCTTAAATACCCAAGGGGAATGGACAAATAATTAGGAGACATCTTAAATATTAGAGTTCTATTTATAATGATTCAATCACAGCTTTTTACAGTTTATTTTTGTGGTACTTTATAATATATGGAATGTATTAGTACTGTCTTACATGCACACAATTTATATAATCAGAAATACAATGAGGAACAGGTCTAGACTAGGTACTGATGGCTATGCTGTCACAGAGGCACAGAGATCACTTGTAAGGAACAAAGGTGGCCTTTTTCATGGTGTAGAAATTCATGAACACAGTTAAGATCCTAAAACTTGATAGGAAGGGTAGATCACCAAAAAAAACAATCAGAAAAGTAGAAAATAGTGGTGGAAGAAAAGAAAGGATTAAACTATGCTACTCTGACACCAGAGGGGAGAAAAGGAAAATGAGAAAGAGGGAGGTATAGTTATTATTTCACAATATCTATTAGCTGTCAGCTTTGTTTGCCCTATTTATTCCTAATAATCAGCTTGGTGGCAGGAGTCCAACTAACCACAAGTGATAATCATGCCAGTGTTTGCACTCACAGGGCACAATGGTTTCTTGCAGAGGGCTCTGAGTGGCTCAGAGTTGATCCTGAGCCATTTCTGCATTTCCTTCAATGAGAGAATAATGCTTGGCCTAGACCCAAACATTCTCTCGGTTGCTTGATTAGACAATGGAGAAGCTAAGTTCAGTGCACTCCCGTGACACTCTCACAGGTAGGAGACCTCATGAACTGTTTTCCTCAAGAAGGTATTTTAAAATTCATGTGCTAAAGCTTCTTCAGAAAAGGGGAAAACTGGTCGGGTCACTGGCTGCCTTTCAGTAAGGGGTGGAAAGTCATTCTTTATGGGCTTATGGAGAAGTTGAGAGCCTTTCTACCTGCCTCCCGCAAAGCACGTAGAGTTTTATGTGCTGCCCCCAAACTGTCCAGAAATCCGAGTGGCGGCTTCTGCTCAGTGCCTGCAAACAGTGCGGGTCTCTGAGCAGCAAATGCACAGGCCAACAATGCACAGAGAACAAAGTCCTTGTTAGCACCAGGCATCTGCAGAGAATCTGGACTGGAAAAAGGGAGGGAAAAGGTTTTCTCTCTCTGGTGGTACCACAGAGAGACATTATGGATGTGGAGCAGTCAGGGGGCCCTACTCTCTTCTAAGTGATGAAGGTACTGAAATGACAGAGCAACTTCCCTTCCAGGAAGATTTCCCACATAGTACAAGTCTCAGTACTTCGCCTCAAAATTTTATGAGAGATTGTATATGCATCCAGATCTATGCATTTGCTTTTCTTTGGAAGGTACTCCATCAATTGCAAAAAGACCTGTGACTCCTCCCCCAGGTGTTAAGAATGATTGTTCTAGAGGAATTGGAAGCTCACAAGTGTTTTTTTCTTGGGCATCTTTTCATTCAAAAGGGATGTTAGTTTTTAGAATGGGATGGAAGTGGCAGGGGCACACAGGGTGGAATGTCGGGAATTGGCACAACTTTCAGGGATCAGGCCCTCTACCCCTTGCACTGTGGAGGGCCCAAGAAAGCACCTCCAGGAAGGTGGAGGCTGTGGCATTGAGAGTGGTGGCAGTGGGAGGAGATTCTATTTTTAAAGACTTCTAAGCTCTTCTTTCATTTTTTACATTCACATGGATGAGTGATAGAGTTCTCACAAGAATTGAAATTTGGAAAACCCCAGCACAAGCACTTTGAATAGAATGAAAAGGCTTTATCATAATATTTTTAAACTTTCTTTTCCTACACATCTTTCAGGAAGATGACTCTACAACAAGAACCACCTGTGTGGCAGGGCCTGATGAGTGTGGAGCTGTCATCTTGGCGGTTGAGAGCACAGACCACCTGGGTTCAAGCCTTGGCTCCTCCAGTTTGTCCCTGCTTTACTTCTGTTTCCTCATCTCAAAATATGACATTAAGAACAGTACCTGCCTCATCTGGTTGCTATGAGTTAACAAGCTGATCTACACAAAGTCCTAGCACAGTGCCTGATTCATAGTACATGCTGCACTGCTGTTTGCTGATGTTCTTAAGGGTCCTTGCCCTCCAGTTACCTCTTCCATTTTACCCTCCTGTCTATTCAATAATAAGACCGCAGGAAGTGATCACTGACACAGGGAAAGGACATGACAGGAATGCTGGGCGGGGAGGGAAGAGTCCATGAGCTTTCAGTTTCAAAAGAACAGACTCCGAGGTGATGAAAACAGGAGAGAGGTGATAGGTTGGGGGGATGCTGGATGAGCAGCAGGAACTTGGCGGTCCCTCCACCCTCACTTACACACTGGCTGGGAAAGGGCAACGTAGACCTGGAGGGGACTGAATTGGACCCGAGAGTTCTGAGAGTGCAGACACTGGTAGGTTTCTGAGAAAGGAGGCCATGAGCCCTGGTTTCCATACCAAGTGTTTGGGATGCTGGAACATAAAACCAAAGAAACAAAAACCATCTAGCCAATGAACCCCAAAACGCTCACATATAATTTCATAGTATCTGAGAGTAGAGCGAAACCACGCCCCATTTCTTTAAGGTTCTGGGGAAGAGAGAATTAATGACTGTATGGTGTGACTTGGCAGATATGGCTTTAGTCAGGCTGCAGAGTTCCCCAGGCCCCATCATGTTCCCAGCATAGATTCTTAGCCCCCAAGGGTGATCCAGAGGATGAGAACCACCTGGGTGGAAGGTGATGTTAGATGCAGTGGGACTTCCCAGCAGGAGCCAGAATGAATAGACAATACTGAGGGTAGAGACCATATACGCCCTCACCAGACCCCACATACACACTTGGCACTCAAAAGCCGCACTACGGAAAAGGGAGAGAAAGAAAAACTGACTCCACCACCCTGAGACTTAGAATAGAAATTAAGCTGAATGATGAAAAAAACAAGATATATTTGTTTTTGCACATTTGAATTTGCAGACGGAGATTCATACCTGCCCTACCTGTTTTCTCCATGACTCAGACATTGCCCTCATTTGGGAAAAATGAAGTTAGTTTTGGCTTGAAAGGTTTAGTTCACCCCTGGCAATCGATGAGTTAACAGGGCATGTCTCCATGGCCTATCAAGGCCCCACAGAGACCGGAAGAGGCTGGAACCTTGGAACAGCTGACACCGTGGGATCAAGGTTATAGCTCATCAGGCTGGGGGAGGGGATTGTGAGCAAACGCTTAGGAACTCCCCCTGTGATGGATGGGGGAGGGGAGCAGGGCTCAAATTGCCTGACCTCTGTTCCAGGCAGGAACTGCGGTAACATCTATGCCTATAACATTGGAATACTATAATCCTGCATTTCTATTCTGTTCTAGCCGGTCTCTAGACAAACATTACCTGATGTCTACTGTATTCCATAAATTGCATTGGATGCTGGGAACATTGCTGGGTAAATAGGATATGGTCCCTGACCCCAGAGTGTCCATCCCAAGCTCACAAGGAGATCCTTCGATGTGAAGTGGGCAGTAGACAAGCTAGGGGCACAAGGAGAGGAAAGTTTGTCCAAGGTGAGTGCTCTGGAGCAAGTCCCAGAAAGAGGGCTTCTAGGCTGGGTTTTGGAGGATAAATAGTTGTCCATACAGCAGACAGAGATGAGTGAGAGAGAAATTTCTGGCAGATGACAAAGCCTGAGCAAAGATGTACAGGAGAGGAGCCGCAGACAGTGCTTAGAGAGCAGAACACTCAGCATCTCAGGACTGTCAGGTCAATTGAGCAGAGAGAGGTGGAAGTTTGAGCCAAGTCACAAAGGACCTTGAATGCTGTAATTAGGAATGTAGCATCTATTCTGGAGTTGATGGGTAGCTACTGATGGGTTTCTGGCAAGAGAGTGGTATAGCCAGGTTTATGTTTTACAAAGACGTGTCTGGCAGCATTTGGAGGGCAAATGAAAGAGAACTCAAAAGATGGCAAGAATGCAAGGTGGTGAAATTTCCTGGGGTCCTCTCATTCACCAACCAGCTCCAGCAAGACTCCAGAATGGACCATGGGCTACCCAGACCCACCCATCAAGTCTTGCTTGTAAAAGCAGTCTAGGGTCAGATACATCTGAGCTGAGGGCTGGTGCTTAGGCTGGCTTCTTAAGACTGAAAAGAGCAACAGACAACTCTCCTTGACTCAGACCTCCTGCCTGTATCCTGTCTGGTAACTTCAAGATCTAGATTTCCCCACTTTCTTCTTTCTGCCTTGCTACTATGCCATTCCTACTTACAGCCGCTCGAACCATCCCTGTCCAGCTGCACCCACCCGGTGTGGCAGTGATATTCTTGGACGGAGCAAGCAGGCATCTGGCCAGCCTTGCACCAGTTGGTCAGTGCAGGGTGTTGGGCAGGTATCTCTGCACCTTCAGAGCTCCCAGTTTCCATCCCTCTGAGCAGGGTATGAAGCCTCAGCCCGACTTTGGACCACAGCAGATTCTTCCCTTGTCAGAGCTGCATTTTCGTAATTAACAGAGGGTCAGGGCTTCTGGGGATTACTGTGACTTAATACTGCCTCTTGCTAAATCATTCGGTGACATTTCTCATATAGTCTTCTCAGCTTCCACTGGCTTCAGTCTGGCTCTCCCAATTCATTATTCATGCCCGTGGCTCAGATTTTTACATCCTCACAGCTATCTCCGGTCCCGCAATATTGGCTGGGAAATGAAGGAGCCAGAAGAAGGGTGAGAGAGGACAAAGGGGGTGGGGGATGGAAAATTCCAAAGGCAAATCACGCCAAGGGTGGTGGGGGCATATGGCAGTGGGTCAGGTCTGCAGATGGTGGGACCCCGGTTGAAGAGGAGTAAGAGCAAAACAAGCTCCAGGAGACAAGAAAACTGGGCGGAGCAAAGTGTGGAGTTGCCCTGGGAAAGGAAATTATGTGACATGATTGCAGAAGCAAAATGCAGCTCTTGCAATTGATTAGATTAGTTTATCTCTGCAGCACAGCGCTGGGCTGCAAAGGAGAAGCCAGGAGCTCTGGAGCAGAGTTCCCAGAGAAAAGAGAGCAGGCTTCTCTGCTGCCTGCAGCTTTCTTACGAACAGTCCCTTTTTAACAATAGGCCTTCCCCTCCCTCCCTCATTGTTAGGTTGGATAGTCTAGTTAATTCTGTCGATTATTTCAGCAGATCCTGTTGACACTGTGGCCCTAATGACTTAGGCACTTGGAACAGAGGGCTGGGCAGGGTTGGGCCCTGATGGGACAGGAGCAGGCCCAGGTGTGCTGGTGCTGGCAAGACCCTGGAGGTCACCTACCCCTGCCGTTCTCCACCCGGGCTGCACCTGGCCACCAGGCACCTGGGCACCAGGGAGCTTTGGGAAAGAAAATACCTGTGTCTGGGTCCTGCCCGGGGAGGTGTAATTTAACTGGTTTGGAGCAAGGCCTTTGCATGGCTATTAAAATAGATAGTGAAGTGAGTCTACTGAGCAGCCAGGGTGGAGACCCCTGACTTGGTCTAGATGTCTTGTCTTATGCATTAGAAAACTGAGGCTCCCGAAGGTCATGCCTCATGCCCCCATCTGCACAGCTAGGAAATACAGGGATCTTCTGCCTGTCCCCAGGCCTGTGCTGCTCTGCTAAGCTAGACGTCTCTCAGCACAAGTACCTGCCTGGTGTGACTCCTCACCCATCCTACCAAGGGATGTCGGGGAGGTTGCTTCCTCACATGTCCCCTTGGGGCCCAGCCGCCCTCCCCCAGGGGTCAGTTCCAGCCTGCTGAATATTTTGTAACAACCTGAGGAGAGGTTAGGCATGTAAATAACTCCTTCTATGAGGGAACACATATACAGGCAGGCAGAGACTCAGCCTCCTGTCACTTGTGTTTGATAGCAGGTGGCTTTGTCTCCGAAATGCAGTCATTGCTAACCATAAAAAAACTGTGGAGTAAACACAGTTAAGGAAGGGAGCTGCATTGCTGGTCATCCAATCAGAAGCATCCCTTTGATCCTGGATGGGGCAGGGCGTTCCTTAGGAAACTTTGGGCTCTATACACACGTGACCGGACAGGGGGAGCTGGGAGAGCGAAAGTGAACATGGACGTGGAGAAATCAAACAAAAGGACCCCATTTTCTTTTTAAAGGAAAAAATCCAGTTTGCTGACAGCTTGGGGAATTTCAAATGTAGAACATGCTGTTTAGCGTTCTCTTTTTAATGTCAAACTTCAAATGGTATTCCTCTTTCCTTTTTCTTTTTTAACCTTAAAAATATAAATAGAATAGTTTTCAGCCTAATAATACTGAATAATTATAATAATGATAATAAATTATAAAAAAGAGAGTAATTTGATTTCATACAAGGCTGCATTCCATTTTGGATGATCTTTTGGTCCCATTTAAGTACAAGGCAAAAATGTATCAGATGACGTAGTTTAACACGGAAACAGAACATTTTTGAACATTTGCTTTAATTCATTCCCAAGTTCAGCTGAGCATGATAATGGAATAATGGTTTCCCCAACAACGACTTGGGGCAACGCCCCCGTCCCCACGCTGCTTCCAGTCACATCCTAAATCCCGGACAATGGAAGATGAAAATGGCATCTCATCACGCACCTGGCAGTTGGCAGCACGCGCTCCCTGGAGAGATACCTCTCCCAAATGCGGCAGTGGGAGGATTAATTCACATATGCCATGGAATTCATATTCATGCACGTTCTACTTAGGCTTCATATGTTTGCAAATTTCCTGATGAATGAGAAGTCAACAGTTGCAGCAACTGTAGGTGTAGAAACAGAGGGAGCGTAGAGTACACCGTCCATAACGATGAATGAGCAGTATGATGGGGTCTAAAACAATGACGAGCTTCAAGTTCACTTGTGCAGTTACCTCAGGATAAAACTGGCAGCTATTTCTTAAAAAGGGGCCCTAGAAAGTTAAACTGTTTAAAAACAGACATCCTATGGGTGCACTATTGAGATTGTTACTGCTTCAGTGGGCAATTTCAATACCCTCTCTGATAGTGTTCCAGGTAGAAATCTCTCCAAAGTTCTATGAGACAAGAGAGCTCGGTTTCACCCAGGACAATAGGGCCCCGGGGTCCTCGGAGTCAGCGCAGGAGGCCTGCAGCACATGGCCCCCCTGCGGGCCGAGCACGTGTGTTACATAAAGGCCCGTCATCATGGCATGCTTTCATGCATTGTGTTATCACAGCCACTGCCATTGGGAAGTGTGAAAGTTTTTTTTCTTTTAAGAAGAGATTCTATATTTGCAGAGGCTAGGAACTATTGAGGCCTTCAGGATCCATTTATCTGTGTTTTAATGTATTTCAAAAACTGTTTTCTAAGTGAAGTCTCGGTTCTCTTCTGTATTTGTGTTGGGGGTGGGGGTGGGGGAGAGATTGGGAGGGAGTAAGAGAGAGAGAGAGAGAATGGGGAGATTCAGATATAATTCCTTCTTGGGCCCCTTTGTTCCCATAAGATGACCCAAACTCCCGGGAGCCTTCATCAGCACCGTGGCGTTTCTGCATTCCTGTTTCTTGCCGCAACATGTAATCCCACATGCGTTCTCACCTGCTGTGGTTCAGGACCTCCCCCTACTGAAACACCTAGGCTCAGAGATGAGAAGATGACCCCAGTCTGGTCCTAGGCTGTTGTTCATCAGGTGGGGACATGACCCACACCGGTCCAATTTAGACTTCATCTGGGGATTTTCTCAATTTGGAGAATGTTTTCTCTCTCTTTTTTCTTGCCTGTGGTTTCTGAAGTGCCTAGACTGTGCCTGGCCCATCTGACTCGACCCTGTTGTTATTGTCATCAGGGTTTGCCATCAGAACTGTCCGTGGCCACAACCCCTCCTTGGGCAGGAGTCTGAAAGCATAAGAGCAAAAACAAGAGCTGACATGAGGGGCGAAGAGAGAAATCTGGGACCATTCCTGTGAAGCCATCCTTTCCATGGTCTGGTTCTATGAGCCAATACATCCTTTTGTTTGTTTGTTTGTCTGTTTAATCTGAGTTGGGATTCTGTCACTTGCAATAAGAAGTTCTAACAATCACAACAACATGATGTTATTTGCCAAGTGCCTAGATGTGCAAAAGAGAAAAAGGGCAAAAGCATGATGCAGGAGTTTCTAGCAAAGCGTTCAGGGACTGGGACAGAAAACATGGGAGACAAGTTTAGAGAGTAAGATAATAAACTTAACTTTGAATATATTGACTTTGAGGAGCTTTGGATTTTTCCACGTGAAGCTGTGCATTAGGTGTTTGAAAATGTGCATAGAAAACTCAGGGGAGAGTTCAGAAATGGGGGTGTGGTTGTGGCATCGACAGCATGGCGCTGCTGCTTAAGTCCAGGACCCTGGCTGAGGCCAGGAGTGACGCTGGGAGCAGGCAAAGGAGGGGCAGTGGGCCTGGAGGAGACACAGGCCACGGGGTGATACGGCCCAGTGAGAGAGGAACAGGAGACTCAGGACATATAACATAACAGAGGTCAAAGAGGATAATTCTAGCAACGCTTTCAAACAATGCCAAGAGGCTGCGGTGAGTGAGAACTTAGAAGAGGCATCACATTTTACAAGTAATCGAGTCATACCCCTCGGGGGAACATTTCAGTTTAGCAGGGGCAAATTCCCAAAGATGCAGGGTTGAGAAATAAATGGGAGAAATGGATGAGAAAGGTGGGGGGTTGGGGAATAGGGTTGAAGAAAAGGGTTGGGAATTCCGTAATGGCAGCGGACTCAGATCACCTTTTTCCCCCTTAAGAGAAATTGTGCTTCCAGCACATTTGTTTGTTGAAGAGAAGTCAAAAGGCAGAAAAAATACATCAGATGGGTAATGACTAAGAAACCAAGTTAAAAGAATAAGTAGTAGAGGATAAAGAATGAAGCCTTGGAGAGGAGAAAATATATTTCCTTAAGACAACAGGAAGAAAGAAGATGGCCGTGAAGAGCCTGGGACATAGAAGAGAGAACGCTAGCTAGCGGAAACTCCATCAAATGATCTGGAACTCCAAAGGTACACGACAAAGTCACGTACTACATGAAGGGTAGGTGAAGGAACTTAAGTGTGGAAAGAATTTGCAACCACTACAAGAAGTTAATTAGGTTTATCATAATCATTTTGGAGCTGCTCTGAGTTAGAAAGCATAAGTTGGCGGTGGACTCAGTCAATAGCCACTCGCAGCCCCAGAAAAGGAATGGCGAAGACCAAAGCTGCATTTGCCCAGCTCTATAGAGGGTCAAGGATCAAGGGAATCTAGTCTGCTGGTGAGTCTTACTGAGTTAAGGGAGTACGGTGGTCTCACGTCTGGGCCTGCTATTGGGGACAGGTCTTACTGTGGACGTGGCGTAGTGCTGGATCCAGCGCTTCAGGGATACTCAATAAAGATCTCTTTTGCAGAATAAAAAGCCACTCTTTAACTTTTATGATGAACTCTTTCATGTCATTTCAGCTCTGAAACACAGGAATCACTTTTCTCTCTTCCCCACATTTGTTCTGGCAGAACAAGATGTTTTTTGGAATCACTCCTGTGGAGAGAGAGGGCGGTGATGGCAATGAGAAAAATGAGAAGCAGAAATTCGAGAAAAAATACACAAATGTATTTGCATTAGCATTTGGAGGAAGGAACTGAACTGGGGGTGTTCGGTGTGCGTGCGTGCATGCGTGTTCAAGCGTGAGAGCGGGTGGTTTGAGATGAGGAAGTGCGTGAGTCATCAGAAGGGGGGGCTGTGCAGAGACAGAGGTGGTGAGCAAGGAGAGCCGGGCAGTATGTCGTGTGACCAACCGTCCCAGTCTGTCCGGGGTGGAAAGGGGACATGGGACTTTGAGTGCTAAAGTGAGAAAGTTTCGGGAAGATCGGGACGATTGGCCACCCTAGCAGTGTGGGTGGCCAAATATATCTGTCCGTGTTTCCCCTACGTGGAGGAGTTTCAGAACTCCTGGAGACTTTGTGGAAGATGGCTCCCCAGGAAACCCTCTGGGAAGAACCATCTGAATTATATTGGCAGACTAAAACTTATTCACTCCATGGACTGTACATGTTTCTAAATTGAGCTTCTGGGAAGATTTCTAAAACTTCCAAGTTATTGATCTGAAGCTAAAAGTGTGAAATTGGCCTTTCTGATACACTAGCCCATTGCCCCAGTCATAAACATAACATTTGTGCTAGGGCCTGAAAGTGTCACTTAAGGATCCTTACCAGCTTTCTTGGGGTACAGTAAACGGATTCTCTTTTCCTGCCCACCCTCCCCCAGCTAGGAACACTGTGGTGAGGACCATCCACTGTCTCCAGTGTTAAGCACAAGGTGAGACATCTGCGTGTTTCAAAGGCCAAAGACAGCATAAACCCAACGGGGTCTTATCAGCCTGCTGAATAAAATGCATAAACATAACACGAACACCGTAGACAAAATATGACAGAGAAGAGACACGTATGTGACAGAAACATGATTGTCTTTAACTTGCAAATTCACATTGGGTCCTAAAGTCCTGGAGTGAACGGAGCTTCATCTTGGATATTCCTTAACAGTAGTCAGTGAATTCAATAACATTAACGCTTCAAAGGTAGTAGGATAGGTGAATGGGAAGAGGGGATGAGTGTGCTCAAAACTCCTCTTGGGGATACAGAACCTGCAGACAGCAGTTGAGGAAGTCGTGGTGGGAAAAACAAACACAGAAACCCTGAGTGCAGAACAAGGTGGGAACGCCCAGCCTTCTGAGCTGACTGCTGCGCTCTCTCTCACGTACCTTCCCCTTCGGTATGAATGACTTACTGCTTTGTTCAAACTCTTGCTCCTGACCAGCGGGTCTCAAGCTTGACTGCACAGTGAAGTCACCTGGGGAGCTTCTAAAAAGCTGGCGCCTGGGTCCAGTCCCAGAGATTGTGATTTAATTGCTCTGGTTTTAGCTTTGGCCTTGGGCTACTTCTCTGCAGCCAAGATTGATAGCCACTGTGCTCTCAATCAGGAAATGAGGAGGAATGGCCTGGGTCCATGGTTCCCAAGCTGTGTGTGCCTGAGAATTGCCTGGAGATCTTGGTCAACTGTTTCCTGCAGCCCATCCTCAGAGGTTCTGATTCAGGAGGTCAGGACGTGGCCGGAAGAAATGCAGGAGTTCTACATTTCTAAAGAGCTCCTAGGCGATGCTGAAGTGGGTAGTCTGATGACCACTTTTTGAGGACCGCTGTTCTGGGTGGATCCTATGTTACTATGCCCTGAGCCAATTAAGCCATTCAGCATTCTCTGTGTACCCCCAGAGCTGAGAGATCTCTGTGGACCCTCATTGACAAGTGCTTGGAGGACACCTCCCTCATGATTCGTCCCATTCCCTCAAACCAACTGAAGAGAGGCAGCCTCTCTGTTTCCAGCCTGGAAGTGTAAAGGTTTTATTCTTTGTTGTTCTTCTTGATTTGGGGGAAGCCATGTAATTACCATGCTGGGTGTCAGGTAATCCCAAGGAACTTAGTGTCCTGGGCATATTCCAGCTGTCAGCCTTTCCTACGTGCATAGCCTCCACTCCAACTTGGAGCCTCCCTCTGTGCTCTGGACCTGCCCTCCTGTGACAAGCAGGACTCACAGTGCATTTGGAACCCTGCCCTGAAGAGGCCCATTATGCTCAGAGAACCGTAGTGGTCCCAGTAATGGTGATAAATCATAGGTACCGATTGTGGGGCACTCTGCCAGAGACTGTGCTGGCACTTCAAGGACGTCATTTAACAGCCCACTCCTGGCTCCAAAGTCCACCCTCTGCCACCCTGGCCACAGGGTAGAATAGTGTGGAGGAAAGAACACTGGTCCCCTGGCTGGTAGAGGGCCAGGCTGTGATCCCAGATGCCACTGAGTGGACAGGTAGCCTCAGACAGGTTGCTGGCCCCACCCTACCCCCAGTGCTTAAGTCCTCAGATCCTTATCTATGAAGTAAGGCTAAGCCCCCAGCTGGCTAAGCCCCCAGCTGGCTAAGCCCCCAGCTGGCTAAGCCCCCTCCTCACACTGACTTTCTGCCAGTCGAGCTGAGAGAATGCAGCCGTGTTCCCTTTCCTGGGACTCAGCCCTGCCCGGCGACCACATCACGTACTCGGCAGACCTGCTTCTAGGGAGAACCTTTCCCAAAGGTCCAGGCTGCATTGGGGTGGCGCCACTCAGCCAAGGTGGCTGCAGGTTATGTCAACCTCTCTGACAGCCACTTGATAGCAGTCTTTATCCCTGTTGTAAAATGACTCTCTCTGGTGAGACTTCGTGTTCAATTGTCTGGGACAGTACTTGATGAAAAGCTGATCCCCTGACACCTGCTGGAGAGGCGGCCTGAGATCAGACACCCTCTAGCACACGCCTCTCCGCTCCTCGTCTGTCAGCCCCAGAGCGACAGCCCAGGGGACGCCCTCCCTGGAAGAGCCAGGTGAGGAGCAGCGTGCTCCAGGCGCTGAGCTCAGCTGGGCAGCCCTCCCTACCGCCTGGGCCAGCAGGCGGGTGGGCTGATGGAGGGTGTTCTCACAGATTTTTATTATGACAGTTACTAGTATTGTGGCTGTCGCTACTAATAATACATAGCATGCTGTGCTACTTTCCCCCAAGAAAACAACATTTGACTTGAAATTAGGAACCTTAAATTGGAATGGATCCTTTTTTTCCCAACGGGCACCATTCCTCCCCTGCAATGTGGGAGGGGCGAGGTGGGCCTCTGATCGTGAAGGCCCTTTGGGCTGTGTACTTCTGTCATTCTCTGTGAGAGCTCTCTAGCAGACCAGAGAGAAAGGAGACTCAAACAGGGAGACAGAACCGGGGGGTGGGGGGGCCAGGAAAGCTGCTTCCTAAACAGTCAAATAATGTCAAGATTTGTTGTCATTATCACCGACTCTTTATTTATATATTTACTTTAAAAACTGTGGTAATATACTCAGAACAGAACATTTACCATGGTAACCAATCATTGTTAAATGCACAGTCAGTGGCACTGAGTGCCTTCACATGGTCGTGTTAACATCACCATCAGCCATCTCCGGAACTCCTCACCTATAAAGACATGGGAAGAGGGTTAGCAGAGCACTGAAAAGTAACATTTCAAAATACAATGGTATTTTGAATGATTAATTTCCTTCGAAGGGATTTAAGGCATTTTGCAAACATTATCTTGTTTGTTCTCACAATGACCTTGTAAGAAGCAGAGGGTGCAGAGCAGTGGGGGGATCAGACAGAAAGAAGGAAAAAGAGGGGGACATAGTACCTTTGCTCAGTTTCATGACACCCAGTGATTCACTCAGTGAATCATTGGAGGGTTTCACAGTTTTAGGCCACTGATGTTTTTAGAACTTGACTTTCAGTCCAATTTTCAGTTTCTAAGACTGACTGTAGCATCAGCCAGAGGGGGAGTGGATATGTGTTTAAAGTTATAGCAGTGTGAACTCACCATGTCTGGTGACGGGGCTTCCTCCTGGCCATCGCTGAGATGGGCGGGTGGGGCTAGGAGTGGGGGCGGGGAAGGCTGGCCTCTGGGGCAGAGGCCCGGAGGGTACGTTACTCTCAGGTTCTGTCATCTCTGGGAAACTGCTAACAAGGGGCTGGGCCCGAAAGGCTGACCGGTCCAGGTCTAGAGGGGAGCACTGTCAAGTGCAGACAGCTTCGTGACCTGGGAACTAAAGCTACCGGGCTCCCATGTGTGCATGTGCATGTGTGCATGTGCACGTGTGTGTGAGAGAGAGTAAACTATGTAGAATTCAGATATATTATAAAAGAAAAAAAGTGTGTCATTTTTCTTTGTTGTGGATGAGGGGTCAGATGAAGAAGTTAGTAATCAAAGCTAGTAAGCCTTTTATTTATTTTGTTCAATTTAGTGAGCCTTTAAAAAATATATCCCTTGTTGGAGAGGAAAATTGTGTTCATCTGAAGTTGTGATTTGATTAGATTCAGCTGGTTGGACACTGGAAAATGTCCAGCAAATTTCTAGGAACGAGAAGATGTCAGTGTTCCTGGTGCAGAGTTTGAATCTCTAGCATCCTGGAACAATCATGTATAAGCAGTGATTCAAAGTCAGAAGTGAACCTAAGAAACAACCTGGCAATTAACACCAAATTGAGTAGGATACCGTCACTTGGCCTGGAACATACCTATCAAAGTATGTCGGGAGAAGATTGCTGCTTCTGGGTGAACAGAACGTACAATTATTAGGTCCACTGGTCTCTACTCAACCAGATACTTACTTCACTGGTTTCTCACCGAAAACAAATGGAAGCACATGATAATATAGGCTTTGTTGTTCTTACCTCTGCAGTTGGCCATGCTCTGGTGGACCAACAGGGAAGCCAAGAATGGTTGGCTTCAGATACCCTTCCTTCACTCACTCCACTTGTTAAGACCTGCTTTGTACCAGGCGCTGTGCTGTGGGGCAGGGAGTCAGCTTTGATGCTTGAATGAGTTTACAGACAAGCAGAGAGAGGCGGGTGTATAAATATATCAGTGCAACTGAGGGTCATTGGGAAGAAGTGCATGCAGAAGGTGGTCAAAAGGTACAAACTTGCCGTTATCACATGAGAGGGCGGTGTGTACGCCATGTGCAGCACAGTGACTACAGTTAATAACACCGTACCATGTATCTATCTGCAATTTGCTAAGAGAGTCAGGCTAAAAAGTTATCATCACAAGAAAAAAAATTAAAGCTCTGTGTGCTCATAGATTTAACCAGAATGATCATGGTGATTCTTTTGCAACATATGCACATGTTGAATCATGTTATACACCTGAAATTAATATAATGTTAAATGTTAATCTTATCTCAATTTTTTAAAAAAGTTTGTGTGCAGGAAGCATAATGAAGGGATCAATGAGCTTGTTGGATGGTGTGTGAGGAACCAGGGAGGGCTTTTGGGAGAGATGACATCTAAGGTGTGTGTATGTGTGTGGGTTACTAAATCAGAATTTTCCATGCAGGAGGAGTTTGGGAGGATAGGTAAGAAGTATGTAAGGGAACTGGGAGCAGTTAAAAGGAAGGCCAGGCTCCCTACACCATCTTTACAAAATAATTGCCAAACAGAATGGGGTAACTGGCAATTGATGCTGTCTGATGGGATGTGGCCACGAGTTGGCCACAGATCCCTAGAAGATAGCAGGAAGGTGAAAGTGAGTAACAGAAGAAGGGAAATGACAAGAAAAAAATGTGAGAGAAGTTGAATGGGAAAGGAGTAAAGAAAGGCAGAAAGCTTAAGAAATCACATATTATATCCCAAAGGAAGAGCTGACGTGGCCTGTGTCAGACAGAAAACCCCTAACCCTCACTAGGATAGGATGGCGGCATTTGGCGACACAGTCTGTAAAGAGTAGTGGCCCCTGCTTGTCAGGTACAGCCTGGTCCCAGTGGCTGGTGCAGCTGCACCCCGGGGTGTGGGCTCCTAGAGGGCTCCGAGGGGCAGCAACGAGGCCCATCCTCTGCCCCATGCCTGTCACCTGCCCACCTCCTTCCCCCACACTGGTCATGATCCAGCTCCCTCCCAGAGCAGAAAGGGGGCCAAGAGTCCCAGATGGCAGAAAGCCCACTGGAATCTGGCTACCACTGGAAGACCAGTTGTCTGTTTTCCCCTCCCACTTCTCAGCTCTGCCATAGCAGTCTGTCCTGGGACATCAAACCACAGAAGCACAGAAGTTCCGTGTGAGCGAAGAGCGTAAGTATCACCTAATTAAATGGGGTGCCAAGTGTTTTGATCATCTACCCTCAGCAATAAAAATATTTTAAGCATGTTGCCTCCATCTATGTATATTTCTTTATTTTTAAATGACATACTTATCCTTTCACACTAGTAGGTTTATTTCATAACACATAAAATTATATTTAAAAATTAAAAAAATTAAGTTATCCTATTTTATTCCTGTACACTAATGGATTATCTTTGTTCCTTCTGGGGTATGTGAAATCTATTTTGGAAACAACTCATCAAATTCAATGAGGTGTTTTAATCTCCTCTGTATTCTCTTCCAAAAGGAAATCTAACCTTTCCTCAAAAACTTAGAAGGACACCCTTGCATCTTTGGAAACTGCTAGGAGTTCCCTGGTTGCCACGCCCCAGATAGCCCAGAAACGTGCTTCTGCACAGAACCACACCTGGAGATCCGGCAGGAACTGGACGCCTGCCTGGGCTGCAGAGGGCAGGAGCCTGGCTCCACGTCTCAGCACAGCCGTCTCAGCACAGCCTGAGCTTCAGAGCCGTGAATACAGCAGGAAGGGCCTTTAAGAGTAAATATTATCGTTGCCTCTGGTATGCAGAAAAGCCAGAGGTGCAGCATTTGCTGCTTCCAGGTGGCAGACGAACAAAAATGAGAGCAGGGCAGGAGGAACTGGAGGGGTGTCTGGGAAAAAAGAGATCAATAAAACCTCACCACTGTGCACTATTTACTATAAACAGCCCAAGGTGGTTTGGGGTAGGGAAACTCAACACCGAACAGTCCTTTCTCAGAGGCTGCGGGAGCAGGTGTTCCAGAGGGCGAACGAAGATGCAGCCGCGGTGGGATCCGCGATCAGGTCCTGACGGCGGGAAAGTCACTGGACGCCCCTGTGGCCAGCAGCCAGGGCCCCTGCCGTTTCTTAAACACACGTTTGGAGATCCCGTGTTGCCACACTGTGTAAATACTTTCCGACCATAGACTGTTTCTTCAATTCGTCAGCAGTTTTCCAAAACACACAAATGCTAGTGGTGGAATTGGTTTGAGGCCAAGAATCCTTAACTGACAAAGAATGCAGAAAGGCCTGAGTAAGATAAAAAAAAACAAAATGCAGGCTATCTTTGCTCTAAGCCATCTCAGGATGCGCAGGGAACTGGCTGGAAACGCTTCTCTGTGCAGCTGTTTGCAAAACGGTTTGAGAGAGGTTCCTTGTCAGCAGCTAAGCTGGTGGGGGATGGAGGAACTTTTTGGCAATTTGGGATAAACTTTCTTCATCTTCCCTTCCTGTGCTCCATCGGCTTTTGAATGAGTAACCTGAGTCCTGAGGCCAGATTTAAAATTACTATGACTTTTAATTTGACCCCTTACTGTTGGATAACAAAAGAACGATATTCCCTTTAAAGCGAGTGCCCCACGTGGGAAGCTGCACAGGGCTTGGGGGAAAGGCAGAGTCTTCCAAGTCCAGGGAAGGAGGACAAACTTAAAGGGAAAACAACTTGGGTGCTAGTTGGGGGGTTAGATGGTGGTCGCTGTTGTTCTGTGCTTGCCTGGAAAACTTTTCCAAACTCCCTAATTCCAGAAGCAGGTCTGGCTGCCCTGGCTGTGGGGGGGGGGTGTTCCAGGTCTGGACAATCACTACATCCCATTTTTCTGACAACAGTGATTGGTCTAAGGTTAGGACTATGGCCCAAACAGACCTTTCCGAGTTCCGCCGTATAACCATGAAGTAAGCTTCCACGGTTGCTAAATGGGAGAGTATGTATTTGAGGCTCTTCGACACCGTGTTATTTCCTGCCCTGTGGTGATTAGGATGAACTCAAGAGACAGGCAGAGATGAGTGATGGGGAGTGTAGACTCAACCACATGGAGTCCGTCAGTGAGTCTTTCATCTCCACCATTGAAACAGGACCGGATCCTCAGGGCGTGGGGAGGTCTCACCATCTCCCCTGTGACAACCTAAAGTCCAAACAGCATAGTGTCTCCCCTGGAAAATTCCAGTAGCCTTTTACCTGCCCTGTCCCTGCTTTGCCTCTCCACAGTTGATTTCCCATATGGCAAAGAGGTCATTTCATTGTTTGCTTGCACATTTTCAAAACATTTATTACAGCCTGTCAGTCCTCCACGCAAACCCTCAGGAGGATTTCCATTTTCCCGAGAGCAAAAGTCAAAGTCTTACAAAGGTTTACCCTGCAGCCCGCTGCCCTGATCCTGGGAGCCCATCTTTGCTCTCCGGAGCAACTCTCAATCCTCTGACCCAGTGCACACCACCGGGGTGGGCATAAGTAGGTTTACAGTTGTTCATATGGAAAAATATGTAACACAAGCATACATAGTAATATAAGCATAAACTCTGCATTTTGTGTGCTCACAACGGTAAACCTCTTTCTGCCCACCTTGTACATATGTGTCTCTTCATGTTTTGTTGTGTTCATCGCTGTACCCAGTGGATCCTGGAGCCCAGCAAGCACCGTGAATCCCGATGCTGGCCTCCGAGGTCCTGGTTCCCTCAGCTCTCCCCTCCATTCTGTCAGCTGTCCCCAAGGCCTTTCCAGCTACCAACGCCTGCAAATTCCTTCTTATGCATAAGCTAGTTTGAGTTGTGTTGTAGTGATGCAAGGTTGGGGCACACCTGTAAGTCTCTAAACATGAAACATATTGATCTTCCCCAGGTTTCTGATGTTGGTTCAACCCAAGTGCTCCAAAGATGTCAATAGTTGAACCTCCCCAAATCTTAGAGCTTATTAGTATTTGTCACAATATTGTTTATGCTTAAATTGGGTGTTCTTAAAATTTCTGTTAGTTCTTAAGCCTGAGTCTTGGTATGTCTTAGGGTTAGTATTCTCCTATGGGAATTTATGTCTGAAATCAAACTTAATTCAGTAAGGAAATGGAGTTCAACCTAGAAATCTTCTGTATAGAGTCGAGTTTCAGATGGGTAGTAACTCTTCTGTGCAGTGATAAGAAACAGTTCAGTGTTAAGATTCCATCTCTTTATCATCTGGATGGTCTAGGGCTCAAGTTGGATGATGAAAAGGAAACACCCAAGAATTGACTATTTTTTTTAGCAATAGTTATGTTCTCCATTACTTCCTCCAGGTCATAGAACACTGGTTTCCCATCTTTGCTGTATATTAGAATCTCCTGCACCAGCTCTAACCTTCCCACGAGGAAGATGAAGGCAAGGATTTCATTGCACACCACTGCTCCCTCCTCACAATATGCGTCATGCTTTTGGTGCTATCACAGCAAATTATCTTAACTGGATTACGTAAATACTGCTTAAGGCTGAGCTATGTGCTATTCTCCTTACATGGTTAGTCTTTCCTTAAACAACTCCATTCTTGTTTCTGGTCGTAATGTCTGTTGTTATCTCTACGAGAATAATAATGATCTTCCTCCTTCATTCTTTGCTATTGACAAGGGCGGGGAGTAATTCTCACGTTCTTGCAGAGTTTCTGTTTACTCCAAGTCATTTCTTTCTGTCTGTTCTGGAATCTCCGTTTTTATCTGAGATTGGCCTCAGGGGTCTGTCGATGCTTGCTTGCCTGTTTGCTCCCAGGCATTGGAGAGGGACTGAAAATCAGACTAGGAAGCAGACTGGAGAGGCCTTGAGTGAGAGTGTTCAATCATCATCCTTACCAAGGGGTCAGGGCTCTTACCACCTTCATTAGATGACAGGCCATCATCTATCTTCATGCTCTGGAGTGTGTATGTGAGACCTTCACAATGCCTGTTTCATTGGCTTTTTCAACCTTGTTAGGCAGGTCATGTGTGGGGTCTTCGGACACCTGGAGCACAGATGAAGAAGGACATGCGCACAGTACAATCCTAGGCCAGGACCACGTCACAGGCCTTCTGAGTTCTGACCAGGGCCATTTCCATGTTTTCATATGTGTCCTGGCTTAGAATGAGGGGACCACCTGCCACTAGGAAGAATGATGCTCTCAGTCCACCAGAGATGACGGGAGACCATGATTCTGTTTACAGTCATGGTTCAAAGTTCAGGTTCATTGCCTGAGTCTACAAAGAAGACAAGCTGAAGAGGGAAGCCTGATATAAGACTCTTTTATTTCATTCTGGCCTCTCTTTATCTGATCTGTTAAGGCTGCTTAACGTAAGGAGCACAAAAATGCAGAGATGACCACATCTGTAGTAGCCACACAGGATGCTAAAAGGCACAGGAACCCTTAGGCACTGGAAAAATGAGTGAAATAGGGAATTTTGTTCCCAGGCAAGAGAAAAAGGCTGTAATAGGTCCACAGGATGGCCTTTGGAAGCCAAATAAACTGAAGCTCTTTCAGTAGTGAGGTCAGAGGCTTAGCTAATTGTGGAAATGGGGGAAATCCCAGAAATCCTTGTCATCCATGGCTTAGGGACACACACTGTAAAAGTAATCCGTGCAGTTGCTTTTCAAAATAGAAAGACTCGGCCAGCTCTAGCTAGTACATATTCCTGTACTGACCTCCTGGTGTGACTTAGGAACATTGGCAAAGTCCACGGCCATCTGGCCAAGAAAATAAAAAGAGAACGAGTGATACAAAGAAATCCAGACATAACAATGAATGGACTAGGTGTGGTCAGGTGCAGTCAGAAAACTGCTTTCTTTTGTCCAGTTCCGTGCGGGCAAACCTGCTGTTTCTCTGCAGGGAGTTCACTCCCCAGTGCTGGGGACAGACTCAAGCAGGTCCGAGGACTCTGTCACTGGTGGTAGTAAAAAGTCCTCCAGGTTCTGAAAGTCCCAAAACAAGTCTCATTGCAGAAATTCGGCATTTCCACAATTAAAATGGCATCCAGTGCCGTCCTCGAAACTGTAAACCTCGTCCAGAGGGAAAGCCTGTCTTCTGTGGTTTTGTGTCTGCCTCGGGCTCAAGGTTAGACCATGGGATTTTTTTCTCTCCTTTTTCTGCCTCATGACACAGACTCTGGCTTCTCTGGGACTGGAGCCACAACCACGGAAGTGTCAAAGGGGACCAGAGGACTTTTTTGAGGAACACAGACAGCAGGTCAAACATGGGGGCAACAAGGACCACTTCTGCTTCTCTCTCTTTGGGGTACTTTCTGATCATGGGCCTTGTGGTGAGAGCTAGGCCATTCCTCTCGCCACTCCTGATGACAATTCCTCCCTTGGTCTTGGGACATCCCCGCATTGGCCTCTCTGCTTGGCCGCTGGGGTCTTCCATGGCCCACAGGCAGCGTGGTAGCCTCTCCACGCTCACACTCATCATGGTCCCACGGCTGCCTCCCTCCGCTCCTCCTGCTCAGGCTGGTGCCGCTCACACTTGATGGGGATCGGTCACGTCATACAGTCTTCACCCTGCACCGCTCTGTTCCCACAGCACCTTGTGTGACCTGGAGAGGACAAGTCCTTCTGCCTTCTCCGCGGGGTTGGGAGGAAAGGAGCAGTGTCCTGAGGGCCCTCATGGTCTCTTCAGCACCTAACTCTGTGACTCTAGGAGAATGATGGTGTTTGTTTGTTTCTTTCTTTCTTTCCTCTTTTTGACCCCCTTGGGTGCTTTATTTTGAGTCCTGCTTTGGACTTCTTGTTTATTTGCTGTTGCCTCGGACAGAGTTTCAGTGGGGCCTTCCTGAGAGGGCTTCGTTGCTTCCTGGCCTCCATAATTCTGTCTTTGATTTTCTCCGTAGACAGGCCTTCCTGATGGTCCCATTCTCATGTGGCATCCAGGACCCAGTTATGCTTGCAAATACCTGCCTATTCACATCTGTTTCTTTCCTCGAGAGGCTTAATCGTAACTTTTCCGCAAGGGAGCTCCCAGAGGCTGCTTGCAACCGCGTGCCCAGTGCCCCCACTGTGGAGGAAGGAGGACTCCTTTGCCTAAGATAAGAGATGTGGTTGACACTTTGATACTCAGCTGACTCCCAGTCCCCGCCTCCTTGCTGTTGACCCATGGAAATGTAAGATTTGTACTAGAGCTAGAGCTTTCGGAGATCAAGCCCCAGAGCACACAGGTGAGAACCTGAGACCTGCTGAGTTCGTGGGTTGGGAGGCAAAGTGTCCAGCCAGTCACTCCATGCTGGCACACTCTGCTATCCTCTCCCTCTCCCCTCTCCGCTGCTCATTTCCCGGTCCTTGAGGAGGAAGGGAAGCGGGGAGGCCAGATCATTATTTGATCACTCTACAAACAATTGTTAGGCCACTCCCACATGCCTGGTCTCTTTCTAGGTGCTGGAGTTAACAGCACCAACCAAACTGTCCTCATCTAACAAAACTCAATCTGGTGAGACACACACGCCCCTCAAGTCCCCCTTTCAGGTAGAGACTTACGTGAAGGCCACGTAACAGAGAAGAGCAGGAGTGTGGTTGCAGCCGGTGCCCAGGGAGGTGGTCTGGGGAGAGGGGCAGAGACTGGGTGACTGGGTGCCCCTCAACCTCTGTACCTGTCACCCTGACTGTACCCAGGGTGTCCAGATATCCTAAGACTCAATGGTACCTCAGCTCAAAAAATACTTCACTAGAGCCCAGCTCAATGCAAGAGCCACAGGTCTGGACTCTGGGGACATTCTGCTTGGTTTCTAATCCTGACTTTGCTGTTTTCAAGGTGTAGGCTCTTATTCAAATTGCTTCAGCCCTCTATGTCTCGGTATCGTCATCAACAAAGTCAGGATAATACTGGATTCTAATGGTTCCTAGCTCCTTGGTTGTTGAAAAGATTACATGAGCTAACTCATTCACAACAGTGCCTGACACGGAGCTGGCACTCAAGAGCTGTCAGATAATATACGTGTTCATGAACTGCCTTTCGACTCTCCACTGTCCTCCATGGCTGACCTCATTCTTCAATCAGGGTAGAAGGTGTCAGCAGAACGGACTTGAAAGTTTAGGAAAATTCTACTCGACTTCAAAGCACTTTGATGAATGATCATATAAATCCTGCCTTCTAATGGACATTACTAAAACTTCAACAACCCTGGACATCAATTGGAGCAAAAGTCAGTCAAGAGGAGCAGAAGGGAAACCATGTGAGGCCTCATCTCTCTCTGCCAGGGAACGAACTTCTTTTTGCAAGTCAACAACCAAAGAGAACAGAGGGAAGTCACTTTCATCGGGGGTTCTGGTGTAGGAAGGAGGTTTTCCTGCTTGCTGAACCCTTAGCCAAGACCCAGCAAACGCAAGAATGACAAGAGCTGGAGTGGCCTAAAACAACCCAGAGAGGCACTGTGCCTTTGGAATGGGGCAGGAGTTGGGGAAGAGGGTGGGAAGGAATAGGAAGGGAGACAGGCTTGCGCAAATGCTGGGAATGAAAAACTACAGGATCTTCTCACTGTTGCTTATCTTGTAATACTGAGCTGTTCTGTTGCTCAGGGCGCTGGAGATCTACATTCGGGACAGCAGCAAGCAGATGGGAGCTGGAGGGCCTGCAGATGACTCTGGAGGGAGCTTCAGCTGGTGGCAGATGCAGCTGAGGCCGGTAGCCACCTGGGCTCTGGTGCCCGCGATAAGCACCTGGACCATCTGCCTTCACTCAGCCCACCAATTACATCTGCAAAGCCCTAGGGGCTCCAGATCAAGTTGCTAAGCAAGGCTGACATCAGACCCAAGGAAGGCTACTGCTCCCTTTCTGTTCACATTTTAACCAGCAGTGCAGCCGCCTTCCCTGAGCCGCTGAGGCCAAGACTGTGAGGACAGGGAGATGAGCTGAGTTCTTCCATGGGTGCCCTAGCCTGACATGGGGGCCCAGCCAATGGGAGGAGGGTGGGAGAGGAGGGCCCTCAAATCCTTCACTGCTGGAAAATGACCCAGCGCTTCCTGGGAGAGGGTCCATTTCATATCTAAACAAACAAACAAGCCAAACATAAAACAAAACAGAAGACCATAGAACAGCTTTTGGGGATGAACCAACACAAAGGATGATTTATGTATTGGATATTGACAATATCGCAGTCATTAGATCTAGAGATTTATATACATTGTTTTTTTTTCTTCTCAGTGATGGTGCTTCAAGGTTGAGATTATCATCTTCACTTTACAGTTGACACAACCCAGGCTCTCTGAATTCGATCCCTTGCCCAAGGTCAAGTAGCTATATATTCAAACCCAAGTCAGTCCTACTGCAAAGAAAGGGGTTTTTTTTATATCATCTAAGTGGTTCCCCATGCTGCTGTCGGGCTGGTGTTGGGGAACTGCTTAAGGCTACGCAGGTCTGGTCCCACGTCTGAAAACTCTGAAGCCTGAGGCAGGGCTGGGGAATTTGCCTCAGCAGATATTTCAGAAGTCCTGCTGGTGATTCAGATGCTCAGCAGGGCCAGGGACCAGACTACTCGTGCTAGTTAAGGGCCTTGTACCCAAGGGAATCCCATGCACCACATATGCCTTGACCTATAATTCCCTTGGATCCCAAACGTGCCTTGGAAGGACCTTGGGGCTACCTAGTTGACCTGCTTCCTACTGGGTTCCTTGTGCAGCCTCTGTAAAGGTGGGGTCTGGCCTCTCTATCAACTCAGTCGGGATTTCTTCACTTAGCAAACACTTCGGTGGCAGTAACTGTGTCTAACAATGCTTTAGGCACTTCAACACGCAGTCGATTCACACTATTTGCAGTAGTCATGGTCTGTAAAGTCTCAGTGAACACCGGATGAGTGAATACTCAATGACTGCTCCCAGCGAAGATTCGGGGTTAGGTTCCCGTGAGCCTCTGGTCACGCTTTCCTCAGCCGATCCGTGCACAACTTGTTCATGTGTGTTTCTGTTTGAAGGCATCTTGTTTAGTAGACACGGTTGACTAGTTAACATTGAACTTGCAGCCAACAGGACTCAACTCGTTCCTGCACAAAGCTGACCTAATGCCTACTTTCTCTGTGAGGCCGATCTCAGCCTTTAGCTCCAGGAACACTGGACAGCACTTGTCAGCCAGCGCTTTCCTTGGGGTCCATTATAAACAAGGGGATCACTCACAAAAGGCACAAAAATGTGAAAACAGGGCACTAAATGGACTTCAGAAAGGGCACGTGTTTACAGTCTGAGGTCTGGAACAAGAAGGCAGAGTGCGGCCTTGTCCCACCTCTGCTGGGAACCGTGTGTGGGGACACAAATTCTTCACCACTGTGCGTGTCTTCAAATGACCATGAAAAGGCCACAAGTCTTGATTTGGGGGTTAGGGATACATTTTAGCTTGTAGGACAATTTGCATATTGTGAGGATGGACTTTATTAACTTGCCTTATCCTGGCAGCATCAGCAGGAAGTAAGCTGTCCCAGCCCCACCCCGCCTACCCCTCCCCCCATCACAGTAACACTTAGAAAAGTTATTAGCAAATTCCAAACATGTCACTCCTGTTTTAACAGATGGAAAACTGAGTCACAGAGAAGGTAAGTGAGATAGCCAGTAAGTGACAAAGTCTGGACTGGACTCTGCCGTTAACTGCATAAGTTTGCCGCCTGTCACTGCTTGCACCTTGATCCCTGTGGACTGCAGAGCTGACCAGGCTCAGAGCCAGCCCTTTAAAGGGTCGATGCTGATAGAAGCAAACTAGGAAAAAGATGAACAATCTGGCATAGTCGTAGGCACTACTGGATGTTCAGCAGGCTTGTGGCCTCACTCCCCTTGCACTTCTCACAGTGTGTTCCAGACTCCCGGCTTCTGAACTACTTGGTCTAATGTGGATTCTCAGAGATCCTAATTTAGCCGGTGTCAGAGAAGGGCTACGTTTTTAGTAAGCTTCTCAAGTCTGCGGTTTTAAGATTGGAAAAGCACTGTCTAAAATTCAGTACCATCCACAATAAAAATTACACATCAAAAATATTTATGTGTGAAACCTGTAGCATTTGGAGCACTGCAGACTGTTTTTTAAAGGCCACAGTGGTTTTTGTTTTCTTGTTTTTGTAATAGGATTGTGGGGGAAAAATTAGTCTGATAAAGATGACAGAAAGTTTAATTAGAAATTTCAAAGATTATTTTAAAAAATGGGTTGCTTCAAGATTTCCATAATACCAAAAGTGAAAGGAAACTTGGTTTACCCAGGGATCGCCTTTCCTTCTGAAGCATGGACTCTCACCAGCTCAGACTCATAAAACACTTCGGCCAGGGAAGCAGGCCCTTTTCCCTTGCCTGTCTATCAACTTTCCCAAGATCTGGTCTTTAAAAGAAAGGAAAGAAAAGAAACTACAGGTTTACTTGAAAACAATGGAGAAACTCGATTAGCACATTAATATTTCTTTTAGAAATCTGAGCACTTAAACATAATGACTAACTGAATGACTGTGGTACCAAAGTGTTCCTTTGTCAAAATCCACTTCTATTATTCTAACTTATTAATAAATCATAGTTCAATGAAATACACAATTAAAAAATTAATGGCTGCTTTTGCAAAATACTCTTCCTTAATTTCTCTCCTTTCTGACTTACCATAGAAGACAGGATCTGTGTGTGCATCAACATTTCTTCAGATTTTGTTCTCACTCGTTTAGTCCTGCACAGAAGTCAAGGGAGTAGCAGCTAGAGGGGCTGTAGAAACATTCACCAGCTTAACATTTCCTCTGGTGAGCAAGGATGGGTATGGACTTGCTGTGCCTTCTGCTGTGCTCCTCTTATAAAATGGAATGCTCTGTAATTGTTTCAAGGGAACAGTATGTACCACATCAAAGGACCTAACTGCCACTACCGTCCGAGGTTCCAAGCATCTCAGTGGCCACAGCCTCCTTGTAGGGCAACCTTGCTTCTGTGAGATTTTCTGTCCGGGTAGCAACCTACTAACCTCCTCTTCCCTGTTATGCCAGCTCATCCATCTAGCTTGGAAGATGAATGGATGAAGGAACACCTTGTAATCGTCTGTGATCAGAGATGGAACCGGAAGGGCTCTGAGCTACAGTCCCTGATGGAGTTCTTTTTCTTATCCTTCTCTCCTTAGCAATAGGAGCTTTGGAGATTAAAAAAAATAGAATAGGTTGCTTTTCATTTATGTACAAAAGGAAGACCACTGACCGTGGCTTCTTCATAGGACAAAAGATGGATGCTGACTTGCCTCCGTTTCCTTGACCCGCTTCCCAGGAGAGGAAGCATGTCCCACAGCTGGATTACCGACTAGTATTCAGAGATGAGGACAACATTGTGGATTTTGTGAAAGGGAACATAGTCCCAAATCAATGCACTTCTCTTGATTGTAATGTTTTTCTGGAGCTAAGGGATTTGTTCTCTGGCATTTTGGGCTATATTATGTAACAAGGCTGGCTATATGGCAATTATAAGCCTTATTACCATTTCAAATCTGTGTTACCCCATATCTCAGTCAGTTCTTGCTCCCAGTTAGAGGAGGATGAAAGGCTCAGTCCTCTGATAGCCATGACCATAGCCAGCTTGTCAGAATGTAACACCAATTGCTATGAATAACCTTAAGATTTTTAATCCTTTTGTTGCCAAGACTTGGAAAGCAGTACGAAATTTTGCTTCTGAAACTACTCACACACTTGTTTTCATGAGGACAGTGACCTTTAAACTCAGGTGTTCAGCATCTGTATGATAAGTTCTAGATTCTCTGAGAAGTTGCACAATGTGGTAGCTTTGAGGGAATTAAATAGGACTAAAATAAAAGTAGATAATTACCAATTATGCCAAAAGATGTCAAAATACATGAAAGGTTCTCAGTTGCCTTTGGATGTCCACGTAGAAACTTGATTTGAACTATTTCCTTAGCACGTTGGTAAAATGTGGATGTGTGTGTGTGTGTGTGTGTGTGTGTATGTGTGAATGTTTTTTGTTTATTTATTTGCTTGCTTGTTACTGTGCTTGGGGTTGGTTGAGCCCTGAATCAGCCTGGTAAAAAGGAAGCAGGAAGGAGAGCAGAGCTGTTCTGCTAGAGTTCGGGGCCAGCCCTCCGTCTTGAGGACCAAGGCAAAGAGATCAAACAGCCCCTGGATTAGCCACTGTGAGAACGCAAACCTGCTGAGAGTGCAGGCCAGGGCTCGTCTCCCCGCAGCTTGGCAGTCCCGACGCAGAATTCTCTCCGTGTAAACCACTCCCTTTGGAGAAATGCAAATGCTGTGCAAGCCCTCAGCCTCGGGAAAAATTACCAGCATTCATGTTAAGAAAGAAGGGATGAATGCTCAAATTACCAATTCAAAAATGGAACCTATTCAATGACTACACATGGCACTGCGCTGCATGGAATGGAATACCTGAGAAAATATTTAAGTCACACCCTTGGACACTGCATGATTAAATGTCACAAAGTATAACCCAAAGGTTTCTATCTTGGTAGTTCAAGATTCCAAAATAGTACTAAAATTTAATTAGGGGCTTTTGAATCTTTAGCTGTACCAACCTTTGTCCCTCGACTGAATAAATAATGTCTTAATTATATATGCACTACTCCTGGTTGGGCTCCTTCCCAAGGCTGGGGCCTTGGCTCAACCCACTGGCCTGACTCTGCTCTGCTCCATTGTCCCAGTCTCCAGCAGGCCAGTGGGACATGTTTTCACAGTGTCATGGTGAAGGCAGAGAAGCTAGAAATAGAAAAGAAGAATCCAAGGCATTTTGAGGCCCAGGCTAGCAAGTGTCACATTGTCCCTTCCACTGCATTGTATTGGTCAAAGCAAGTCACTAAACTAGGTCAAGTTCGGTTCCATCTGTGGGTGTGAGTAGCTGCAAAGTCGCATTGCAAAGAGTGTGCATAGAGGGAGCTATTGGAGCTATTATTGCAATCTATCTGCTGTGGTTATTAAAACCAAGTAAATCGATTCAAGACGTGATCATTCAAGATTTACAGATGCTCCAGGTCCAGTGAGAGTAGTGTGTTTTCTTGTATTTCACAAACAGCAGTGTGTTGAGCTGTATGGTACCCGTGAAAATTGGACACTGTAAAGCCTCCAACCAGAAGATCTACTCTACAGTGAAACCCCTTCAGGGGCTTAGACAGAAAGGAATGTCATGTGAGCACTCAGGGACCTTGTTTGGGCTCAACCACAAGAGGCCTTTGTTATTCAACAGTGTTGGCCATGGAAAAGAAAGGGAAATGGGGGCCAGCAGTTGTGCCAGGCACATGCCCCCTCTTTGCCACTTCCCCTGAGGGCATCTCTAACTGTTTGAAATACTGTCCACTGCCTGCCCCTAAGGAAGGAGTGGCTATTTCATGGGAGGCAAAATTCCATGGTGACAAGAGTGCAAGGTCTAATGTAGCCCTAAGATTAGAGCAGAGTACTAATAGAACAAAGATTTGTGTGTGTATCTTCTGGTCATCATCCGAAACATTCACACACAGTGATCACACTGTTCAAAGCAGATCTCATTACCCGCAGTCCCAGCCACAGGTTGCTTTTTTGGAACCACTTTTTATTGCAGAATTGCTGAGTTGCTCAGACTGTTAAAAAGCTAAGTGCATGTCAGAGCTCTAAATCAAGTCGTCTGTCTAGAATGTTTCCTTTGAGGAAAGTTCCTTTTTTTCATTCTTTCTCTCACCCCACCCTACCCTTTAAAAAAATAAAAAGACTTAACAGGGTAAATTACTTTCTTCTAACGGTATTCTGGAAAGAAGAGGCCGTCTTTTGAAATACATGTCTCTCTGTGAATGCCAGGAGAAGAAAACAAGGTACACAGTTGTTATCAGCTCCTGCCATCAACGTTTTTTAATTTAAAGAAGTATTCAGCTGTCTGAAATTGCGTGGCAGACTCTAGGGTTGAAAATCTTGTGGGTAGAATTGCTTGGTGATATCAAACAGCATTTAAGAACTGATATGCAGCTTGGCATGGGAAGCATGTAGACAGTGAAGAGTAGGAACACGTGGGTTGGGAGAGAAAAGAGTGTGCGAGTGTATGTGTGTGCGCACGTATGTGGTGGGTATGTGAGAAGGGGAAGGGCCTGTCCGCAGAGCAGCAATTCAGTGACTCCCATTTCACACAGGTTACCGAGCCCTGCTGTTTCCCCCTGTAGAGTTTGCAATAGGTGTCTAGAAGTGGACATGCCTTTAAACATTCTCAACCACAAGCCTAACTTCTAGAAAAATGCTAACCTCTTACACTCAGACCATCATCTGAATTTTTCTTCTAGCCACTGCTTTAAAAAGGTTGTATCATCCTCCAATTTAGAAGTTTTCAGCCTCTACACTATTGACGTTTTGGACCAGAAACGCTGTGCTGAGGGGGCTGTACTGTGCATTGCAGGTGCTCATCAGCAGCCCTGGCCTCTCACACAAGCAGCCCTCCCTTTCCCCATGACAAGCAAATTGTCTCCCCACGTTACTGCATAACCTCTAGGGGACAAAATCACCATTGGTGGGATCATAAACTAGTGCAGACTCTATGAAAAACAGTATAGAGATTCTTCAAAAAATTAGCCATACAGCGATCCTATGATCCAGCAATTCCACTTCTGGGTATTTATCTGAAGAAAACGAAAACATTAAATTGAAAAGATATGTGCACCCCTATGTTCATTACAGCATTATTAATAGTAGGCAAGATATGAAAGAAACCTAGGTGTCCGTCAATAAATGAATAGATGGTGAGATATATACAAGGCCTGTCCTGAAGGAGTCCAGCCATTGTTAATATAATGAGAAGAGTCTGTGTGACGTTGATGTAAACTGGCAGCCAAGGAGAGTGGACTGGAATGCACAAGCATGAACAATGACGACCTCACTGTACTAGTCAGTGGTGGTGGTAGATGCCATTGAGTGAGCATGTGTACTGTGTGGCCGATGCATTCAAAATGGACAAATGGAGCAATGAATCTGCACCAAATTTTGCATTAAGCTTGGACATTCCTCCGTGGAAACTAGTCAGATGACTCAGAAGGCTTTGGGGGACGATGTAATGAGTGCAGAGCAAGTAAAAGTGGGGCACAAATGCTTCAAAGATGGTCAAGAATCTGTTGAAAGTGATCCACATTCGGAAAGGCCTGCAAGCAGAACACCTGAGAATGTTGAACGTGTACGGGCTGTAATCAACAAAGATTGGCCACTGACGGTGTGAGAATTGGAAGCTGATTTGGGGATTCCAAAAACTACCATGTCTGAGATTTTGATGCAGGATCTTGGCATGGAACGTGTTGTGGCAAAATTCGTCTGCAGTTTCTGCTACCAGACCAGAAGGAGCATCGTGCAACAGTTGGGAGATCTGTGTGAGGTCTCAAGGTATCTACTTTGAAGGGGACCAAGGCATCATTGTCTTACGTTAAATGTTTCTTGTATCTTGTATCTTCAATAAATGACTATTTTTTTATTACATGGCTGGATACTTTATGGACAGACCTTTATATATGCATATGTGTGTGTATATACACAATGGATTATTATTCATCCAAAAAAAGAGGGTAATCTTTCCATTTGTGACAACATGGATTGACCTAGAGGGTATTATGCTAAATTAAATAAATCAGACAAAGACAAATGCCGTATAAATGAACAAAATGAATGAATAAATAAAACAAAACAGAAACAAACTCATAGATACAGAGAACTAGCTGATGGTTGCCAAAGGGTGGGTGCAGGAAGAAAATATTTAATTTAATTTTTTTTTAGTTAAATAAAACGCAGTTTTCTGAGGACAGCTTACCAAAGCAAACAAACAAACCAACCCAAGTAAATAGGTTCCCTAAGTAGCTTTCAGCAATAAGGTAAAGTCTTTTCTATACAAAAAACCCCTGTATTTTTCCTACTTGTTAATTCTTAGAATGTTGTCATGCTGACTTGAATTCCAAAACAAATAAATACAATTAAAAAAATACAACAGTTACTTCTAATAGTAAATGAATAAACAACAGCTGACTTTGTCTAAAATATGTTGAAAACTATAAACACAGATCATTTATTTTCTTCAGTATATGTTTTGTAAATATACACAAAGCAAATAAAATGGCTACCAGTATATATCTATGTGCAGACCTAACATAATTACATAAAATACATATTTAGTTGTGATATGTGTACCTGCCTATACTATGTTCTGTGACTACATTCTAAACTTACCAGGGCAGTCTGGCTTTGGGCACTACTCATTCGTTTGCTCCAGTCGATGTGTTTTGAAATGGAACACTTAGGAATAATAGGAAGACAGTGCAATGAGTAACTATCTTTTTATGCAAGAAAAGACTTTTTTTGAGCACCCAATAAATGTTCTTCGTAAAAATACACATTTTCTGATCTCATCTTGCATTTTCTGACATCTCAAACAGGCCCAGAGAGAACAAGTACTAGACTCCTGGGAAACCCCTGTCAGTTTGTTAGAAATCTCAGAAGACAAGGCTTTGGTAAAGTGTAAATATGACAGCTAATTTTAGCAGCTTCTGTCAAATACTATGCCTTTCATTAACAGGAGTTGCTGAACTGGGAATCCAATCAGGAGGCTGTGCGTGAGTTCATCAGTCTGGCTTCCTTTTATGATGATAGCTGCTTCAGGGAGTGCAAATTCTGGGCCTCCGGGTGGCCTCAGATAGGAAGTGTCAGGACCACAGAGATCATCAGACCTGCGATGTGGAATGGCCTACGCACTTTCAAATCGTGCAGCAAGCTCTTTGATGTGTGTTTCCATCTGATTACTCCACTGGGGTGTTTAATGAGATGCATGGTCAGAGTGGCTCTTTCAGCAGGGGGTACCTTTCAGCCTCTCCAGGAAAGCGAGCTGTCCCCCACCCTTGCACCTCCACTCCCCAGCACCACCCAAGACGCTGGGGAAAAAGTGATAAATTCACCTCCCCAAGTACACCGTGTTTTAAAACTGTTCTTTTGGAGAATGGATTATAATACGATGGCAGGAAAGCTCCCTTTGGTATGTGGCAGGTGTGTCCTTGTGCGCACTGAATCCTGGGGCCTTCCGTAGCGCAGGTGGTGAGTCAATCACAGGACGAGCGGGCCTCCTGGGCCACAGGGTGAAGCGGAAACCGAAACCAGCGCAGTTACGCACGGAAAGCGGTAGCACTGACTCCAGAGGCCACGCAGAAGGCAGGGGGGATGAGGCAGGGCCTAGCACAGAAGGAGTCGGGAACGTCTCCCGCAAGGATGGATGACACTGTAACAGGAAATGCCCCCAAACCCTGTTTCAGAGTTAGTTTATCACATGAAAAGTCAAGCTAACACATACACGTTCATATAACAAGGGTTCATTTTATGCCTTTCAAAGATTTTTGTGTTTCCCTAGGATGTTTACAACACAACTGATTAAGCAGGGCAGGAAATTTTCTTCCTTTGCTTTTCTTTTCCATGTACTTTTTTTCTGAAGTAAATATAGATTACTTGTTTAAAAGGAAAAATAATAGAAGTGATTTGGAAATGCAGTTTAATTTACAAACGTGGAGTTTGCACACACATTTCTGAAGTAAATTTCATTCGCAGTCTTCGAGGCGGCGCTACCTCCACTGGTAGGAGCAGCTGTGATTACCCTGACTCTGCCGCCATTGACAAACACACATATTTTATTTATTTATTTTTTAGAGCGTGATGAAGGGAAGGAGAAAGAGAGGGAGAGAAAGGTCGGTGTGAGAGAGAATCACGCATGATGGTTGTCTCTCGTATGTCCCCGGACCCCGGCCCAAACGAACCAGCGACCCTTTGATTTTCGAACTGAGCCTCCTGGGTCAGGGCTCCGGGGCCTTTTTGTGAGATGAGACGCCAGGTCCAGGGAAGGTCAGCGATGTACCCACAGGCACATTCGTAACCAGACGGGCAGACTCAGAACCCACGACTCCTTAACCCAGAGGGGCACCTTTGAGAGAAAGGGACAGCGGAGTTGCCTATAAGAAGCGGTTTACACTAAGCTGTCACTGGATTCTGGGATCAGCTAAATCATGTTACCTCTTTGGTCTCTTGGGATGTCCAGACACATGTGCGACATCAAATGGTAAATAATGGTACTATTACCATTACGTTCATTAGCAGGTACTTATTTGAATACCTGAAACAATTGTAATTACGCTTTTCCTTAGGAAAAATGCCAATACTGTCTTCAGCTTTTTTGTACTGTGTATGCCAAAGCAGAATCTGCAGCCGTATTCACAAATCAATTCACAACACCTCCAGCATCCGTTTTCATGGGAAAGAAAGCAATTAAGGTTTAGAGCAGGTGCTGCTATGACTATTAATTACAAACCCTACGGAACACATTGAAATGTGCAGTATAATTCTGTGAAACATCTCATTTTAAATTGGAAATGTTCCCTAGGGGACAGGCTGTCTTAGGCAAAAATCAAGGTGTAAATATCTTAATATATGCAATAAAAATTTGAGGCTTTGTGAAACTGAAGGTATAAAAGGACATAATTTTATTAAATGACTTTAGGAATTAATAACAGGTTATGAACTATTCTGATCCAGCAAAGAAAAAATTTTGTGTTTGTGATAACATGAAGGCAGCCCAAGTACAGAGAGGAAAGGCCTGTTGTCCATGGTGGGCGTGGCCCTGGCATGTGCCCAGATCACAGGAGGTGAGGGGAGCGACAGAAAGAGAACTTGCAAGCCCACAGTGTGGCGGGTGGGGCTGCTTTCCCTCAGTCCCGTGTGGGAGCAGAGAACACGGGCCCAGGGAGTAGCTCAGGGCCCCAAGCGCAGGCCGTTGCTTCATATAGCACCTTGAGAACTCACTCTGCCTCTCCCCATTATCACTGGGGACAAGCCTTGAAAAAAAAAGGCATAGTATTCACCAATAGGTAAGAGGGAGTCTCAAATTCAAATGTGAGCTCACACCAGAATTCACTCACAGGCTAGGGAAATAAACAATCTGAGAGAGACACCAAAACTTACCAACAAGAGAACTAAAAATTTCAAAACAAAAACAATTAATAGAGGAAAGAGATGGAAGCATCTAAACAACATTACTATGAATAATTTCTTCGGAGGCAGTAAGGGGGTCACACATCCCAAAGACAAAATCTGGTTATACGAATAATAATTAGAGAAACTGAAACCAAAAATCTTGATTATTGAAATAACAGTTTCAGTAGATGGACTAATTGTAGAAGGGACAAACCTTAAGAGCAACACATTGGAGAACAGACCTAAGAACTTGTCTGGGAAGACAGGTCAAAAGGACAAATAGGTGGAGTATGGGAAAATGAAATTAAAAGTCTCAGAGAACATCTCCCGTAACTGGAACACTTATCTTAAGGAAGAGAGTAGAAAGAAGAAAGGAAAGGAAATAATCTAAAAAATCAGTATGGCAGATTTCCCTGAGTGGAACTATAATACTAGTTGGTTACATTTTATTTCTATTCTCAGAAATTAATTTTATCACCAATTACCATAAAATAAGTGAATTACCTTCATCCGCTAAATATTCTCAGACTGAGTAAAAAACAAAAATAAGATAATTAAACACCATGCCACTTACAAGAGATGAAAACACGACACAGAAAGAAATCTTTGGAAAAAAATTTTGAAAAAGACTTACAAAACAGATGAAAACAAAAAAAACCTCAAGCGAGATAACATTATATTAGACAAAATAGAATTCAAAGCAAAAAAAGGGCATCAAAAGAAACAAAGGGGGTATATATTTACTATTCTGAAGAGGTATGATTATTCAGAAATTTATAACATTAATCCTAATGTAATCAACAAATTGCCTGGGCTATATAAAGCAAGAACTGGTATAAGTACAAATGAATAAAAATTCACAGTCCTAAAGGGAGATTTTCAAATATTTCTCACTGAGATGGACAAACAGATACTGATACACAGGATTCAAGTGACACAATAAATCAGCAATCTAGTAGGTACATATTGGTAATTATAAAATATTTACACATAAAACAAAATTATATGTGTGTAAATATATAACATATACTTTTTAAACAAAGATGGAAGATTCCTAAAGCTGCCATGCATTCACATAAAGAAAGTGAACAAATTTTGAGATTTCTTTGTTTTTTTTTTTTTAGAGAGGGAAGGGAGGGGGGGAGAGAGAGAGAGAGAGAGAGAGAGAGAAACATCAGTGTGCGGTTGCTGGGGGACATGGCCTGCAACCTAGGCATGTGCCCTGACTGGGAATCGAACCTGCGATGTCTGGTTCGCAGCCCGCGCTCAATCCACTGAGCTACACCAGCCAGGGCTCAAATTTTGAGATTTCTGATAAAAAAAAATTAGGTCACACGTACTGACCATGATGCAATAAAATCAATATCAAAGAAATAGAAAAAAAAAATCTAAAAACTCCAACTGGAATTTTAAAGTCTAAATTCTTTCAGATTGAAATAGGAATTACAAGCTATTTTAAAGTGAACTACAATAAGGAAAATATATCAAAGCCTGTAGCATCTAAGCAATGCTGAGAGGAAAAAACAGGGCCTGGCATAAATAACGCCCCGCGTTTTTATTATAAAATCTTTTATTACAAAATCATAAGCATGTAATTCTGTGATGTAACAATATCACACTCAAGCACACCATATGACGTTTTAAGTAGAATGGTCAAATTAAAATGATAAGTTATTACACCCATGTTATTGCCCTACCAACCACACTCATGCTTCTGCCAGACCCTGTGCGTGGTCCTCCAGGCCTTCATTAAAGGGCAAGGCAGTTTCGCTTAATTTACAGGATTCTAAAACCCAACTCAAACTGGCTTCAGGAAATGAAAAACAAAAAACATATAGGCTTATGGAATTAAGAAGTTCAAGGTAGACTTCAGAAATGGTTAGGCCCAAGTGCTCAAAAAATATCGATTCCTGACTCTGCTGTTGTGTCTTCACTTTCGGGCAGACTCTCTCCACAAGTCCACAGAAATCGTGACCTGAAGTACCTCGTGTACAGGTGAGGGACTCCTCTGACTGACCCCAGCACAGCCGCTTTGAATGAGGAGTGGGTCTGCTCCACTCAAAACAGAAATCCTGAGTAGCGGTAGGTGGGGAGAAAATGTCTAATTCAATGGGAAAGACTGAGTAAACTGAGTTTGCACTCAGAGTGAAAAAGATAAAGTAAACCCAGATAAGTAAAAAAATCCAAGTAATTAAGCAAAATGAAATGAAACGTGAAAAAGTAGTAGGAATGATAAACAAAACCAAGACTTGGTACTTTACAATATAGACAAATCTTAGGCAAGTCTCATCAGGAACAAGAGTAGAAACACAATCACAAGCAAAATTAGGACAGAGAAAGAATAGAACTCAAGACATGGATTTCTAAAACTATAAAACAATACTTTTTGTGAGTTTGTTTTAAATAAAATAGAGGATGCAAGTGAAAGAGATGATTTTTGTATAAAATTAGATTTAAAAATTAGTCAAAGTTTGGTCTTCTAAAACCTGACATAAACATAAACCACCCCCCCCCCCCGAAAAAAAACCCTGGAAAAAGCAATTAAAGGTATATTCCCATTAAGTGCCATTAGCTTTGGAATTTTGACAAGTACGTTGTACCAAACTTTCAAGAAGACGTACCTTCAATATTATATAAACTGTTCCAGAGCTTAGAAAAGTATAAGATCCCTCCTAATTCATTTTATGATTTTGGTATAACTCTGATGGCAAAAGTGGGCAAACATAGCCTGAGAAAATGATATGCAAATCTCACATATGAACAAACGTACAAAATTCCTGAATAAAATATTTACAAATTGACTCCTACAACTAATGAGACAGTATAGCAAAATACATAGATTCAAGGTTTACATGTAAATGTAGATAACATTATATTCACGGGACATAGCCACCTGAATGTCTATGAAGGACACCTATTTTCAATAGAAGCAAAAAATAAAATGCTTAAAAATATCCTAATAAGAAATATGCAAGACCCATGCAGAAACATCTATGATGTTTCCAAAAAAGCATGTATTGACAGCAGACTAAACAGGGAATCCAAGTTCCTGTACAAGATGGAAAGTCCCATCATCTCCCCTTTTAACTTCTGTGCTTCCTCTAGAACCAGCAGCCTGAGACAAGGACGCTGCCTCCTCACCGGAGAGGGATGGCGCTCAGCGTAGGCAGTTTAAGGACGAGGGGACCTTCTGCCTCCTCGGTTCCCTTCAGTAAGACAGGTGGATGGGTTCTCTCTGGCAGTTTCTCTCGTTAAATATATTACATCTCCTCCAAATGAAGTTGCCTCATTCTCCCCCAGAGAGCAAAGTGCCCCCTCCCTCTTTTTTCCTTTTCTCCTATTTTTTTGCTTTCCAACCATTACATGCGTGTCTGGAGAAACAGGGCATTTCAGAAGCTGCTTGCGGGACGAAATGCTTCTCCATTTTGCTCCCCGTCATTTCTCCCCCCTTCAGCTCTTTGTGAAGACCAGTGAAGAAGAGGAGCTGGAGGAGGACTGGACCCTTAGTTAGTTACCCTGCAGAGCTCTATTTGAAGCAGTGGAGGCCACTTCTGGGCCTGAGTCACTCTGTCAGCACTTGCTGGGCACACGCAGTGGACAGGACCACCTAACTGAAAGGCAACGAACATCAGTCATCCTCTGGGCCTTAAATCCCATTAGCTACCTTTCAGGTCCCAAACCTGCCTCCCTACCCCTAAGAGTGGTGTGAGCATCCGTGGAGAATGTGGTCTGGAGCTGGAGGAAAAGGAGGCCTGGTGTGTCTACATTTACATAAGAATTCCTGGGAAACTCCTATGCAAGATGGGGATTAACCGTTAAGAAGAGGAACCACTGGGAAAGAAGTTTGTTTTTGATAGAAACTAATAGTCACTATACAGAGTGAGTAAGCACCTGCCCTTTCCTTTTTTTGTCCCCTACTAGCCTGCCACCCTCGTTTCTCAGAGTTTTCAGTCACTCATCTTTCTTACCTGCTCTTCCACTGTCTTCCCCTGCCAGACTCACACCCACACTGCTCTTCCTTCCTGTTTCTTGTTTTCTTCTTTACTTATACTTACCCCCTGCCCCCCACCCTGCTTCACATTCTAACTCAATTCACAGCTTCTGGAATTGGGGCCCGTGAAAACGTTAGATAGGACAAGGGTCTCACGGTCTGGGCCAGTCTTACTAAATGCTATTCTTGCTCATGTTCGAATCAGTATTTTGGAGACCATCTGTAAACAAGATGAGCTTGAGGATTAGCCAACTGCAAAGAAGAAATCAATGTGTAATTGACCAATACATGCTGTGTATACAAGCAGTGGCTAAGCCTTCCTTCAGGAAGACAGAGCTTTGGATATGAATACCGTCTCCTTTACTTGCAAGTCAATAAGACTACCTTGTGATAACCTTGCTTTTGAATAGAACACCCCAAGTGGTGAACCCCTTGAGTTTGGTAACAAAGATGTCTTTGGATCATCCAGTTTGCTTTCTGCCTCATTAACCCCTTTCTCAGCTCTCTTGCTTTACTTCAGGCTTAACGTTTACTGGGGCCAAAGAGCCAGCAGAAGAACTGGGCTGGTGGGGAGACAAGGAGTTGCAAACACAATACCCCCAGGGTCCAGGCAGGTGACAGGAGTTTGTGAATGGGCCAGATGGCAAACCGGCAAGTGTGTGCCCCATGAAAGGGAGCAGCTGCTACTCAGCTCCCCTGCTTGGTGCCAGGTGGGAGCATGAGCCTCGGCTGCCAGAGCTCTCCATTTGTAAGAAGCAGAAATATCTTTGTTATCAGAAGCACCCTCAGGTTGCTCAAACACTCGACAATTCTTCAGCCAGACCTGGAAATCTGCAGGAGTTAACTACTAGCTGTAGCTCCAACTTATGGCTTGTTGAAGATTGTTATCTCCCCCCCTGGGGAATGGTAAACAAAGCAGAGAGCAGAGGGAAGTGGAACAGGAGTACCTGCCTTTCCTCTTTTCTGAGGCTGGACTGCACTGAACTCTGCTGTTTCTATCGTGCGGTTACCGAGTGGCAGGCCCTGCCTTAAGCCCCTTATTTGTTTTATCCCACAGAATCCTCGCAATTACTGTGGAAGAAGGAGTGTAAGATATAACCAATAAAAGCACAGGACTGTTAAATTTTGACTTTAACTGGGCATCCTCTGTTTCAGCTGGTGGCCCTACAGGAGAGTTAAGTACTCTCTTAACCTCATTTTACAAAGGAGGCGAGCAGGTCACTCGTGAGTTGCCCACGAATCACCCAGCTAGTGAACAGTGGAGTCAGGAGCCAGGATGTAAACCCAGATATGTTCATTCCCTGAGCCCACACTTAACCTCCAAACTAGTGCTTCTCAAACCCTGGTCCCCTGATGTTACAGGCCCAGGGGTTAGGGAGTAATGCAAAAATTAATTTTTTAAAAAATTGGTTACAATATTAAACTCTCACTAGTTATACAGATAAAAGCTGGATGCTGATTTGAATACACCAATTAGAATAAAATATTTATGCAGCATGCCGGAAAATTTGAACACAGACTAGATATTTAATTACACTGAGAAATTAAATGCGATCATGGCAGGGTGATTTAGTTTGTGTTAAGACATAGTCCCCCACCTTCCAGAAACACAAGTGGAAGTATTTACACATGAAATGATGTCTGGGGTTGGCTTAAAAATCATACATGGGGAATAAATGAGGGGTAGAAATAAAAAGAACCTGGGTGATAATTGTACATGGGGGCTGCTCACACCACCCCCACCTCTACATTTTCGTGTGTATTTGAAAGTTTCCATAATATAAGGGGAAAAAATTGCATCATTTTCCAAAAGCAATTTCTACTAAGAGGTATTTTTATGAAATAGACTAGTTTCTCAAGTCAGCATTTAGCAAGCAAGGCCCACGTCGTCTTTGGGATTCTCGAGAATTGTATTTTCTTTCAAATAGGTCTATCTAATTTTCAAATTTGAGAAATGCCAAATGCTATTTTATTGTAAACATACACAAATGTAACAGACGTGCTCCCCGAATTTTAGGGATATTAGAAATCTGTTTTTTTTAATGTTCCTTCATAACTATTTTTGAACTTTTATATTTTTCAGTGTACAGAAACATTACGCAAGAAGATGAATCTGTGCCGCTACTTTACTGAGAATGGCATTCATGATGATAACATTAGCTTTCAGCCTGATGTTTGACCACAGCCATGCACACGTCAATAGTGCAGATAGGAGGCTGGGGCAAGCATGCTCCTTTCTCTAAAAATTCAGGGATTTCTCAGGTTGGAATTTCATCACAGGGCAGGAATCTATTTTTTGACGTTAGAAAGGACAAGGGCCCATTTCTAGAACTTTTTTCCTTCGGTGGGTGGGTGTGAAACTTGAAAGCCATGCACACACCTCATGCACACACCTGTATACACTCCTACACAAAAAGGAGGAAGTTCCAAGACTGTTCTCAGTTTTAAAGGATGCACTTGTCCTGGCACTATCCGCGAACCTGGGATGGCAGGCCTGGGAAATCTCACTACCCAAAAATGCTGGGCAAAGTGACGCTGACTGCAATGGGCTCCGACATGCGTGTGACCTCAGAGGAGTATGTTACTGCAGAGACTCCTAATAAAACTCGTCCTGCCCCTTGGACAGCAAGGGTTGCCTTTGGCCGCCTTCCAAGCACATGCCTGGCTGTCATCTGTGTGCGTGTTCCAGCCTTCAAAGGTAGGAAAGTCTTTGTTATTCCAAGAGCTTCTCATGGCTGGGCATAGCTAATGGCCATGGGGAGAGGAAGAAGGAAGAAGCCAATGGAGGAACCTCACAGGATGTGAAAGTTGGGGGGAAAGAGAGCACTGAGTGTGGGAAGCAGTTGCTGGGTGAAAGCCATTGCCCTCAGGTGGCACTTGGTGACATTTGTGCTGTAGATACAAATGATTCCCAACAGTGTGCCCTGAGGCAGTGCTCTCCCCTCTGTCAGGGGACCAGGCCTGTCTGGATGGCTAGAGACCCAGGGCTGCTCATCGTCATTGAAAGCAGTCTAGTATGAGTTCCAAGTCTTCCAGGTGACATCAGTGTGCCATGCAAATCGGCCATTTTTCATGAGTAACATGATCTGAAAAACATGCCGTAGAATTTTTATCTACACTGGTGCACGAATAACCAACGAGACCCAAGATGCCCTTGCTATTCACTACCCGTTAGTTTAAATTCCACTTGGGATGAGCTTTGATGGCAACGCGTCGAATCTACACGGCTCCCAGGTGAAGGACTGGCTACCGACCATGCTGAGCTGATACCACCTAAGGACGCAGCCATGCTGAGAGAACCATTGCATGTGCCGCAACACGCATCGTTATTTTTTTCTCGAGGAGCACTCCCCAGTAGATCCAGTATAACATGAAATCACCACCCAAGCTCCATCCCGTAACACTAGTAGAACTCTGTCAAAGAGACTGAGGAACTCATTTTGCATGTGCAAGTGCTTTAAAATATTTGGGGGAATATTTTAGTGCAGTACCTCTAAACATTGTTTTTTCTTTTTTAAATCTCAGTCTTTGGATTGTTAAGCTTAGTTTCTCCCCCCACCCTTTTAAGCATATTAATGATTTTTAGAATGCTAAAGAGTTGTAAGAAAAACATTGCCATGCGAAAGCTGACAACTAGTCTACAAACACAGGGAGATAAAATACCTGATAGAAGAAGAAAAAATGATCTCAGCCGACTAGGAAAAGGAAGGTGGGCATGTGCTAGGTAATGTTTTGCCCCTATGTCTATAATATGCCTCTTCTGAGAGTGTATTTTTATTTTTTAGCACAGGGGATGGCCAAAACTGAATGTAACAATGACTTTGGCTAGCAAGGTATAGAGCTTGGAGGAGGGAGCTGGCTGGGAGCTGCCTGACAAGGGGTCAAGGTCATGAGACAGCAAATTCCCCCAAGGGATCTGCAGCACAGCCAGGCCTGCCGGTGTCTCTGCTGTGCTTGCGACTGTGCAGGCCAAAGCCCCTCGCCATTCATCCTGCAGCAACCCAGGGAGGCAGACAGGGCCTGGAGTCCCCATGAGCAGGCCAAGGGGCCACCAACCAAGCACAGAGAGAGACACATGGAATAAATAAGTAAATGATCTGGGGGAAAGCACTTTTAAAATTTATTTTTCTTAGAGTAAACAGAACAGAATTAGGTCAGAGGGAAGGAGACAAAAGAAATGCAGTACTCATCTAGAGAAAGCACTATTTTATTTTCAGGAGAAATTATTATTTTATGACTAGGTTTTAGAACCTTCTCATTGTTTCCTTTCTTTGGCTTTGTTTGCTGAGTTTTTGTGTGGCTTAATCTCCTCTTGATCTCTGCAGACGATGCCACTTCATATGAGACCATCTGTGCCTCCCTACAGTTTCCAGCGTGTGCACAGCGAATGTGGAGACGGTCCCAAGTGTCTCTGTAGAAATCTGTTTCTGTAAAAACTGAGACATGAAAATTGCTGATTTGTAATACAACCAGGAAGGATGACTTTTTAAAAAGTCATAAATCCTGAAACATTTCATTGCTCCTTTCACTCTCCTCTTTGCCCCACTCCCCTATGGCCTGATAAATATTCAGGTACAGAAGTGTGCCTTCACAGATGTCCTAGTCACATTTACTTATAAATACGCATCTGTGTGCTTGAGGATTTGGTTGGGGAAGAACAACATCCTAAGTGGTTTCCCAACAGGAGCAAAGGTCACAATGAACTTTCTGTCACTTAGATCTGCCCAGGATACTGGTTTGAGGAGCTAGCGTTACTCCTGGTATCCACTATGGTGAGGCCACTCGGTGGAGCAGCAGGTCACCCTGACAAAGAGGGAAGGAGAAGGTCAAGTCCAGGAGGAGAGCAGCTCTGCTCGCCCAGTGCCAGTGTGAGGGGGTTTCTGTGCACTAGCTGACTTCCTGGAGACCATCGGCTCTGAGAATTGCTTTCTCAGGAACCCTCATAATATGCAGTGTCTGTGTATTAACAGGGTTTCTTTGCCTTCACAGAGCTGTCCGCATCACAGGCTGGCACAGATGGTAAAAACCCCACGTTCTACCACCATCGTAATCAAAAGATTCTAGTTAGATGAACATGAGCCTTCTCCCACCAGTTATCAAGCAGACCACTAAGTCAAAACTAGTCAGAGATGTTAGAAACTGAACTAAGCCAATGAGAAATTCCCCCACGGTTCTTCCCCAAAGTACCTTCAGTCAGTAACATACATGTGTTATTCTTAAAAAGGAAGAAACATTAAAATTATGTGAAAATTACCTTTGTTTTGGTAAGAGATGGTGCTGTTATCATCTTTCAAAATGTAGCCTCAGAGTTGACTTGTCCCAAGGAATGGAAACCTTTGCGTTAGACTGTTGTGCAGAGAGTTCGAATGCTCTGCCGCGTGGTGGGGCTGTGGCAAGGCGCAGCCCGTGAGCCACCGTTTGACAAGGGTCCGAATCTCTCGGGCTCCGAAAGGCCTCAGCCAGTGGTTTCCAGAGTGGGGACCTGGAGACTCCACGTCAGAGGGGGAGAAAAGGATTAGAACTTCGATTTTTATATACTTCATCTCATCTTTTAAAATAGTATTTTTCATATTGGTGTACAGGTATGTTCAAAATGTATGTAACATATGTTTAAATATATAGACATATATTTGTTTGGAATATATGTAATACCATCTGTTTTATATACTAGCAGACCTGGCTGGTGTGGCTCAGTTGGTTGGAACACTGTCTTGTAAACCAGAGGGTCACAGGTTCAATTCCCAGTCAAGGCACATGCCTAGATTGCTGGTTCATCCCTGGTCAGGGCAAATACAAGAGGCAACCAAGCAATGTTTCTCTCTCAAATTGCTGTTTCTCTCTATATATAAATATAATCTTAGATGAGGATTACATATACATACTGGCATATACTATTTCTATTATTTAGACAGTGGTAACTAATGAACATTTGGAAGACCAGGGACTAGATGGCTGGAACAGCCTCTCAGGGGCCTATCTCTGGCTCCTGTCTCTTCCTTAATCCCTCCACTTATTGTCTGACCACAGCAGACATTTCAGTGGCATACCAGTTCCCTCCAGAAAGTCACATCTCATCCACCCCTCTTAGGTCTGCAGGCTCTGGTTTTTCCTGTCCAACCTCCTTTCTCTCCAGCCTCTTCATGCTGCTCCCCCATCCTGCCACCTAGGACTCATCCTGCCCCCAAGTCACCCATTCTGGCTGTCTTCCTCAGGCCTTTCCACACATTGTTCCTCCTCCTAAGATGTTCTTTTTCCAACCTTACTTGGTTAACCTCTACTCAACACTTAAAATTCAGATTAGATGCTATTGCCTTGGACCCCAACGACTGGGCCCAGTGTCCCTCCTGCGTGCTGTCATAGCCACCAATACATCCCGCTGCAAGTAACTGTCATAATGCGCAGTAACTCTGTTCATCCTGGAGCTCCTGGAGGACAGGCTCATCTGGCTTAGCGCTGTGTTCCAGTGCCTAGCAGGAACTAGATATGCCAAATATAAATGGAAAGTACTCCCTTGGTATTTTTCCAATCATAAGTGTGTCCTCTTTGGACTTTAGTCCCCTCCTCCCCACCTTTATGTTCTCACAAGAACAACAAGGGAATTCACAGTTTCCACATTTCCAAATGCATGGGCCCAGGAGATCAAATTACATAATCGAGATAGAACATAAAGGATGCGTGAATGACTCTCTCATCTGAGCCATCAAAGGACATCTTGACCATTGGGAGGAACACAAGAAAGGAAGAAAAAATAAGAGCAACAGAGGGATCATTTTTATCTACTTGGAAGCAAATATTAAAATACATTCTGTTCTCTCTCCAACCTCAAGTACTAAATAGAAGTTGTTATTACTTTGTAACACGGTACTATACGCTGTTTACCACACAGTCTTTCACACAGAAAGGTCGTTTAAGAAGATGAATAGTAGGGTCACTTCCCTGCCAGCAACAATTTATAAGAACACAAGATAGACGGTCTCGGTGTCCACCCAGGGTGGAGGCTGTAGCTCCCATCCAAGGCATTGTCATGCGCTCCTAGTTTATGTGGGAGACTGGAACAAAGGTTATCAAGTGACATGAATAAAACATTGTGTGTCGGGCTCAGCTAATCCCAGAATACCTATCATTCCTTCCATGCTTTCCTGACTTTAGAAATATGAATCCAGATAGGTCACAATTCCCCTGGATAAGTTCGCAGGGGCTGGAGACCAGCCTGCAACATGAGAGCTGCCCCAGTGAGGGATGGTTACCCTTCCTCCCAGCTCTATCACTGCCCGAGGGAGCAGAGGCTCTGGAGTCTCCACACCCCTCCTTGACCTGTTCGTGGCCACAGCACTAACAGTGACCATCATCCGTCTCCTTAATGATATCATTCTTCTCATTCCTGTTTAATTTTGTCACTGCTGTAAGGCCAAGAATGGCATCCCTGCGGTCAGTATCAGCTCAACTATCATCCCTGTACTCGTCCCCATTCTGAACCAAAACTCCACCCCTCCCTATCCTCCAAACCCTTCAACGTGTCCCCTGAAGTTCAGAAAACCTCACAGTGTCTTCAGTTAAACTGCTGGACTCGCCTTTCAGCTCTCGGCCTTCTTTGAAGCCAGACTCCCCGGTGGACTCCACAAACACCACCTCCTCAGGAGGCCATCACAGCGAAGGCAGTTTCCCCCTCACACCTGCCTTGCTGCAGAGCACCGGGGAGAGCCGATGCTCTCCTTCTTGATTGGCTGCCTGCAGACCACCATTCACTACTGTGGTCCGGTTTCCTAGCAACACACAGCAGATACAGGTGGCAGCACCCACTTTCAATGCAACGGAACCTTCGAGGGTGCGTTCCTTCTTTGAGAAGATGAGCATAGGTCCCCAGAACGGGAGCGAGTGGCTGAAGGAGGTCATTACAGTAACAGTGAAGAACATCATTCCTGCTTCCCTGTTTAGGTTCCCAGACTTATCCTGGCTCTGGGAGGAACAGCACTGTGCACACCGAGTGCCCGCAGTTCCCAGTTTATGCCTCTTGTGCCTGAAAATGGTCCATAGCACCCTTTTAGCTATGATACCCTTCTCTCCACCAGCTACTCAGACCTGGACTCCTGACTCCTACCCCCTGCTCCAAGCTCAAACGTGCATCTTTCTCGGTGTTTACCATCTAAATAAACAGCCCCTCTCTGTCCAGTTCCCAAAGCCCGAAACCAAGGTCTCATTCAGAGCACCTGACTCCCCTTCATTCCCCATATTAATAAATAGCCAAGTTACACCTCTGAAATACCTCACAAATCTTTCCTCTTCTTGCCTCCATTGCCCCCTAGCCTAAGCCGTTACCGTCCTGGCTTGTGTTACTGCAGCAGCACTCTCGGAGCTCTTCCTGCAACATTATCATTATTTTCATTCCACATCCAAGTTATGTCCCCTGTGCAGCTAAGGAAATCATTTTGAAAAGATAAATTGGGTGATATGCTCTAATGTTTGAATCTCTTCAAAGGCTCCCCACGGCATTTTGAATAAAATCCAAATTCCTACAAGAATCTGTAGGATCTGGGCCTTGCCTATCTCGTCAACCTCATTCTTGTCAGAGCGCCCTCTGCTCTGAAGCTCCCTCTGCGTTGGCCTTCTTTCAATTCCCGAATCTCCTTAACCTCAGGATCTAACCACAGATTGTTCATCTTCCTGGATCACCCACTCCCTCAGGTCTCAGCCTCGCACTCCCCGGAGAGGAGCTAAGAGCTGTCCCACGTTCTCTTTCACTCTACCCTGTTTTTTAAACTTTAGAGGAGTCAATACAATTTGTAATTATACATGTTTTTAGATTACTTGTCAACAGTCTATCTCCACACTTTGAGGGAAAGTTCCGTAGAAGGGCCCTTGTTTGTTTTGCTCTCTGCTATATGAATTACATACCTAGAGCCTAGCCCTTAATAAAGGCTTAATAAGTATTTGTTAAATTTACAAATATATTTAATAATTGCATTAGCATTTAGTAGAAATATATTGTGCATTCAAAATGTTGAAATTCATTCCCGAAATACGTAGTGGACATCCACGACATGCATAGCGCCAAGTACTTACTAGGCATTGTGGATGCAAGGCCACGTCACGGCCCCTACCCTCAAAGGACTGGCTTGTGGCCTGCGACCTCTCATTAGGGGGAAAGTTCAGGTTTCTAAAGAGCCCAGAAGAGCAGATTGCTAAAGAAGCCCCCTCCTGGGGGCTCAGAAAAGTTTCTCAGAGGAAGGGGTATCCAAGACGCATGTTCTCAGGTACGACTGGCAATGTAATTTGCAGGGTGCAATGCAAAATGAAAGCGTGAGGCCCCTTCTCCCCAAATTCTTAAGAATTTGAAAACAGGGACAACAGAACATTAAGCCAAGTGGGAGAACCTTCTGAGGACCGGAGCTTGTGTGACTGCTCATGTCACATGTCCATGAAAGTGGCTCTGCTCTCAGGGTCCCCAGGATTTGTTTGAGAGAGGTAATAGGTTATCTTCTCTTTTTAGAGTTGTTAGTCTGAGTCTCAGCGAGGTGACATTCCCAGCATCTCAAAAAAAAGTCATTAAGATTAGGATATGAGAGCTGTGTTTCCACCGGGGCAACATGTCTGTCAAGGAAATGGGAAATGGGACTCTCTCCCTGCTTCTTGTGCACCCTGGAGAAGTGGATGAAGAAAGAAGGCACGGCCCACCCATCCTGAAGCAGCCTGAACATCCTCTGCGGTGACCACACAGGCAAGCAAGCTCCTGGGCACCCTGTGCACTGTCTCTACCAGGAGGAATGGCCCAGGGACCCTCGAGACTGCAGAATTCCCCTCCAGCATTTGCCTTCGCTCATTTACTGTCCTCCCTCCACTCATTCATCTTCTCTGACCCTCACCAAGACATCAGGAGGTAAGAGGCTGAGGACCTTTCCAGACTCAGTCTTCCTGGTGGACATCAGGCAGGTTGGTGGTGGGAGACCTGCTGCAAGAAGTCTCCCAGCACCCAGCCTTGCTACAGAGGCTGCTATCTGTTGCCATAGTCACAGGCATAACCTGCCTGCAGAATGAACACCCATCTCCTTGGGACATGCCCGGAACTCATGGACATGCCCAGGGGTGGCTGAATAAGACCAGCCAGTGTGAACAAAACAAGCTAGTACACATCACTGGAAAGACCAGGCAGGAGCTTGACGAGGGTAATTGAGGCCACCCCTTCTGTGGGTGCAACATAAGATTTTCAGAGGAAAAGCAACAGCCAGCTTGGTTGTTGTGACTCTGAGAAAATGCATGTTTTTGTTTGGGGGGTGCAGGATTTTCTGGGTGTCAAGCAGGTTGACTTTGGTTTAATTGAATGGAGATAGAAGAGCTTGAAGCCTCAGGCATGTGAGAATTTGTGCTTAAAGTTACTGTCACACCCAAAAGTGAGTGCCAGGAAGAAAACCTTTTTCACATATTCCATACCCTGCGGCTTCTTGGCCTTGAGATCATCCCTGACTCGCTGTCTGTGCACTTGCCAAGGAAAGCCAGCGCCTTCCATAGTCATTGGTACCTGACAAAAACAGACCTGCCATAAATGTTTGGTGAATGAATACATGAATGAATGAACCAGCAAATGACTGAATTTACCACTGCTGGATGTGGCCATCACCAGACAGAAAGAGAGGAAAGTATAGTCTGTTGAAAGCAAGTCGGACATCTCTAATGCAATACTGTACTGACTATGAGAAAATTCAACTTCATACAAGTGCTAACTGGACTGCTCACATTTTTGCATTGTCATATAGACTTCTGTCCTGCATTATGTAATGTGCACATTTAAAAAAGAAGAATGCTTTCATTAAACTATTTATCTATTTTATTGTTAATCATATAATCTATAAAATGCCTTGGGATCCACTGAGATGAAAGCAAGCAATATAAGTGTGAGATATTATTATGCTTCTCATAATTACAGAAGGCCTGCACAGCAGTTCGTTATGAGCACCCATCAAAGAAAGCTCCGTCATGATGCTGTCACAAAAGGCCATTGTTGGAACAATTCAACAGGGCCAGTTTTAAAGGGATTTGGGTTGACTTGCTCTTTATAGGGAACTTAGGTGTGAATCAGGTGCTTCAAACTCCATTGGGCAGGCCTTGAATGTGGACTAATTTGTAACAAGCTTAAAGAATAAAAAACAGCTCTTCCTAAACTTCCCAGGAATGTATTTATTGTACCTCTGGAGGCAGGGAACACTTACAGTGTGAGAAAGTTCTCCATTTTTCCTATGTGTAGCCTGAGTCATTTCAAAGCTGGGGAATGAAAGAGGAAGTGGGGGGAAGGGGAAGGACCGTATGTCTTTTTCGTTTCTCATTGTTCTATGGATCAAGTCTTGCATTGACACTTAATATAAATTTTCAGTGAGTCCCATTTGTCCCCCAAGGAAGCAAAAATTGTTGTTGTTTTTTTGCAGGGCAAAAAACTCAGCCTTTTTGTGTACAAAGCACAAGGATACATATAGTACAAGGGGGACCCCAAACACACTGGAATTTATTTATATAAAACATTGTGTATTTAACCTTACATCTTTAAACTTCAGTCACCTTCCAAGTACTCTCCCTTTGATGCAGTACACCTATCGAGACTTTTTCCCACCACTCAAAGCAGTTTTTGAACTGGTCGATTTTGATAACTTTTCGTGTTTCTGCAGCTTTTTGTTTTACCTCTTCCCCAATGGCAAAACGTTTCCCTTTGAGGACTGCTTTCATCTTGGGAAACAAAAAAAAAAGTCACTTGGGGCAAGATCAGGAGAATAGGAAAGGTGGAGAATGGAGGTCATTCCATTTTTCATTCGAAAACTGCCGAACCTCCAGCACAGTGTGGGCAGCTACACTTGTAAATCACCCATCAAGAAATGGGTGGACACAATGAAAGAATCTTCAGAAAAACTCACTGAAGTCTTATCCAGTCTCTCACAACAACGCCACCCGTTACACTGTACTCCTCTAGTGGGGTAAGCCTGTACTGTGAGCGGCCCATCCTCCAGAAGATATTTGCTTTTTTGGGGGGTCCCCCCTTTTATATTAAAAATATCTCTTCGTAATGTTTCTGTGATATTACAGTTTCATGGGGGAGGAAAACCACAAAAAAATAGTCTTCAAAGTCTCCTTATGGAAGTGTCGGGGGGAGATGAGAAACACTCCTCTTGCTCTCTAAGAAGAGTTGAACCAAGGATGACTTAACACACAATTTTCCTGTTCTGCGGGAAGCAGCTTCGGAACCCTGGGGAGATATGGTCTCCTAGGAAACCATCATCTTGCCATTACCCAACTGTGCATTTTTCGCCTGTGGCCTAAGTTTCAAATCATGGCCAAAGTGCAAATATCTTCGGGTGAGGTAGTTCTTCACATTTTATTATCCACTTATATCTTGGCATAGAGATCTATCGATTCCTTTTCTGACAACAAATTTTAATAAAGGCAGGAGAGACCCTGAGGGTGTAGACAGTGAGGGATGGAAGGGGACATGATCAAGGGAAGGGGAACTGCAAAAAGCAAAGTTAAAAATTTGATTGGACCAGGCACAGAGCTCAGTCTGCATTCTCATGTTGAAAAAACATTATCTATTTTCTACAACTCTATTTAACTCTTGGAAGATTTTATTCTACTGAGGTATCAGGGAAAAAAACCCCACCATCGATTCAGGGTTCCCTCCATTTCCCAGAATTAAGCGTGGGTTCCATGGCAACGGTGTAGTGCCTTCGCTTGGGTGACGGTGGGTCATGCTGTGACAGGTCTTTGATATCACCTGTCAGCTTATCTGGGCTTGGTCACGGGTACATGTGGGTCAGCACTGAGTCACCCTGCCGGGTCCTTCAGGTTTCCCCGGCCTCCGTGCCGGGAACTTGGTGAGGCATCATCAGTCCCAGCGTGCCACATCCTTGCAGTCCCGCTTCCTCTCCAGGGTGTTCCGCGGGCAAGGGCACAGGTCTTCTCTCACCCCAGTCTCACCCCAACCTTATCTGTAGCTTTCATCCCTGCCCCTCGTCCCCTGCTGTGGGAAGCTCGATCTGAGGGAAGCAGAAGCCACCAGCAGCAAAGCTCCTCACTCTCCCGTCGCTTTTCTCCTCCCTGCAGTTCAGTCTCCAAGCTGAGGATCCCCCCCAACAAATATTCTCCCAAATTCACTGCTTTTGCACAGCTGTCCTTCTGGGATCCCCGAGGGCCCGGTGGCTGTGATTTCAAAGCCCTGACTTGACTCTGCTTGTCTCTGCTCTCCGCACTGCCCTGAGGCCACAGCACAGAAAAGCCAAGTTCACTTGGATGAGGACAGGCCGAGAAGAAAGAAATGCCGAGGGAGGAAAAATCAGTTAATGTTTCAAAATATTCACCTAAAAACAAAAAGCACCATGTCACCACTTGGGGGCTGATTCGGGCCCCCAGCACTGGGTTCACTGACTTCTGTTCTAGACCATATTCAGAGAAATGGCTGTGGATTTTAGTCACACAAGTCCACAAACCTGGTGAAAGCTGTCTCCTTTTTGCTCAAATGGACTATGCACCTGCCATACCGTAGATTGTTGGATATTTCAACAGAGGTAAAAGAATCAAATTGTGAGTTCAGTTCCCAAGGTGAGTTGGAATAAAAAAAAAAAAACATGCACTAACACATAACAATTTTAAAAGTTTGTGAGTATTTGCACATGAAATAAATGCTGTTGAAATGAATTGCTTTAGGTTTGATAAGAGCAAGCTGACTTTAGCTATGGCTTTGAAGTTGAAAAAGTCGCAAACCTTTCTAGTGCTCCATATGTGAAGCCCTTGGGTGGTTCTGCCACAGAAGCTGCTTGTGCAAGGGGACCAGGAGCGAAGGGGAGAGTCCGTCAGCCTGGCGGCCAGAAAACCCCACTTTGCACCCTCAGAGGCTGAGCTCTTGGGCTTGGTTTCACCACCGCTGCAGGAGTGTCTGTCCCTGTGAGGTGTGTTACGATCATGAGATCAATAGGACTTGCCCAGGATGCTCTCAATTCACTGGGTAAATGATTGTGTTCCTCCAAGTGGTACTTCAGGTGTGTGTGTGGGGAAATTATCCTTATCCGTGTGTTTTCTACGCAATCCGCATGTGCCCCGGAGGAGTAGCTCAAGGCATTTTCTGACAAGTCACCTCATTCATCCCCTTGGAGACATTGATGGGGGAGCGATGGATGGTGAGAGCGATGAAGGTTGTATTTAAAGAGTAATTAACATCTAGGTACATTTCTCTTCCATGGTCATAATCTGAATCAGAGGAACACTTTTTTGGGTCAGTCTTCTTTTTACTCCCACTCCTGAATCCCACGGTTCTAATATATGTCTCAGTTTTCTGATTTTTTGTTTCCACCTTATGGCTTATCTGGTTACCGAACAGAAAAATAAAACAAACAAAACGCAGAACTATCCCAACTGTTTGCCTGACCCACAAATGATTTCCAAAGGTTAGGTCTCAAAATCTCTTGCCAAGCTCGCTGATCTTCCCACTAAGGTAGAATGACAACACAGTGCTCGGAAATGCCGGCAAAACCACATGTGAATATGCCGTCTCACGCCACAGAGAAAGTAAAGACGGCAGAGAGTCCTTACTGCGCTGCAACGTGTGGAAACAGCAGAACACTGAATCACAGCCCCGGCAGCTAAATCAAGGGCAATAGAGCAATAAAACAGCTCATTTCCATGTGACAAACCAGCCCTGAGAACCCAGATAAGGCCTTAGCTTCATAAAGGCTACAAATCCATCTTCTATTTTCCTGAAAGTCTTGGCAATGATCCAACGCCAACCCATGAAACAGACAGGAGGCTGTTTCTGACCAACGGCTGTGACGGCTGAGGCCCTTTCTTCGGGCAATAGCAGCAACAAGCACCTTCTCCCTGGGTGGTGACCGCATTCTTCTGCGGGGCCAATGCTACGTAAAACAACTTCTGTTTGCTAGAGAGGCTGGTTTCAATACAACTCCACTAGTGGCTCTGATAATGATGATAACAAACATTTATTGTGTGTTTATTACGTGCTAAGTATTGTTCCAGGCATTTTATAGGATGATCTCCTGTATTCTTCGCAATAACCTCATGAGATGGTACTATTACTGGCCCCATTTTATTGGTGAGGTAAATGAGCCCCAGACAAGTTAAGCAATTTTTGTCCAGGGTCCTCTGGCTAATAAATAGTATAGCTGGGTCGAAGTCCAGAACCCACTGCTCTTGATCACTACATCATATTGCAATGATCGCACTGGCAAACTTTATTAACCTCCTATTTGTGTACTGGGAAGGTAGCAAAACTAGGTAAAAAAAAGTATCATTGGGCTAAAGATAGTTTATTCAATAAATGATGTTGGGAAAACTGGACAGATACGTGCAGGAAAATGAAACTAGACAAACTTCTTATACCACACACAAGAATAAATTCACAGCAGATTAAAGACCTAAATGTAGGCCTGAAACCACAAAAGTCCTAGAAGAAAACATAGGCAATAAAATCTCGGACATTGCTCACTTACAACAGTGGTTTTTCAGGTATATCTCCTCAGGCAAGGGAAACAAAAGAAAAAAATAAACAAATGGGAGCACATCAAACTAAAAAGTTTTTTCACAGCAAAGGAAACCATCAATAAAATAAAAAGACAATTCACAGAATGGGAGAGCATATTCACCAATACATCTGATAAGAGGTTAATATCCAAAGTTTATAAAGAACTTACAAAACTCAACACCAAAACAAACAAACAACCCAATTAAAAAATGGGCAAAGTACCTGAATAGACACTTCTCCAAAGAGGACATACAGGTGGCCAACAGACATATGAAAAGATGCTCAACATCACTAATCATCAGAGAAATGCAAATTAAAACCACAATGAGATATCATCTCACACCTGTCAGAGTGGCTCTCATCAATAAATCAACAAACAACAAGTGCTGGCAAGGATGTGGAGAAAGGGGAATGCTTTTGCACTCTTGGTGGGAATGCAGACTGGTACGGCCACTGTGGAAAGCAGTATGGAGATTCCTCAAAAAATTAAAAATGGATCTGTCTTTTGACCCCATGATCTTACTTCTGGGAATATGTCTGAACACAAAACAATTTGAGAGAACATAAGCACCCCTGTGTTCATTGCAGCATTATTTACAGTAGCCAAGATACAGAAGCAGCCCAAGTGTCCACCAGTAGATGAGCAAATAAACAACTGTGGGGCATTTACACAGTGAAATGCTACTCTACTACTCAGCTGTAAAAAAGAGGAAAATTTTACCCTTTGAGACAGCATACAAAGGATGGACCTGGAGAACATTATGCTAAGCGAAATAAGCCAGTCAGAGAAAGACAAATGATCTCACTCATGACTGGAACGAACTGAACTAAAAAGCAAAATAGAAACAGACTCCTAGATAGTGGGATGACAGCTAAGGGCAGGGAAAGGGTAAGGGGTGGAAGGACTCAGGAAAAAGGAAAAAGGACTCGTGGACATGGACAATGGGGTGGTGATTGTGGGAGGCAGAGTGGAGTCTAAGGGGACTAAATGGTAATGGAAAAAAATACAGTAAAAAGTATAGCTACTTCTAGACTACCTAGGAATTATTCTTCCCTAGATGCTAGTTGGAACGTGAATCCTAATATGTAAGAAATAAAATGTCAACTTGCTACATATTTTTAGAACATCTTAAATACTTTGAATCATTATTGAGAATCGATGTTAAAATTTGAGAGGTGAAGAAAAATAAGGTAAAACAGTTGCCAGACTTTTGTTTGGAGAACACAGTCATCCTGTCAAAGAGTAATTTGCAAAGGATTAAAAAACAGGGTCTCATGCAGCTATAGAACAAACACATGCTAAAGATTCTGTTTAATTCCTTAGCTAATGAGGGAGCCAGTGAGAAGCTAAAAGTGGTCCAAACGGCATTTGGAAAGCTGCATTCACAGAGGGGACTTAATAAATTTCTGGATTAGATATGAAGCTGGTTAATGTCCAATTTAGCTTAAAATATACCCTTTGGGGGTTATCTGTTCCAGGACAGAGAATTAGTTACATTTCTACTTGAGAAAAATGTACAAGTTGGTCTGTTTCTGCATAGATGTAAATTAGATCGGTAGATAGAAAGCCAAGCCAAGCGTAGCACTGAACTAAGGAAAAAGAAAACAAAAAAACTACTTGCTATTTTCTTTTATGTATTTTAAGTTCAGATCATTTTTTGGACAATCCTTACTAAGGTAAGGGAATGGAGCCTTGGGTCTAGCCAGCTCAAAATGGGCAAAAAAAAAAAGAAGAAGAAGGTAATCTGCAAAGTAGGCGTAAAGTATGTTTTGGAACTCCTGGATAAAAATAGATTGTGTTCTCTGATGATCAATAAAAGGAATAAGCCATTGGAACATGGGAAAGGGAGTAGAAAAAGAATGAAGAGAAAGGAAAAGCAGAAAAATATCTTAGTACTGCATTTTACTTCAGTATAAATGATAAAGGATAGTGGGCTCATTTTATAGGCAAAAGGATCAGTAATTGAATTTTAAAATGAGGGACAACGGATTATAAAAAGTCAATATGCTTCTAGCATATGCCCCTCTGTGTCTGTTGAAGCGTCTTGGCTATCCTTCAGATGCCATTCTGTCCATTGATCAATGACCATGACATTAAATAGGTTAATTTGTCCAGAGTGGTATAATTTGATAATAGTCCAAATCTCTGTTTTCCTAGAACTAGTTCTCACTTTTGTTTGAATTACAGGTTAGGAAGAAATGGGAGGCTCTTTAGTAATGAATTCAATATTTGTAAATTTTAAGGGTTTAACATAACAGACTCCTGATGTCAACACTTAGGCTGAACTTTTCTGAGCATTCCAGAAGCATGTTCAGTTGGACTTGTAAGATGCCAATTGCTTATTTGTGTCTTCACAAGATTGGCCTGGTTTTTATTGAAATCGACAGATAAATACAGTAGCGTTCCCTTCTTTGTCTCCTGAGTGAACAAAATGCTCATTCTTCTCTCCTAACAAAATAAAACCAAAATGTCCTACTGTGGAAAACTGCTGCTGGGTAAAACTGTCATTTGAACAAGATTAACTGTACTTTTTCAGAAATGAGAAAGAATACCATGTTTTCTGTATCTATGTATATCTTGAAATAATGAGGCAGATGAACTGGGCTTCCAGTCTCAGGTGAGGCCAGGGAGGTGACAGGTGAAGGCCAAAGCTGCCTCCAGCTAATTCAGGGCCCCAGGCAGGCAGCTGTTACAAGGACCATCACTGGCCTAGCCCCTATTCTTACCCAGACCCCACACCTACTGAGGGAAGGCCCTACCTCTTCAGGGACTCCCTTGGCTTGTCCCCACCCACTCACCTAACCTCTGAGGACCGAAAGTCAAAGACATCATGAAAGTCCTATTCTTTCTTTTTGCTCTTGCTAGTTGAGGACAAAGTACATGTGTCTTTGCTCTGGGTGACTAAAAGGAAGAGCAACTTCAAGGCGATGAGAACTTGACTTTGGGCTGGGTCTGGCCTAGACCACAGGGGAGGAGAGCAAAGGGGCCCTTGAGGTTCCTTTGTGTCCACCCCAACTCGGTGATTCAGGAAAATGGAAAAATATGGGGATAAAACTTTAACCAGGAAGAAAATGCCAATAGTTGATTGACTGGGTTGCATTATATCCCCGAGGAATCTAACCCTGACTGTGGACTGGCACATTAATTACAAACCCTGCCCTCTGACATGCTTAGTGACAACTGGGAAGGGAGCGCTTCCGGCTGCAGGTGGGGTGCAAGCTTGCTAGAGAGCCTAGGTGAGGCTGGCCGGGTGAGCTCTACTCTCCCCGGACTTTGTACTATGCAGAACGAGGACTAGGATGGCACTAAACAGAGGCTTCTGATTGGGTGTAGATTTAATTCTAAACCAGGGCGGGTTCGGTATTTCGGATGTCGTTCAACAATGTTGGCTTCTTCAAGGTGCTGCTGCCGTTGCTACGGTTATTACTATGGATAATGATATTAACAGTGAGAAGCATGATTTATTGAGTACTTCTTACATGCTACTTCTATGAAAAAGATATCCTTAACCCCACGGTACATGTTGAGACCCAGACATTAAGGAATGTGCTCCAAGTCACACAGGTTACGAATTACTTGAAATCACCAAGTTGGTTCTCCTCTTCCACTTCCACATTTCCCGACTGGTACGGGGGGTTCACGGTACAGTTCGGGCAGCCCGTCTCCTCCCTCTTTGAAGGGCAAGCTGACGTGTTAGTAGCTACCGCTGGGACCAATGAGGGAGAGGCAGCAAGGGTGAGTTTTTAGGATTCCTATGGTTTATCCACAGATTCTCAGAGCACCGCCCCCGAGCTTTGCCTATTGAACCCTAAAGTAAGCTGATTTCTTACACAAGACTGAAAGGGTTGGCATATACAAAATAGGACTGTGGTCTCCCTGCTAGTGTCAGACCTTCAAAGGCATCTTCCCCTTCCCTTAGGCAAGATTCCTCCAGGCCTACGATTATCAGTGAAATTTAAGTAAATCCCGATCAAAGCAGTGGAATTAGAGTATTTACCACAGGAGCCTCGAGGCATCTAATCAATGAACCTATATTTAAAATGGGTGTCTCTCTTAAATCGGTAATCATGCTTTTCCTTACAATTCAAAGAATTAGCAAAGCTCCAAGGGCTAATGAGCAATTAAAAAAATCTTGGTCATAGGACATCGTGTTTTCAAGGATTAGGTTTGTTCCAAAGCAGAAGAGTCTGTTTTCTGTGGATAAGCCATTTTCAGAGACTGTACCAGAACTCAGAGCCTGTACTCAGAAGACAGTCGGCTTTGGATAAAGATCAGCATACTTGGAGAAAACTGGGATCACATCTAAAAATACAGTCTTACTTTGCAGTTAGGACAGAAAGAGTGGAAATGTGAAACAGAGTGGGGAAGAAGAGAGTAAGGTCCAGAAAAAGTCTTGAGGAAGATAACATTTAAGAGCTGGGGGTGGGAGGCTGGGCAGAGAGAAAGGAGAGCAAGTGCTTACTGTGTGCTAGGCACATGCTAGGTGCTGGGAGTGAGAGAGTTCTGAGTCCCAAATGATGCCCGGATTTCTTGCCCAGAGGTTGGACTAATATGTCACTCACTGAGATGGGTCAGTCTGGGGAAGTGGTTTCTGGAAGGCAGCTCTACTTAAGAAAAATGTAGGGTAGTATTTCAGCTGCCAAGAGTAAAGGATTTTTTTTTTAAAGACAGGAAACTCTCTACGATTTGGCAGCTACTAACCTAAGCTACCAGCTAGTGCAGCAGGCAGAGGCTCAGGAGGTGGGGGTGGGACCTGGCATCCTGTCCGAGCCCTGACCATCTTTCATGCCGACTGAACAATGTTTTTTAAACCATCAAGCTGGAAGCTCTTAACTGCAAAATGTTGATAGTTGGTGTTTGGTGACTATGGTTGTCAGTATTGACTGCAGAGGGTAGGCTAAACATTACTCTCGTCTCACAGGTGAGACAACCGAAGCATGACAAGTTTGATGGCCATGGAGGTTGATGGCAGACCATGGTAAAAGCCCATAGGAGGGACATTTGCTTCTCATCTCAGGGACACCCCTTCAGACACCTCTGCACGGACAATTCTCAAATTTTGGCGTGATGCAAAAAGACAGGCTACCATGGTCATGTATACTCGAATTACTGAGAGAGTTTATAAAGTAGTGGATAGTATATGAGATAGTAAAAAAATTCACCAACATGATGAAACTTTCAAAGTAATATAATTCTTGACGATATTCCTGGCTCTTGATTAATAGATGTCCCTCTGGCCTTTCCTCTCTCTCTTCCACAACTTCTCAGTCCTCTCCATCGCTTCTTCCATTTAATGCTCATGCCCTCTCCGTTTTACAGATCAAATGCTCATTTACCTTCCTGGTGAAAAACAGACCCATTAAAATATTCCCAGGGGAGCTATTCACTCCATTCGATCAGATGTAAGATGTCTGGAATCCAGATTAGCATTGCAGCTATGGAAATGAATTTCCAAGAAACCCTGACCCAGAGTTCAAAAGGTAATGTATCTGAGATTCCTCTGGACCAGAAAAATGAAAATAGCTCTGTTCCCCAGGGATCAAAGAAGATCCAGAGCATCCTCCCCAAATCCTCAAGCTCTCTACAAAATACAGTCACAATCATGCAGATGATCCCATCATCGGGGAATCTTGGTGGATTTTCTAAATAGAGGCTAAAGAATGGGATTACTATTTACATCAGCCTTTCCTGGAAGACTTTTGCTTTTGTTCTACCAGGGATGGGATGCTCCATTACTGGCAAGTCCAGCTCTGTGTGGAGCCTGTGGGCAAAGCTGCTAGGGGTTGGAGTGATCAGGTCAAGGGTCATGCCCAGAGGATGAGTGGCGGCAGGTCAGAGACCAGGTCAGGTTGGCATGGAGACAGAACACTGTCATCCCAATCGGAAGGCAGGCTGGTGAGACCGGGATTGTGGGTAAGTAACCAAACAGATCTCCGAGGCCATCTGTGAGCGCTCTGGGGAGCAGGCACCTCCGTGGTTCGGACTCCTCTGTGAATTTTGTTTGTTTGTTTGTTTAAGTTTGATAGCCTTGGGTTCACTCTTAGTGGTGATTATCAATGTCACATTAGAATCTATTCCCTTAAAATTCCTTCATAATCTCTTCTCCAGAAAAAAAGAGATATTTAAATCTCTTTTTTAAATCTTTTTTAGAAGTCTTCTTGTACTTTGAATGGCTCTCTTACCTATGCATGGCTTTGTGATGATTTGGTCATTGGAAACTACCGGTTTACTGACTTGTGCTCATAGCACATTTTATTATCCATTACCAGGAAGTCCCAAGTATGCATGCCACCTCCAATCTCTTCAGGAAAGTTATTAAGCATGGAGATTTTTTAAAAAATATATTTTATTGATTATGCTATAACAATTGCCCCATCCCCCCTTTATTCCCTTCCGCCCTGCATGCCCCCTCCCACCTGCATTCCCCCCTCCTCAGCTCATGTCCATGGGTCATACTGGAGACGTTGTTAAGCTCAAGGTGGTAGATGCAAGTTCTCCAAAATTCAGCTTTTCACTTGGGAGGTCCAATGTTATCACCAACAACAAACACTGTTTTCTTAACGTCACAGGCTCACTTTTTTCTTCCGTGAGAACACGTCTGCCAGAAACCCAAGTCTGCATCAGTTTTCCTGTCGGCCATTTTCTCACATAAAAAAAAATGGTGTTTCACGAAAAACAGCCAGTTCCCTTGCAACTCAGACAGACGGGGACTTTGGCTCAAGACAGCACTGTCGCTGGGTGGGCAGCAGCGTGCGTCTCGTGTGCTTTCTTTAAAATCCACACAGAATATTAAAGACTCACGTGCCGCAGAGTCAAGGTCTTTGAAGTTAGTGACTTGTGTGGCTTTACCGAGGACATTCCTAAGCGAAACCGGAATTTGATCTTACTTCACTCTATTTTCTTGTTTTTGTACTGTGAATGTATGGCTTCACAGAAAACACCTACGAGTAGAGTTTGTTGCACTGTCTTAACTCATGTCATGGTGCCGGAAGTTTTGCCCACCATAGTTTTTGCCTCAGCGCTGCAGATGTCATTGTAATCAAAAGCCAAATAAGACTTTAGTGTTTGTAGCGGAACTCACTTTAGAGACGCCGTATGGCGCCAGCAGCAAAGGCGGCCGGGAGATGGTGAACTCTCTGTGACTATTGCTTTGTGACTGGACTGTTTAACTCTCTGTAACCTCACGCTTGGCTGACTACCCCAAAACCAGAATACTCCCCAAAGATAATGACCATCAAGCCCCCAGGAAGTAGATTAATGAATGTAGAGAGTGCAATAACTGCCTGGTGTTATCTTTTAACTTTTTTTTTTAACTCGGTGATATACTGTTCTCTTGGGAGGTCTACACAACTACCAGCCGTCTCGTTCTGCTGTTCACCCCCTTTAGAAAGGAGCGCTGTCCTGAGACGGGTGTGGATTCTTCCCGGCTCACCACCACTGCCTGACACCACCACTGGGAGCAGCTGCTGCACCCGCGCATGTAAGTTTCTCCTACTAAAGCTCTTATGACTTTGAATGAGGCTGTCTGTCACCTCCTCGGTATTGATCCTGATTTTGACTTTGGGGGCTCTCCAGAAGAGCTGGATGAACTCTTCGAGTATGTGGAAGCTATTTCCTCCTCCTCAGCGCTGTCTGCATGGAATTTACATTTTAGCAGGGAGAGACAGACAATGAACCAAACGAGTAAGGAAATTATGTAGTATATCAGAAGGTGATAAGTGCATTGGAGAAAAATAAAATGGGAAAAGGGAGTGGGTTGGGAAGAGTTTTGATATTTTAAATGGAGTGATCCCGGACGCCTAACTAAGATCCCAACTTGGCTCCCACCACTTAATGAGGCAAGTATCATTCCCATTTTGGAGATGAGGACATTGAGGTACGGCTGGATTAAGTGATCTGTTGAATGTCTCATAGGCGGTAAATATGACATCAATTTTCCAACTCGAGAGCTGGGCTGTCCCCGTTGGCACGTGATTCTCACTGGTCTGCAACATGTCTCAGACACTTTAGCAACATTTCTAAGTGAGATCCCAACTTTAGAGCTCAAAATCTATTTAGGGAAGTGAGATGACAATTTTTCCAAATAAAAATAGAACAGCAAGGAAAAAGACACAATAACCACAAGAGTCATCAAATCTGCTTAAAGGAAAATCCGTTTTTTTTTTTACTGTTGGACCGTTGAATGGGTTTCTTCCCAGACCCTGGATTTCTTCCCTTTATTTATTCTGTATGTGTTTAGTAAACGTTTCCTTTGTGTCATGCGCTGGGGCAGCTGCTGGGAGCACAGACAGATCTGTGCCGAAGTAGCTCACAGTGTTAGAAGGAAGGACAGAAGGCAAACGGAACATTCCAAGGGGAGGGGCAACCTCTGAAACCTTAACCAGCAACATCAGAGGGGGAGTTTAAGTTGGCTGAGGGTTAAACAGAAATATGTGTCCATATGATACACACGTACCTACAGAGCTGGTTGCTATGTCGGAGATCTAGAACCTCCTGCACCCACACAGGATGAAGATTTTAAAGGGACAGAAATGACCCACATTCTCCCACTTCACTCTATGGGGCTATGACGATAGGAACCTTGTGAAATGGAGAAGCTAGAAACAATAACCCTATTTAATGCTGACAGTCTTAGAAGAAAGACACTGTTTGTATTTTACAAATGAGGAAATTGAGGCTTAAAGAGCCATATGCTCAGTATGGTCCCCTTGCTTCAGGCCTGAGCCACCACACAATCGTCACCAACTCCCACAAAGAGGAGTGCCTGGTATCTGAGTCCTTCTCGCAGGATGTCCCCCGGCCCCAGTGGCTCCTGTACGCCACACCCTCTTTGCTGTTCACCTACTGCCTGCCTGCTGTTTCGACATCGCTCCAGCTCTTTGTGGCTGTCTTGCATTCCCCAAACACTTGATCACTCTTACAAGCTAGGACAGATTTCGTCCCTCTGGTTGAACTCTCCATACTGTCCCTCAACCTTCATTTTGTTTTGTTTCATTTTGGTGTCTTTTGAAACTTCGGTTTTTACTGGTTCTATCTGCTTCTGGTCAGTGGGGATAAATCATCTTCATCCAGCCAGAACCCCTTCGTCTGCCCCCTTGTTTAGGGCCCTCCCTCTCCGTCACTCTGTCACTCTTGGGAGCCCGAAAGTGCAGGGCCACTGAGAGAGTGACACCTCCGTAAATTCGACACTCAGCTCCTCTGTCTTGCACCATCCTGCTCCTGGCCTTGTGCAAATGCGATGCCACACACCAAGAGTTTCCAGGGCTTTCCCTCCCCCACTTGGTTTGAGAACTCTCTTTCTCTGCCATTACTCACCCAGTCAGTGACTTGTAGATACAAAATTACCAGGAAGACTTTGAACTCAGCACAACCTTCTCTGAATCATACACTCATTTTCTCACGCAGTCAGGGCTCATCCTCAAATTCTTTTCTCCTAATCTGTTTTCCTTCGCATAACCAATTCGTCAATGTGTCAAGAAGCATAAATCATTGATTCAGTCATTAAATTAGTCAAGCAATTATTAGCACTTCCCCTAGCCAGTTTTCTGTCTGCTTTTTTTTCCTTTCAATGGTCAACCAATAATTGAACAAGCAGGATTTATGATTATAAAACCCACTTGATTACATTTTTTCTTACTTTTTAATGTGGATTTTATTTATTGTTGGGTCTCTTTCCTGATCCTGAATGCACTCTTGGGCAGACCTATGACTTTTCTGATCACTCTTAAGTAAAAATAAAAAAAAAATCTTTACTCAATTTAAATACGATTCAGAGTGTATAATCCAATACATCATTTATATTATTTAACACTTCACTCTTTATTTCAAAGGAAAAACATCTCTCCCCTCCCCCTGGTTACAGATTAGCTAGCTGCCCTCCACAACTCCTTTGGGGCTGGACTAGAGGAGGCAGATGACTAGGGGCTGGAGATGCCCATTGGACTGTCAGAAGTGTGACGCTTCACCCTCTCTGGCCTAGTCACAGCCCGTCCTTTCTTCCACCACTCCCTTCATCTGGCCGGGGCCTGGCTCTGGGACGGCTGCTCCTACCTCCGGCACTGGGACGGCTGCTCCTACCTCCGGCAGCTGGCTCCCAGCTGGCTTCTGTTGTAATCCCTTCACCCTGGAGGGCTAGCCTCCTAACACATTCTCCATTCTCTTATTGTTTTCAAGCTTCTGACATTCAGCAGCGATTTCCAACCTTTTCCATCTCGTGGCACACATAAACTAATGACTAAAATTCTGCGGCACATCAAAAATATGTATTTTTTGCTGATCTGACTAAAAAATAGGTATGATTTTGATTTATTCACACCAGACGGCTGTTGATGTCTTGGCTGTTGTCATTTTTTTTTAAAATTTGACAATCTAGGGGAAAAGAGGTCAGTGCCCCTGATTAAATAGTCAGGTGTTATATGTTTTAAAAATTCTTGCAGCACACCAGTTGAAAATCACTGTTCTAGAATATGGTATGGTCCACTGTGGATGAGGAATATATTTTGTTACATCGTAAAAAAACAACTGTTCATACTTCAGGTCCAGCATTCTTTTATTCACCATGACAAAAGTTCTCACTTTAGGTTATGTTAGTGTGAACTGAAGTCTACAAATTTATTCCTGCAAAAGATAGTTGCATTTTAACTACAGAACAAATGGCTTTGGTCCCACTGAAGATATTTCGGGCAGCAGTGAGTAAGGTGGGATTGTGCTTCCTGGAGCCCCTAAAGTTGGCCGGAGAGACCACCTGTTGGACAAATGATACTCCACAGGCGGTGCTTGCTAACAAGTCAGGTTTGCTGCATCTGTTGAGGATTAGACTTGGCTCAATTGTACTGTTAGACAACCGAGAAAAGCACATTTAAATAAATGCATTCTGCCCCAAGGAAAAAAGTTGGTACATTGACGACAAACATCAGTGCAAGACTCCATATAAACTCTCAGAAAACGAAAAGATGGAGGGTGTTTGCTGAGCCCCGTGTGCAGGCCCTCCAGGGGCCCTCAGAGTGCGGCCCCCTGGCCAGCGAGCACTTCCTCACCTCGAGGTCCTCGAGGTCACCCCATAACCAGGGGTCATTTGGCTTTTCTTCCTTTCCCTTTTTGTAATGCCCTTCTCAGACAGCAAGAAAACAGGCTCCCATTTTTCTTAATATTTATATGTGTGATCAGTCTCCCCGTATGTTCACATTCTCTGTCACTGCTGCTAAATCCTCTTCCGTTACTGCAGACAGCTTCCTCTGCGCTGCTGGCTCTGACCCCACACCAGGTTCTACTCAACTTGCTTGGACTCTGACCTCTGACGGAGCCCATCTCCCCACTCAATAGTCCTCACTCTGCTCAGCGCCCACCACCAAACCGGCTGTCTCTCTGTCTGTATGAGCTTCCACACCCCGCTCTAGGCTGCCCTGCGCCGCCCCCATCTCCTCTGCATACAGAGCTGTGCCCAATGGCTTTAGGACTGAATTTGTTCAAGAATGGAAGGCAAAGAGGAAAACCTCTGACTGTACTTTACATTAGAAAAAAAAATTCCCGTTCCTGTTGACCCAAATGGAAACAGACTACCCAATCCATGATGTAAAGAAACAGCCCTTCTCTACTGACAGATATAATAAGAATTCTTAAAGCTATCCTTCGAGACTCCGCTTCTCATTTATCCCTGTTACTCCTGATACACAAAATAATTTGTTAAGTGAAGGGCAGGGAGAAAGCTTAAATTCTCACGTGCCAATTATAGCAAAGGAGAGGAAATGTTCAGCTTAATGGCATTAAAAGAAGAATAATGAGGCAAATCCACTCCAGCCTTGAGGAGAGCGGATCTGATACATTGATTTGTTTCCTGAGAAGTCACAAAAGAAGCCTCATCGCTTGGAATCTTTGCAATTTGACCAGTTTAGAAAAAAACAGAAGCTTCTGCAGTCTTTCAAGGGTTCCCAGAGCTGTCCACAAGGGCCTATTCCCCTCCGATTCTGCAGGTCCAGCACTCCTTCTTTGCTGCAAGGCCGCCCCATTTGGAATGTGCCTCCTGGGCTCTCTTTGACTCCAGGAGATAGCTCTGCTATCACACGGGCTCAGGCTGGTCAGGGCAAGGCATTCTTGGATGCGTCAGAATAATTAGAGCTGCTTTAAGCCCAACCCGTGCAGATGTCTCATCCCTTCAAGGGCTGTGAGCACCACCCTGGCCCCGGGGGGCCCCTTCCTCAGGCATTCCTTTCAATGTTGAGCTCAGAGGGTCTGGCCTGGATCAAGCAGCCAGCCGCCCAGCTCCCCAGTACGACCAGGTCAGTGTCTACAATGCAGGGCTTTCTAAATGGAGTTTGGTCAAGTTCAGGCATCAATGGATGCCAGTATGGAACCTAAAAATAAAGCAAGCAGAGGAAGCTTGAAAAACCTTCTTGAAGATGGAAGCAGCTGGAGGTTACAGAGGGCAGCGGGATGACTCCTAATGACCCTATGGAAGCCGCCAGGAATTCTCAAATTGCCCGGAATGTCAGCGAGTCCTATACCGTCCAGTCTTGCATGGGGTCAGAAGTGAGCAGAGCGAGCACAATAGTTCTTCAGTGCTGAGAACGGAAATGTGTGTGTGAGGACCATTCTGTCAAATGCAGCGTGTCTCCACCGCACTCATAGATTTTCATCTAAAAAACTACACGAACTCTGGGCTTTTATTTTGGCAAGGACAGTCATGCAAATGTTACATTCCTATATTCTCCCTTCTCCCTTCCTTCTCCTTCCCTGCCAAGGCCTCTCAGCATCAAGTCCAGGAGACTTCTTACAGCTCCTCCTCCATCAGTCTCTTAATTTTCTATTGCTTGGTTCTGTGTTTAAACACTAATTATCTCACATTGGGCTGCTCTAATTGAATCTCCTTTTTTTTTAGTAAACTATTTTTTATTTAATGCATAAACATTTATGCTTATTTATTACAGAAACTCTATAATTGAGAATATAATTGATGGGTACTTATGGGTTAATTCTTTAAAAGTTTAGAACTAATAATTAGCATAAAACTATTCTCTCCACTACATTATAAAATGTCATGTACAGTCATATTCCATTGTTGGGGTAACAATTTATAGAAATTTTAAGAAAATTATCAGATGTATATGAAGGCCAAGTTTTCCCACTCCACAGTGCTCTTCCTCATCTCGGCCAGCCTGCCTGGGTGGGCTGGACCACAGGGGGAGGTGGGAGGTGAGGAAGAGTTCCAGTGGTCTCTGTTTCTTCACATGATCTTGACTCACGTCTCTGTCCATGTGTTTGCAGTGAAAGGCTGCCGTTGTTCACCATAACCAAAATGACCTCATTTGCAATCTGGCAATGGTTACCATAAATGATATAAAGATCTTAAGTTCTGATGGCAAAATCTTTTAGTTTTACAAGCTAGGTAGCAGGTTTGCAAGTCCATGGAGAAGACAGATTTTTGGAGGCAGGTGAACCTCCCCTAAAGACAGAAGGAAAAAGTTGAAGCTTCTTCCTCCTCTTCACATAAGGCTGAGCACTTAGACTGTCCAAAAATATTTAAAGCGCAGAATAAAATTTGGTGATGGAGTTGAATGGACAACACAAAATAGGAATGAGGTGTTTTTGGTTTTGTTTTCATTATTTTTATTGGGGAAAACAATACTGACTCATCATTATAGTAGAAACAAATGTTTTGGAAATCAATCGACCCATCCTGACACTTAAAATGTGGAATGAGCACTGGCCGGGTGGCTTAGTTCACTGGGGTGTTGTCCAGTGGACCAAAGGTTGCTGGTTTGATCCCAGGACGGGATGCATAGGAGGGACAACCCATTCATGTTTCTCTCTCATACTGATGTTTCTCCCCACCTCTCAAAATAAAAAAAAAAAAAAAGTACCTTTGCGTGAGGCTTTAAAAGAAAATGTAAAATGAAAAAAATCTTACTTCTTCTAGGACTCCATTCCAAGTACCTTTGGAAAAGTCACTAATTTACTCTCCCACTGAAGATGAGACATGCTCGTATTTGCCACCGGATATTGTTGCAAAATTCTTTGTGATCCTTTAGGAAAAGTTCTAGCCACAGTTAAGATACAGGAAAATAAGCATCTTAAACTGCTGTTTTAAAAAAGGAAATCACTTAATACATTTTTTAAATTATCATTTATGCATTTATGAACAAATTGTAATAAGCACTTTTAAGCCACAATGGTATTTTGTTACTAGGGATCTAATATTAAAGAAGTATATCCTTTTAATTTTATTTAAAGATTATGTAAAATTTAATGGAAATTTTTCATAACTACCTTTATGTCTTTTTTTAAAGCTGTCTTTGTAAGTTAGCTAAATGTTTTTGCAGCCTAAGACTCCAAAATAGAAATGACTTTGACCTTTTAGGATATTGTTTTGAATTTAGTTATCACAGTGAACTTTAAGGGTATGGTTTTATTGTCTGTTATCAAATACCTCTTTCTTCCAGCCTCTTAATAAAAAAGTCACAGCCCTTAGCTCCAATACCAAATAAAATAAATATGACTATAATTCCACACAAAGAGTGAATGGCAAGGTCAGATTGTAAAAGGAGATTAGACTGATGCAGATGAGTGTATGCATGTATTACAGCCAATTGAATAGAGTCAATAAATATATGCATAGGGTGTATGTATATCAATGGGCATGTTAGGGAAGCTATTCTCTTAGGTAGGAATTAGCTGTGGATGACTGAGTTTGCAAAATACAGCCGGGTTATTAAATAAACAATACAGTAAGACATTCCACTTCCCCCAAATCCTAAATTATGAAATCAATTGCAAGCTGTCTGATGTGGAAGGCACAAACTGCCTTTCTCTTTTCCCAAGCATGCTGATAAAGAGAAGAGAGGCGGAATGGTTATTGCTGAGCTTGCACTTTACAATTATTCTGCAGAAAGAGAGAGAGAGAAAGAAAGAAACTGACTAATGGTGTGGCATCCATTGCTCAAGGCACCCTAATCACAAGGGCTGCCTCAAAACTTCTGCACTGGCTATAGTTACAAAAGAGACAACTTACCTTCTGGGGCTTTCCGGAAGGCACTCCTGGTTAATGTGACCTGCCCGGGACCATGGCAGACCAGTTCTACAATTCTGTACAGATCATTCACAGGACTTAAAAGGAAGGAGGCCCTGTTTTGTAAGGGGGGATCTGAATATCCCAAGTGGAGTGCGTATCCTGGCACCCTTTGGCAATGTGCTCTCTTGGGAAGAGTTCGTGGAGATGAGCTCTGATGAAGTCAGGTTCTTTTGTGTATGGGAAACAAAAAGGAAGATCTTGTTAACAAGGTCCCTAAGTCAACGGCCTGAAGCCTGAAGCCCACATGATGGGGTGTCTTGAGGTGGGGGGTGAGCATTGGGATGATGGAAATTCAGAGTCAACTTTCTGATTGGTGTGCATCGCTCTCTAATGAGGGAGTGAATCAACTTTCAGTTACATAACAAATGCAGTGCAGACCGAGGGGCAGGAGAAAAGCAGAATGTGTCAAGACCTCATTGCCAAGATCCAGGAGCAGGAGGCCAAGGTTTATGCTGAACCAGGTTTGCTCATGACTGATTTCCATTCTGATTGGACAGTATCCTGATGGAAGTCTCCTCTGATTGGTTGACACTAATATACCAACAGAAATTAATTTCAGTATCACCTCTGCTGGAACCCTTGCCAGTCCTTAGGAGCCTGGGAAGTTCACAACAATTTCAGCTGCAATTATCCTGATTTGAAGAGAGAGAGAAAGAGGGGGCAAATTGGCTATACGTTTTGGCTCCAAAGATTCAAACAATTAAGCCATCTCTTTTTCTATATGAAATATTAAGCATTTTCCTCCAGCCAGAGCCAGAGGCAAGGGAGCCAAATCTGGGAGAATACATTGCCTATGGAATGGTGCCCCTGAAACCCGCCTGGAACAGGTGTGACTCTGAGTGTCCACTCCCCTTCCCCTCATCTGTAAGGCACTTTAGTGCTAATCCTTTGCCCTGAATCATATGCTGCTTTTAACTACTGGTTATAGTTTTACAGCTGTGTAAGGTCCTTGAGGTAGGGAGAAACCATGTCATACTTTTTGTTGCCTTTGCTTACCATGCCCTGGATATTGCATAATATTTTGTTGACTGATTGATGGACACAAATAAATATGGGCTTGCTCAGAGAGTTCAGTTCTCTCTAAGCTAAGTAAAACTCCAAAAGAAAAATTATCTCTCACGTCCTGTTCTTTTATTTTCTACTTTCTCCTAAAAGACGAAGACTCCCCAGTTGCAGCCCCAGGTCTGTCTGTGGTTATGTTGTCCTGGAGGGTCAACTGCAGCTCCTACTGCAGGGATTGCAACATGGCTGTTAACCCCTAGATTCCAGCAGAGTGATGATTGTTTCCAGGCAGAGAAGTGGGTGGATGGTTATTCTTTGTTTAAATGTCTCCAGGGAAAGAAAAAGGACTTCAGTCAGGCTTCAGTGAGCTATTTTAGTTTCTAATTAATCTTTTACACAGGAAGTTCTTTCTTAAGTGCCAAAATCATTCTGCCACAAATTAAGCCAAATTTTCTCGGTTTTCTTCTTTCTGGAAAAGGATTAGAGGTAAGCACCGTCCTTCATTTTGTCGCTGGTTATGAGTCAAAATACATGTGACATCTTGCTTGTTTAATGACTTTTTATTTAAATAAATGTGACTGTAAAAAAAAATTCTATTTGAAATCTCCAGGATCTACAGGGGAAAAGAGAGCTCACAGCTTGCTGTGAAAGTGTTTCGAATTTGCACAAGAGTGACAGAGGGGTGTCATAGGATAATCTTTTCTTTGACGTGGCCTTGGGTAAGCTGTGTGGGAAACAGGCTGGATCTGACCCGCTGGCTGGGATGCGGGAGGCGGGGATGTGAGAGGGATCGGGTGAGGCTTGCACCTGATGAAGGGCGCAGCATCTTAGAGCTCTCGCTTCCTTACCTGCCTGTACTGGGAAAAGCACCCAGTGAAACTGTCACCAAGGCAGTGACTCTTACACAGACAGGAACCATCTGAAATATTCATACAAGAGGAATCTGGGGAAACCAAACCACTCTTCCTAGGGGTCAGCAGCCAAAGTCCTAGAACAGCTCTGAGGGCCAGGACCTTTCCATCCTGGTATTCTGCCTTTCCATGTCACACAGAACTGCTTCACCCTCACCTCTCCTGCCTCCAATTTATTACCAGCATTTTACTTCCTCTCACACCCTTTCACCTGTTAGAACTTGGGAGAAAAACAGGGAAAGAGGAAAGAGAGAGGAATGCCCAGGACAAGCTTTCAACTGAGAAGGCAGCTGCCACCCTTGCGTGCTGCTGGCACGACCAAGGCTTCCTGGGGCCTCTCCAAATACCTCCAAATGCTTCCTCGTGGATAATAGAAAAGTCCGTCTATTCTCTCCAAGTTCATGTCTCCACCGTGGATGCTGTCATTTATTTTGCTTTATCTTTATGCAATGAATTTGATTCTCCCTCCCCCCCAAATCCCTTAAAATGGCTTACCTAAATTTTAGAATTCTATATAGAAGTGCATAGCACATCAGTGAGTACTCCTTGAGAATGTGATGAGTAGACAGGAATTAGAAACCATCGAATTCCCCCTTTCTACTTTGAAATGGAAAGGCTCAGAGGGGTGAAATGAACTACGTCAACTGGACAAAATGCTAAATGAGGGAACCAAAGCCAAAAATTAGTACAGATGCTTTGTGTGGGACGGTTGGCCATGGCTCTTGTAAGTGATCAATGACCAATAAAAGTATGTGATGTGACTTTGAAACAAGGTATTAAAACTCTTAATAATTAGAAATGACGAGGACAAAGGTGAGGAAAAGAAGAATTGCCCCAGGCTCAGGCACACTCTGAAATGTTAAATCTGTTGAAACCCAAAGGAATATTAATTAAGGGAGCTGTGTTCTGGGGCAAATGCACCCAGATAGCTGTTGTAATAGTCGAGACAAACTTCTGACCTTTCAGCCTGTCAGGTGTTATTGCCTTGATTTAAACATTATGGAGCTTGTGTGAGCCATTATCTGCACCTCTCTCTGTTATAAACTACCCTGCGGGTGCTCTGCAGCATCACAGAAAGAAGGAGTACTGTCACCAGCACAAACAGAGTCTTGTTGGTGCCAAATGTTATTTAACAATGAATAAAAATTCACTGCCCCAGACCACATGTATCCCTGCTCGTGTACCCTATTACCGTCAAAGACAATGATTAGTCAAGTTCAGATACGATGTGTTGAGAACCAGGGCACAGACTATCAGAGATTTCAGAAAATCCCATGAGATTTTGCAGAGCTGCAGGATGTTGGAGGAGAATCCTGTTAGTGGTGCTTTTTGTCCTCGGGAATCCTCATGAGAATGTTTATTGCTAACAATTTTTTAAATTAAAACATTATTCCACTAATCACAAAGAAATCGTGAGCAGCAATGAAAGCCAATGGGTTTCCCTGACATATCGCCATAATAATACGAAAAGGTAGGGGGTGAAGGGGCGCCTGAAAAAGGTGAGGGGGCGTACAGTCAGTAATACTGTGATGAGTTTACATGGGGACAGATGATAACTACACTTAGTGAGGCGATTGCATTGTAAGGTATATAAATGTGGAGTCACTATACTGTATACCTGAAGCCAATATAATACTGTATACCAACTGTACTTTAAACAAGAAATGCAATGAGGCAAATTGTGCTGGGTTTCTTTAATTTTTTAAATGGTTCAGAAATCCTCGAACTTAAAATCAGAACATGAGAATGTTCCATTATCTTAATTATTAGCAGTCATGCTTTTTCAGGGAATGACTTTCATTTCAGAGATGGAACCTGCTTACTCAGTGTCAGCAAATGTTAAGAGACACATATGGGCTAAGCCCCTATGAAGACTACTCTTCATGGATAATACATTTTTTTCCAAGGGAATCAGGAGGTACTGTCAATGAACTCCTTTATCTCTTGGCCAATCACAGATTTGCCTATTGTATCTAATTAGGAATTCTGACTGATGTAGTTTTTATCTTCAGAAGTTCTCCTATCCCCCTTCCAGCAGGGGCACGATGGCATAAAGAGAATGTCACTGTAGGAACCAGAGCAGATGGGTACAAGTCTCAACCCTGAAATGTACGAGAGACATCTGATAAGTTACTTCACCTCTGAATCTCATTTCCTTCGTCTGTAAAATGAAAGCATGGGATTAGACAAACCATAAATTTTCTTCTAGTAATAGCAGTCCTTGTCTGAAATGAGAAAGAGAAGAGCAAGAGAAAGGGACAAAAGGTCCATGAGGTGGCACATGACAGACATTTAATGCCTATGTGGTTGGCAGTCAGCGGCACCGCAGACATCAAACCTTACCTGTTGGAATCATTTAGACTGGAAAGAGATTGCTCACTTCCTTCCTAGGACAAGTTCTATTTCATCTCAAATACTGCAGTTCCTTTAAAAGCTAAATTTGAACCAGTCATAATGCAAGAATTCCAACGGATCATCAGGATTGGATCACATGTCAATCAATCACAAAGTGAATTACTTTAATTTCTCCAAAGGTCATTTTCTATACTAATCCATGAATTTCTATCTTTTATTACCCCTTTCTAGAGCATCACAGAACAAGATTTTAAAAGAAAGATGAGCTAACCTGCAACTGCGCACTGTGGTATGAGATACGATTTTGCAAAGGGCAATTTTTCTAATCATTTAGCACTCTGGTAAATTGTACTCATGCATATTTATATATAAATGCTCAGTCATTCTACACAGAGAAATCCATATCTAGACATTTCCCTGGTGAATGTCTCATAAAATCAATTTTCTACACTAGCTATATTTCTGGCAATCCAACCTGAAATAGAAGGCTTTTTTGCAGAATGAGACAGAGGTCAAGTCAGGCAGCACCTAATAAGACTCAGAATCAGAGCTGTTCTGGGGAAACTTGAGAGGGAACTCGCCTTTGGCATGAATGGAGAGGGGACACAGCCCATTTCTGTCAATGGTCCTGGGGCCTTCCTATCATAGAGCTCTCGAGGTTCTTATTGAGAGGCTGTAACTATCAAAACAAATTTTGGAAATTATATGTGTTTATGCAAATAAGAATGTGGCTCCCTTCATGCCACAGACTAGACTCCTCCGGATGAAGTCTGAGACCCGGCAGCAGGTTACGCAATGGTGAAGCCCCCTGCATTGGCCATTGAGATTCTCACCAAAATATCCTGACACCATAGTGGTTCCCATCATGCTCTACACGGCAGCATAATGAGACAGAGCATGTCTAGGTACACAAATCCATCATACGTTATTGAGTGCCTGTTTTGTATCAAGCAGTGTTTAGGCCCCAAGAACATGAGGTTAATCCTGTTTAATTCTTATCCCCCAAGAGCATTTAGTTCAATCCACAGAAATGCTCCTGAGGCAGCTGATGCCTCTAGTGAGCCTTAAGGAGAAGGAACAGTTAACCCCATGGACACACTTAAGGACACCTTTCTTAGGGAAATCCAGGAAGGAGCAGAGCCTGGGAAACTTGGTCTCTGCAGGGAAAGGCAAGCTGGCTGGCGTGAGCAGAGCATGGGTCAGCATGCTTTTTCTGCAAAGGGTCAGAGAGTACACATTTCAGGCTTTGTGCCCTACAAGACTTAATCCTACTGCTGTAAGATCATAGCAGCCAGTTGGGTGTAGCAGTGCTCCAATAAAACTTTATTTCCAAAACGGGTGGTTGATGATATGTGGCCCAGAAGCCGTATTTCACCGGCCCTTGAGGAAAGGTATCAGTTGGGTGCGGGTCAGAGCAAGCAGGACTCCTTTGCCAGGTCAGGAAGCTTGGGTTTATGAGAAGTGAGACACAGCTGAGCTGCCCATGTGTAACCAAAAGCCAGATGGTCTTAATACCTCTTACTGAAATTTAGAAAGGAACGCCTACGCCAAGCAAAAATGTTGGCAATTTTATCTCTTCTCCCAGAATACCCTGAGTTCCTCCAAGGCCTTGCCTACACAATTGATACAGCAGAAGGCTCCAAGGGGGCCAGGCTCTTTCCTGCGTGTGACTTGAAGCACCACCGTTTCTTTCCAGTCCTCCTGCCAAGCCACTGGAGGTAAGAGTATGATGGGATTTTTTATAAGGTTTGTTCAAGAGCAGGGGAAGGGGAACCAGGCTCCAGATAGCTCCAGAGATCTTCTCAGTGGAATGCCTGTATTGTCCTCATTCACGTAGAGATTTGGGAAACTATAAGTGTTTATACAGATATGATTTTCATTGCATTATCATTTTCTACCTCTATTTGTAGACTCCCACTCCAACAAATTTGCTGTGAACCCAGCTGAGAATTTGGCCTGTTGCTCTCATTGTGTGACAGTTTGGCTGGTTCCCCGCTGCACATCAGAACATACCCTACGTGAAGTGGGAGCTGTTCTTCTTCTAGCTTTGGGTTAGGAGGGAACTACAGGCCTGCCAACTCTCAAAAGCACACAGCAGGGTTAGACACAATAGGCAGGGAAGAAGTGAACAAATTCATTTGGGAATTAAATTCTCTTTCTAAAACAAGCCTCCTGCAACCACAAGGAGAACAAAAGGGGAAACCAGTACTATGCCAAGAAACTTACTCCTTTATCTCATTCAGCCCCCACCCTCTCCCCAACTATGGGCTAGGCTTCAAAGGTAGGTCAGCACAATTATCTTTTCAGTGTACGTGCTTTTACAAATTAAAACAGTTATTAAATTTGTGAGTCAGCATCATGAAGATGGAGATCATAGCTAAAGGTTATTGGCATGCAGCTTCCACAGTATTACTGGTAGTCAGCACTGGATCACAGACTCCCTGGGATGAAGGGACTTCAAAGGTGATCTAAACTAAGCATTAGTATGGGGTAACTGGAGCCTTGCCCAAGTTGGTGGGATATCATGGTAAGCCTGTGAACTATTGAAAATGCTAAGTAATGATATGGAAGCAGCCCAAACGACTTTGGGATTTGAAAAATAGAAACATAGCTGGTAATGCACCAATTAAAAATTACCTTTCAGAGCACTGTATTTAAAAGGGTAAGAGGTTTCAGCCCATGGTACACATTAAGTATCTTTGACTATTTCAAAGCTTGAGATGATTAGGAAGCTAAATAATCCACTTGAAATCTCTCTGCAGTTTCTCAGGGTATTACTGAAGAAATGTCAGCTCTGTGACTGTAAAAGGCTATTGCGAACACCTACCATAAGGTCATTTACCTGCACAGGTGAGGAATGCTGACACCAAGCGTGAATTCTATCTTCTGATAACTCCCAAGTTTTCAACATGAGCCAAATGCTATGAATAAATACAAAAAGGGGCATGAGTATAATTGTGAAAGAAAACCTTAATATACATGGGCTTTCTAAAAGGCAAGAGTGATGTGCCACGGAATATGACTTTAGACCTCAAATGCATACTCTGGTCACTGGAAGAGGGACACTTCCACCAAGAGGCAGAGGGGATGCTCAAATGCCAATGGAATGCTGACCCTTGTAAATTATTGTGTTTTTAAAATAAATGAGTGGCCTAAACATAAATCAAAAATAGATTCAACAATTATGGAGTGAAGGCTGGGAAAGGTTTATAAGTTTTAACATAACCTACGCATCAGCTGTAAGTCAGAAGTCTCTGCAAGTATAAATAAATCTTTAGGTATTAATCAGCCTTCAAATTCAGTGTCATTGTTAACTATGAAAATATTGAGTCACCAAACTAAAAATACTTGAAGGCCAACTCCAAATGTTAATATGAAATCCTTTTTATTTTAAAAGCAAAAATAATGTGAGAAAACCTACTTTTATCTCATTGATTGCAGCTGACGAAAAGATAAATTGATGTCAAAAAATGTAAATGATGGATAGAAAATCTAGACATTGTGTTAAACAACAGACAGCACACTCCAGCTTTATCTTAAGGGTCTCGGAATACAGTCGTGGAGAGCATGGCAGCACGCCACTATCGAGATCCCCGGCGGTTTGCACATCACAGAGTCAGCCTCTTCCCCACAGGCTCTTGCTGTACTTCCGGTTCTCCGTCCACAGAGCTGAATCTGTGAGAACTCAAAGAATCTTCCGATGGATTCCCTTTCATATTAAGTTAGCCAGTTTTGATTTCTGTTGTTTGCGATCAAGGGCCTTGACTGATTCCAACAGAGCTAGCAATTTTGAAACATGATTGCGTGCCATTTCAGATTAAACAGACAAACAAGTATAAAACTTTAAGCAGAGAAAAACCGTGGAAATGAAGATTTCCACAAATGCATGCTCTTCTTTCTGCAGAGGTCATTAGTTTAGTCTTGGGCACAAAGGTGATTCAGATGCATAGAATTCTAGAGTTTGAAGAGGCCCTGAAGATTTTTTTTTTTAAAAAAGGTTTATTTACTGATGAGGAAACTGCCACCAAAACCAAAGTGAATATCAGGAGTTGAGGGAGGATCAGCTATCAGACATTCAAACTCATAGTCAACCGACCCTTTCATCACAGCTGGCAGCTTCTCAAAATTCAATTCAGGAGGCTTTTTCATGCCTTGGTGCTAGGAAGAACAGAATATCTCTTCACAATATATAAAGGCTTTATCCTGTACCAGTGTCACAGTGCTGGGAGGCCGCCTGGCTCATTTATGTAGGCTAATGCATTGTGGAAGTCAAGGTCATAGGCCTGAGTCAGGAATGAGTGTCCAGTTTGGCTCGTGGTTCACAGCAGAGTGTCTGAACGCTGGCCATGTTGTTAAAATGGGACCTTGCTAGGGCATGTGCACAAGCCGTGTGCCTGGCTCAGCAGATCCATCACCACCGCTCAGCACGCAGGGCAGGTACACGCTCCCAGGGGGCTGAGATGAACACAATGGCATCAGCTTTACCGATAAAGGATGCAATGTTAGGCCCTTTACTTTGGAAATCAGTGTATTTGACAGCAAAGAGTAAAGAATTCCATTTGTTAAATAAAACAGCCTTGCCATTTAGGAAACATCCTTTCTCTTAGGGTAAATGTCAGATATTCCTGCTCTTGAGAACTTAGCTATTCCTCCTCTGCCCCCTCCTCCAGACCATGCCTGCCCAGTGAGAGAGGGAATGGCCCCGAGAGCCCTCCAGGTGCCAGCACCCACTCACCAACCTGACAGGATACTGACAGGATACATTTGAAAAGAACCAGGCTACCAAATGAATACCGATAACCAACCTTGAAAATTGAAAATGAAGAGAGATGTCACTCTGGACTGAACTATTTAAGAATTAGTTGCAGAAATAACTGGTTCTTGAAGAATGGGGAAGATTTTTATGGAGAGAGGCTGGCCTGTGGGAGACATCTCAGTGTGGAGGAAGCATCTGTAAGCAAAGGGACCAGGGAAGGGTGTGTGAGGGAGGCTCCGGGCATCCTTCAGAGAGCTGCCTGCTGTGGAAGGTGCGTTTAGCAGAGAAGTAGGAGCTGGGTTTGCAAAGAGCAGGCTACATAAGGCCATACTGTGGGGGGCTGTGGTGACAGGCTAGGCAGTGGCGTCTTCACTCTCTAGGGCGTGGGAACTATTTGAAGCAGTCGAGCAGGGGAGGAATGACGATCAAAGCCACATTTAAGGAGGAAGAACTTGACAATGGCGTGCAGGCTGCACTGGAGCTGGGCAGCAGGGAGCCTAGAAATCACAGTAGCTCGGGCAAAAGTGATGAAAAGTGACCTGAAGTCTAAGGGAGGGCTGGCGATCTAAGGTCTGCCTCCCACCGGGTCATGGGCAGGTAGAGGGGCACTTACTCTTCTCTGTCAGCAAGCAGCACTGGTATCCTGAGCAAGCCTCAGGTGTGACTGTGATACCAAGATACCTAAGACCACTGCTCTGTTCAGTGAACCCGGCCCTGTATACACAAGCAGGAGCCTGACCCAGGAGCAGACAGGCCGCCTGGACCACATGGTCCTTGGCAATGGTATGTGCTTAATGCATCTTTGCTAAATGAGAACTTCTGATTAAAAACAGTGTGTTGACAGGAAACAGTGAAGAGTCCCCCAGGTGTTTTTACCTACTTGTCCGGCACCTACTCAACCAGATAGGATCCGAGGTCTGTGGAAACTGATGTCTTTGCCAGCAGAATTATGGCCTGAGGGTCCTGGCCCCTGGCCCTGCTGAGCCAGGTCTTCCAATCTTTTGTTTCCCTGCAGACAAGAAAACAATCATATCTGCCACCAGGCCACCAGGGCTGCAGGACCTGTCTTAAGCTCCCTCTCCCCACCCCACTCCCATCCCCCCCACTCACACAGCCAGATGGGGCCGGGATAGAAAGAAGAGAAAAATGAGAGAGACTTTCACATCTTGTTATACAACCTTTTAACTAGACTGCACATAGATGTTAAGGGTATGGGTTACTCCCCATCCACGTTCATTCAGGTCTACTGGTCAGATTATTTTGACTGAATTAAACAGTCTTCTGAGTCAAACAAGTGGTCTAATGGACATTTTACAGAACTGACCAAACAGTTGACAGTTTGGATGATTGAAAGACACAAGCACTTCACCTTCCTAAGAATGTGTAGGCAGACTTACTCCCAGAACCTGAAATCTTATCACAACATTTTGAATAATAACCTTTTTTCTTTTCCTTTCCCTCCTCCATCCAACGTATTTATGTGTAGCAAGTAAATTTTCCTTGCCACAGAGCTTTATAATCTCTGATTTGCTGGTCTATAAGCCCGAGAGGAGAAAATATGCTTCAGCCTGGATGGAATCAGTAGAGGAAAAACATGAGATAAGGGAAATGCAGACATGTTTGTGATGCGGGCGTGTGTAATGACAGCAGGGTGTACTCTGGGCTCGAGAAATAGAACAACAAAGTCCCAGGTCATCAATTCCAGACCCAGAGCAGAAGCAAGGAGACCCAGGTGAGCCAGGAGGAACCTTTCTCTCCCCGCAACCTCCCCCTTTGCGGGGGTGTCCAGAGGGCCTCCCCATCCGCTGGGGCCAGTTCTCCTCATTGGCATTTTCCGCCCTCCACCCACCGCAGAGAAATTCAAGGATGCACGGGGCAAGAGCATTTCCTGCACGGTGCGGAGTCAGGTGAAATCATCGCCTGCTTGAGCTTTGTTGAAATGTTCAAGGGGCTGGTTTCATTCGATTAAAAGCTCCATCCTCCAGGAAAGAAGCCAGGTCAGTGGGGAGCCTGATCACCACAGAACTCTGGGGGGAGCATGGAGACAAGTGAAGGGTCCCGGCTCTGCTGCTACCAAACACCCAGCTGCCTTTTCCCACAGGGAGCTCTGAACCTGTCCAGCCCCAGTTCAGGCCTGGGTTTCCCAGCTGGGCTCCGGCCACAATCCTGTGATCCTCCTGAAAAGCCAGGTAAGAACAGACGTGTTAAGCTAAATCCTGGGTGATCCTTTCCCACGGTAAATAGAGGATGTGTTAGGCCCATGTCTGAGAGAGCACTGCGTTTGTTAGTCTGCTAAATTTCAGGTCCCTGCTTCCCATATTCTGTTCTGTGACGCCAAGGTGGGTGGTGAAGGGAGGGGACTCTGCGTTCTGCCCTGCCTCAAAAAACAGCCTCTTGAACAGCTCCGCAGTGTCCCAGACATCACCTGGGCCCTCCGGTCCTTTGAGAGCTGGGCCAGGAGTTTTCCATTTTAAAGCCTCCGACTCAACTCAGTCCTCCCTAAGATGCCATCAGGGTCCTGGAGAACTTAGAGGATCGTGGTTCTGTCTGCTCGGTGAGTCCTGTCTCCTTACCAAGTTCTGCATCACTTTGCTGAAGACAGAAAACCAGGCCACATCTCTGATTCCCATGAGGACAAAAACAAACAAAAGAAAATTAAAAAAAGCCCCGTCATGAGAAGCACATGTGAGCATAGTAGACATTAAGAAAGAACCGGAAGTCACAGGGAAAGGGTCATGGTGTACCCAACACAACAAGAAATCCTGAGAATCTGTATCGGACAGGCCTTTTCCTGATCACCACTGCAGTCTCCCTGTTGCTGGGACCTGCTCTCCCTTTACTGAAACACAGCTAAGTGGGTCCCCTCCTACCAATGGCTCCTCTCTGCCCCTTTCCCTTCGTTTCCTCTTTTTTCCTTTACTCCATCCCTATAGGAACAAACATAATTCTGCCTCAGCCTCTGGAGTTTTATTATCTAACTTAAGTCATCATCCAGATATTTTTTCAAGCAAAGATACAGTAGGTTCTTGTTATTCATAAGAGTTACATTCTATAAAAATCACCGCAAACATGAATTAGTAAAACTGAACCACTGCTCCAAGGGGAAATGCAGGGAGAGGATCCTATGGACCTCTGGCCACATTTTCATCAACCAGCCAACACATAACTTTGTTTTCTGTGTGTTTCTATTTCATGACACCTTATTTAATAGATATCACTGATTCATTAACGATCAAACGCCCAGGTGACAACATCATAACCCATGCCTGAATGAAACACATCACAGCCTTTTTCTTAAAAACTGTAGATAGCACAGCGACACTGTGATTGGGGACCACTTTATATGGCAAAATTTCCAACAAAAAAAAGCATACAGATGCAAAAAATTGTGGCACTAAATCGACCTCAAAAAGGACACTTCTGTACAGTGTAAGAACTGAAAGAAGAAGGCAGAGTGTCACCTCGTTCCACCTCAAATGGGGACATGTGCTTTATGTGACAACTTTTTTTGCTGCTATACAGACATCTATCTGTGAATGAAAGCAAAATATCACATATGTTGATTTGAGGGTCACAAACATTTTAGCAAGTAGGTGCATGAAAAAATACAAAATTGGCTGATAATTGGGATCAACTGTATGCCCTTTTCTAAGAAGTGTAATGCCAGCCATTAAGATAACAGCTCTTCCATTTTGTCACATGTATGTTGACATGTGATTTTACTTGGAAAATGGGTTCTGTTGTTGAAGGAGATTTGAAAATCATTGCTTTAGGAATCCTGATTTATGGTTCATTCACAAGATTATCATTCTTGTCTAGTAACCAGGAAATGATGAAACTTGTCAACCAGGCTTAGTCTTACATTGAAAGAGAGCAAGGTTCGTCCACATGAACAGAACACAGAGAAGAATCCAAAGGTGCGGATGTTACGTGAAGTTGGGAAGGTTACGTGCTATTTCGCAGACTTCTGTTTGGCAGAGAAGATAACCACAAGGCCATGAATTTATAGCCCTCTAGGAAAATAACTAATTTTTTATATCCAATCTAGGAAACTTATTCCAGAATTCTTTTTGTCCAAAACACCTAAAGGTGAACCCTGAGAATCTGGCTTTCCCCTTCCTGAAGCCTGGGAAGCTTTCTTCAGGCCTCGCAGACTCCCCAGGTGCATACTGCAGGTTGGCGTGAATGTTGGGAACGTCCTGTGGTTTCAATCACAAGACAAAACACTTCTGTCATGAACTCAAGGGTTCAGGTTGAAAATCAGCACCAGTTTCTCCTTTCTGAGAAAGGTTTACCTCAAGGCTCTGGGACCAGCACCATGTGAAACACAGTAAATTCAGACTGACGATAGGTTTACTGCAAGAGAGCTTATGGTTCTGGAGCTCCACCAGGGTCTGAAGGTGTGCTGCCCCTGACTGCTCTCACGGCTCCCCACCCCCGTTTGCCGGCAGCCCTGAGACAGAACTGAAGGATACGTGGGTGGGTGTGTGCGAGTGCGTGTTATTTCCATTCTAGTTATCTGAGCAGTGTGTAAGCCTCATCTTTTGAGGAACACGGAGCGTGATGTTTTGGCTGAGGAGATCTGACCCTGACTCACTCCACAGCAGCCAACAGGCAGCCATGGGCATGGGCGGCAGTCATGTTTACAGGTGGCGTTTCAGTCACTTAGCTTATACACCTTCTTCCTCCACTGTCACCGCCATTCTGACAGAAGTGAGTTCCGTCCGTCCCATTTTGCTGAAGGGTGAAAGGCAACGGAGACTCGCCAAGTTCATGCAGTTGGTGAGAGCAGCGTTCAGGCCAGGCTTGGACAAAACAAACAAATGATTATAGATGTTAATCAAAGTGGAGCTTTGTTAATTGGAGAATCATTTAATACTTTTTAGTTTGTTTAAAAAAAAGTTATCCCTAACTTAGAAATAAAACCAAGTCAAGAACACGTCTTCTCAATGTCCAGTTGACACATTGTTTAACAGAGTCACCTAAGGATTATTTGTTTAGGGCAGCAGTGTTTAAACTTTGCTTCATATTGAAAATGCCTGCAGAATTTCAAAAAATACAGATGCCTGGCTCCTACTCCCAGACATTCTGATTTAGTGGTATGGGGTGCTGTTGTGGGCTGAATGACGCACCCCACGCCTGCCAAACATGCTCATGATCCATTTCTCAGAACTTGTTTGGGAACCCACTGATCTAACAGGACGTACCTGTGTTTGGTTTTGCCATTATCTGACTGGAGCCGGATACTACTGTGCGGTCTCGTGCTACTTTACAGATTTCTATTTTGTAAGAAGAAAATCTCCTTTCTTTTTTTCTTTTCTTTTCTTTTCTTTTCTTTTCTTCTCTTCTCTTCTCTTCTCTTCTCTTCTCTTCTCTTCTCTTCTCTTCTCTTTTCTTTTGCTTTTGTCTTGTAGGACATTAACCAGTTTAGTCTAGAATTCTTTTTTTCTAGAATGCCTATAAATATCTAGCTCATCAACATGCTTTTGGAACCAACGTTACTCTCGAGCTAGTGCCCTCAGTAAGTTGAATACACTTTGACATTTGGTCCCTCTATATTTGAGTGTCATGCTTGAACCTCTTCGAAAGCAGTTCCACACATTCAATAATTAGTTTTGTGAGGAGGCATAAAATTGCATGAGAATACTGATTAAGCCCCCTTGGAAGGACTGATGACAATAGTGACCGTGGCAAGGGTGAGTACATTGCATTAAACGGCCCAAAGAGTTCATTGGCTTCCCAGAATGCCTCATCCTTGTAGAAATGTCAGCCCAAGGCAGAGCCTGCCGAGCTCTGTAAGCCGATGGACTACACTTCCCACTGGGGAGACATGCCATTGTTGGCCTGCCTTCCTTTTGACATTTCTGCTGTGTGGGTATTTTCCTCTCACTGATATGCTGGGCCTGGCTTCAAATTACACGCTGCGGCATTTAAATGGGAATTAACAGGCTTTGCATTTGTTCCCATAATTATCTCTCAACAGGGCTCAAAGGGTGGGCACTGCGTGCAGATGAAGTGACTCCGGGACCATACATTGGGTCAGCGACAGCGGCTTTGTTAGCTTACAGCTCTCTTTTGCTTAGCTCCAAGGGACGGTGCACACACACAGATGCACATGTGGTGGTCCTCACCAGGACTGAAGACCCAGGCACCTTGAGCCCATGAACTCTTTTCTGGGCTCCCAAGATCACGGGCCGATTACAAAGGCTTGTGCATGGAGCTGGAAGAAAGTCAGACCCAGCACAGTCGAGTCTGAAGAGATTGATTTCAGGGATTAAATACCTGCCCTGTTAGTCAATCCAACTGTGAGTCAAGAGAGATAGGAATGATAACCATGCAAGGAATCTGAGCTAGATAAAGTGCCAGATAGGAAAGGTCTCATTTAGGGTCACCCAGAGGTTATGTGAAAAATAAGTCAAGCAGGACTACATCCATCACTGGAGAGGGGGAAACAAAAGTGAACGCGTACCATTTACTGAACACGAATGAGAACAGCAGCCCCTCACTTGGGTAAATTATGTAGACGACCAGAAAAATTCATGAATTTATTTGGTTGGTCGATTATTCAGCGCGTGTTTGCTGATGGTCTACAAATACTAGGCATGTGCTAAGTAAATATAAAAAGGAGCCCAGCCTCCAGGAGCGCATAGAAGGCCCCACGAAACTGCAGACAGAGGGAAAGGCCATGCTACAACAGGGGCAGAGATGAGAGTGACGAGCCTGGAAACCAAGGAACAGCAAGGACTGCCAGCTACGGCCAGAAGCTGGGAGAGAAGGTAGAAGAGCGTTTCTTTCAGAGCCCGCAAAAGGAACCAATCTGCGGACACACCTTGATTTCAGACTTCTAGCCTCCGGAAACATGAGAGCATAAACTTTTGGGAGACAAGCTAGACGTAGATAAAGTTGAACATGTGCATGCCAAGCATAGATGGAAGGAGATAGAAGATTCAACAGGCACCAATATTCATGAACTTCTAAATATTTGTGAGTCACCTTGGCAAACTCCATAGTCATGAAGCCTTAAAGTAGCCGATCATTGGTGACAGCCATTCCGGTTCCGCTGTTCAAAACATGGACACAAAAGCCAGGATGGCCCCACAGATAATCGGGGAGCTCCAGCTGTGATCAGGTACAATTTTCCAGTATCTGTCTGATGTAACCAGTGTGGGCTGGCCCAGGTACCTCCTATCTGTTGGCCTCTTTGGCTCACACCGAATCTCTGGTCAGCATGGAATCTTTTACGACAAAGAAGAGGGTGGGGGTGGAGGGCAGAGAGGAGGGAGGAAAGGAGAGAACATTCAAACGTTGTGTAACCCGGGATTCGGCTACTGTGGTGCCCTCTTCTTGCACGTTGTCCTAAGTCTCTTTCCCCTTGCTTCTCGCTGTGCATTCTAAGTTGGGTTTAGCACTGTAATGTGGTTGTGAGTCATTTTGCCCCGTGACTTCTGGGATAGCTTGTCTGGTAGCACGGCTATATACAGAGACAGCATTACTGTACCTTACCAAGGGAATGAGTTTACCTGGCAATATTTCCTGGAAAGTAGGCATTTTTAAGCAAATATTTATTAAAGACCTACTGTGTGCCAGGAACTATCCCTGCCCCACAATACTGAGCACTGCAGACTTGGCCTCTGATGTGGTGGGGTAGTGGCACAAGAAATGAAAATGAGGAAGGTTCACAAGAAAGAAAGAGAACAAGCAGGACAGAGGCCAAAGTATCTTCGAACTTAACCCTGGAAGGAACAAACCATCACTTCTCCACATTCTGTTGCACGCCCAGACCAACCCTGGTTCAGGGTGGATTCAGTGGCACTCCACAAAAAGGTGACTACCAGGGGTCAGGGATCATTGGGGGCCATGCTGGAGGCTGAGCACCACAGAGAACAAGTTAAACAGATGAATCCTTCTAAAATCCTTGTCCTGTGGCTTTTTATACATTCATATTAAGATTAACAAGCCAATTTTCCCAGGTAGGTCTCCAGTTAGCCACCGATTAGAGTCATCCACCCAGAACCAAAGGTAATATCAGGTCAACTAGTCTAAAAATGTGTTGAAATGAAAGATTCATGGAAGCACTGACAAAAGTACACAATGCCAAAACTAGTCGTGAGACAGAGAAGCATCAGTTTTTTCAGAGGGCGTATCTGAAAACTGGTTGCACAAGTCTTGAGCTTCACACCCAAGGCTATTCCCACACATCAGAGGTACGAAAAGGCAGAGAGAGAGAGGAGTACCTGCAGAGGGCTTGTTGGAGAGGGTGACTTACTGCTACGAGTCCTATCCAAAGGAGACAAGTGAGCGTTTCTTTGATGAGATTGTTTTGAGAGCTTGAAATGTGTTTTCTGTGGCTGGAGGGTGGAATGGGCAGACGTCTGGCTCTGCCCGGAAATCTGAAAGTCAAGAGAGATGTGCGGGTAAACCGCTGGGCACTTTGTGAAGAAGAGCTGCCAGTCTGAGGTTGCCCTGCACCCCCAGAGTCTGCCTGGGCAGATCCAGGACAAGGAGGGTAGCCATCCCCCAAGAGGCCCCCAGTGATTCCTGGGCAGAGAATGCATGCTTCCCATAGAACCAAAGAGGTCCTGGGGGTGAGTTAGTCTGGACCCATGAAACATGCAGGCAGAGGTCTACTGAAGGAGGGGGAGACCAACAGAGAGATTCCTCGTGGCCTGAAACAATAATTAAAAAACAAAACAAGAGCTGAGCCAGGCAGCGAGCCAATGAAACCTTATGGCCCAGACAGCAGGAATTGCAGTCAAAGGCACAAAGTGAGAGAATCTCCAAATAACTCATAAACTGGCGTATGGGTCAGTTTCAAACATCTACAGGTCCGGAGAAGGTGAGCCATCTTAGATGAGTGCCAGTCAGTAAGACCTACTGCCTCTTCTCTCTCTCCCTGCCGGGATCCTGGTTGGCAAGCTAGGGTTGGGGTGGCACAGATGAGGGGACCGCCAACAAGCAGGAAAAGAGAGAATGAGATCCCTCTCCTCTTGGCACTCTCCAGCAGCCAAGCAGCTAGCTCACAGTAGGTCCCTGCTGGGGAGGTAAGGTCAGCACATAGTAGGTCCCTGCTGGGGAGGTAAGGTCAGCTCACAGTAGGCCCGAGCTGGGGAGGTAAGGTTTAAAAGCAACTCAAGTTTGAAGTTTATTGCCTGGGACTAGACATACTAAATTATTGAAATTGTATTTTGTGTCTTATGGTGATTGAAGGACTTTATTTACCTAAGAGTGACAAGTCAGAGGGGTAGTCAAGCTTTTATCCCAGGGGCAGAGTTATAACAAGAGACAAAATAGAGTTATTTATATGATCCTGTCCTGTGATTTCTTCAATTTATAAGTTTCACTAGCAATTGCCTCTGTGTTTGCAATCGGGGTCATTTTCAGTACGAAGCTCCCCAGGTGAGTTACAGCTTGTGCAGACTGTATTGTCACAGGTGAGAGCCTGATGGGAAAATAAGTGAACTAGACAATAAATGGAGCCACAATGTCCATCTCGTCACATGCCTGCAGGAGGCTGTGATGTCAGGTTTTTTTTCAAGGCCTTGTGATGGGTTCTTACCCACAGCTTAAAAAGCCATTCAATCACTGGCCCTTCATTCATTTGTTCATTTAATCATTTATTCACTCAGTAACCTTGCTCTGACCTTCTACCACACGCCAGGAATCCTCCCTTCCATTCCTCAGAAAAACCATCTCACCCTCTTTTGTATCTGGTTCTTTTCTTTACCTCCAAGACTTCTCCCAAGTTCGTCAGCTGCACGGAGCGAAACAGCAGCTTTCTATAAGAACTAAGTGGCAGCTTTTCTGTAAGAACTATTTGGATAGGGTTTAGAGAGAGAGGGTAAATGCAATATGACATGGGAGCTTTGAAAGCCTCTGACACTTTTCTGCCACATATATAATTATATATGTATAAATATTTTATATGTGTATAGATATAGATCATATATTTACATTTATATATATAGATACTCTTTGCAGCACAGTGAGAAATAGACTTGCAATCTGGAAAGTTTAAATTAAAATAATATTTTATATATTCATAATACTTTCCAGAATGCTACCTCTTTTTTTTCTCCTGAGAAAGTCATTTTCTGTGTTTATAGCACAACCATCTCACAAGCCAAAGATCCATTGTCTCTCTTGGTGAGGACCAAGGAGGCTAGATCATTTAATATTTAGAAAAACTAATGTCTTCCATTGTACAAAATATTTTAAATTACATTTCTGGGTTCTAGTTTACTCTTAGGAAGATTGTTCCCATAATTAAAAAACCATATATTACATTTATATGTATGTAATAAAGCATCAAGTTCTTTAATACATCTGAAATGAATTTAGATGTATAATGATAGATAAGAATGCACTGGATCATTATTTCGGACAAACCGATAGCCAGATTTTCTAACGCCACACACTGAGTAGTCTGTACTTGCTCCATGTATTTAAAAGGAAATCTTTAACAACTACCTAATTTCCATGACTGTGTTTCTTTATTGTTTGGCTCTATATGCATGCTGGTATAAAACTTTTCACTATGGTCCCATCAAAGTTCATTTTGATGTCTGGTTCCTCCGTGTCCCCCGAATACCCTTATTGCCCAAACTTGTCCTCTCAAACTGCCTCTCCAAGTCACCCATCCTTGACATTCAGCCCAAGCAGGGTCCGCCTTGCTGAGCAGCAAGTTTATGTGGAAAATACGAGTTTTGGCTGATCACAAGTTTTCTACGTACTTACAGTGCAAGGTGGTGCCTGAAACTTAAGGCAACTTTGGGCTGTACTAAAAGGTGAATTGGATTCGGAGAATGATAAATTATGGTTACAGAATCTTTGACCTGAACACATCTGGGGCACCAGGCTTGGGGCTGGGCACTGCCTCTGGGCAGGAGTAGCCCTGATGAAATGTGGATGATGGATTCTGAGTCATGGATGATGGATTCTGAGTCATGTGGGGAACAGGGAAGGATGGCTCTTCTGTAGAGGAGGACTCGGGGATGGCTGGTGGCTCCCCTCAAGTCCAAGAGGGCTAGAACAAAACTCTTCTTTGTCTGGAAGGAAGGGAAAAAAGTTAGAGAAAGCTGGACTTCAGGTCTATGTTGAGAAGAATTTCCTAGGGGTAAAAAGTCCTCAAAGTAAAAGGGGTCAATTTGAGAGGTAAGAAATGCCTACTATCAAAAATGTTTTAAAAGAAGTTGTGTGCTGTGGAAAGGACTTCCGCTCGGGTAGGAAATGAGCTTGATGCTTCTGAGGATCTTTTCCATCCCCTTAAATGCTCTTTCCCTTCCCTGAAGCTCTTCTGCTCAGAGCCCTTGTGCCCTCATCTCTGCACATAGGGAGCGTCCAGCCCACGCCTCGCATCTGTCTCGGAGTATTTCTTGAGCTAAGTGTTCTCTTCGGCTGTGATTTAAATTGTTATTCCTGTCTCCTCTGACTCCAGGACTCTTCCTGAAAAGTATTTTCCTTTCATAGCAGCTAGCCCAGGCCCCTGCGTTTTAAAGTAGCTTAATGCATATTTATTGATTACTCAGTAATGTGATGACTAATGTGCTAATTGTCCTAACTCCAGTCACCAAGAAATCAGTAATGCATGTTGTCAGGGTTCTGTTTCAGAAGTACCCACCTTTTTTATGTCACTCCCTTTGAAACTCACTTCCCCTTCTCAATTTCCCTATCCCTTTTTTTTTCTTTTGAAAGAAAACAACAAATCTTTCGCTGAAATCAAACTTGGTTTTTGTGTGTGTGGTCAGAATTACAGACAGGAGAGGAGCAGATGGCTGAGTCTTGAGGAGATAATTCCAGGCTATTGAGGCTTAGCAAAGCTAATAGAAGATAATTTACCAAAGACTTAGAGAGTCACAGGGCATTTGAGATTTTTTAAAGCCCCAGACCCACAGTCTGTGCCAACACCTCCCGACTCCTCTCCCACTGACCCTTCTATCCTTCCCAAGGACGTGAGGTTGCCAAGCTGCCACTGATGTAGCCACCCTGAGTCTCTGCTCCCCCACGCACGTTTGCTGGGCTGTCTGGGTAACAGGCTAGAGCACCATTGTATTTTAAGCAAATGATCTTGGCACCGTTCAGCTGCCCGGACCATGGCCCCCGTGCACCTGGCTAGAATCCCAGAACCCCTGTCGCGAGAGCTACATGGTGAAAAGCAGCACTGGCGACTGTTTCACTGCGGGCAAAATGCCTTGTTTGGGTTCTCATTTCATCTTTCCCCTCCCAGAAGGCCCAGCTTGATGCTTCCTACATCTGTTCTGTTCCACTTAGCATTTGTGCCCACGACCTCTTTGCATTCCGCTCCTGACATTCCTTGAATAGAAAGCTTACCAAAGGGCCCATCTGCTTCTCTAGGACTATCCTGGACCTATGTCAGCCACACTGAGATGCCCCTTCGTTACTCCCCTAGGGCTGGGATTTTTGCCATTATACTAACCTTGCACAGGATGCTCACTGGTATAGACAAGAGAAAATGGTGCTTGTGCTTTTGTTTTTTCTTACGTTTGGGAGAGAACTGCTGTGAAACATAGGTGACTTATCACAGAACACCCAGGGTGATGGAGGGACCGGCCACTCAGAGCCCAGGTTGGCTGGCGGGAGGCAGAGAGAACCTGAACTGAGGCAAGGCATTATAGCTCCAGCAGCACTCGCTTCATCTCACCTCTTCCGGTCTTTGGTGATGAAAGGTAATGCTCTCCTGAGACACGGCCAGGCAACCTATGGACTGGGGAGGGACTTGGCTTAATTTTGATTTATGCACAAACCCAGCCTCTGTGCTTTCAAGCCAGAGAGCATCGAACACTTACAGAATCCTTATTATGTGATGTGCCTGGTAATGTGCTATGTTCTTGCAGAGAAAGAGCGAGGAGCTTATATTTGGTTACAAAATGATTCAGCATGATGTGAGCATCGTTGTGTGGGGGGCGTGCCCAGGAAAAAGTGGGTACACACAGAAGGGTACTCAATTCACCTCCTAGAAGTGGTGATGTCTGATGTTAAACTGGAAATTGAGTTCCCATCAGTCAGGCAGATCAGTGGAAAAGGGGCTTCAGAAGCAAAGTCAGAAAACATGCACCAGTATTATCTAAGACCCAGAATCACCATGCAGCCCCGGAAGGGGCCGCCCCTGTGGGTAGTCTGAAACTGCGGTACGGTGGAGCAGCGGGAACTGGAGTTGGAGAACAAGGGCAAGGCCACATCACACAAGGCCTCCTGTAGCAGTGAAGGTGCTGTAGGGAAGCGGGGCTGCCGGAGGTTTTCAGTGAGGAGCCACAGGATCGGGCTTGAAGTTTAGAGGTTTACTCTGGTGGGATAGATTTCCGGGGTCGGTTGAGAAGGGGGCAGTGCTGGGCAGGAACATCGCAGGGGCACGTGTCCTCAGATCACCTAAGTCCTAGTTCCTCACTCCTCTTCTCTCACCACAGCCCAGCAGTCCTTTCGTCCTTCCAGAAACTCCACTGGCTTTGCGTTCCAAATACTTGCAGAATCTGCACTTTCTCTCGGCATCTACTGCTACTGCCCTGGCCAGCAGCATCTCTCACCTGCATTACTGCTGCAGCCTCCTACCTGGTCTCTGCTTCTCTCCTGGTTTCCTTATGTCTGTTCTCAATGCAGCAGCCAAGGTGACCCCTTCAAAACCTGTATCAGATCCCATCATTCCTCTGCTCAAAACCTAGCAAAAGTGACTCCTGATCCCGCCCAGGAAAAGCTCAAGTTCCCATCACAGACTGTGATCTCAGTTCGGATCCCCTCCCAGCTTCTTCCACTCCAGTGGCACTTCTCTTCCTGCTGCTTCCTGAGCACACCGACTGTGTCCCCATCTTGAGGCTCTTTCCGTGGGGCTGGAACACTTCCCCAGGGGACAGCCTGGCTTATCTCTTTCCCAGCTGTGCTCAGAGGGTACCATCTCAAAGTGGGTACCCCGATCCTCCCATGTAAGATGGTTAACTCCAGCCCCCGACCTCCATCCCTCCCACCACCCCTGCCCTACTTTTTTGTAGTAATGATTATATTTTAATCTGTTATAGAATTTACCAATTTATTATGTTCTTATTATCATCCTTCTCCCTCTTGTCACTAGATGTAAACACTTCAAAGGCAGAGATTGTTGTGTATCTAGATTTAAAAAAAAAATTTCAATGACCATTGACATGCACTATTATATAATTTCAGGTGTACAACATAGTGATTAGACATTTGTATACATTATGAAATGATAACCCCAATAAGTCTAATACCCATCTAATACCACACATAGTTATTATAATATTATTGATTATATTCTGCGTGCTGTACTTTGGGATCTTTGAGGATTTTGTTTGTTAATAGTATCCCAAGTTCCTACAATAGGATATTCCTTCAGTATATCCTTAACAAATATTTGTTGAATCAATAATTAGCAATAGTTCAAATGAGATAAGAGAAAGGACTGAACTAGATCAGTGATATAGGAAAGAAGGAGGGAAGGACTTTAGATGTATTGAGAAGACTTACTGATTGATTAAAAATTCTGGGCAAGAAAGAGGGATGATTTGGAATCATCAAGCCCGGGTGCATAACTGGGGCAGAGGGCAACTGATATGGGGGAAAGGGGAGATGATAATGAGTCCTGTTCAGGACATGCTGAGCTGGAGTTGGCTGTGGATTACTCAAGTGGAGACCCAGCAGGCAGCTAGAATTCCAGCAAAAACTCCACTGGAGAGATGAGAACTGAGGTTGCAGAGTTTGGAGTCATTAGCATATTGACTTGTGCCTAAACTAATGATACTCTAACTGGCTCAGGGGCCTTGATATCAGTAATCAGGAAGATCTATTCATTCTGCATAGGAGTGGAGAAAAGAGAGGTTCCAGGCACACTTCAGAGCTGTTTGTTAAGGGGGATGGTTACATGTCTATACAATTGACCTTTGAACAGCACAGGGGTTAAGGGTGCCAATACCCCCAGCCCACACAGTGAAAAATCAGCATGTAAGTTTTGACCCCCCAAAATGTTACCAATAGCTTACTATTGCCTGGAAGCCTTACCAATAATATAAACAGTCAACTCACATATATTTTATATGTTATATGTATTATGTACTATATTCTTACAATAAAGCTAGTGTTATTAAGAAAATCATAAGGAAAATACATTTACTCTATTTATGGCAGGGGGAGTGTGTATAAGTGAACCCATGTAGTTCAAACCCTTGTTGTTCAAGGGTCAACTGTAATTTCAAATTTCCTTCTCCAAAGGCAGTTTTACCTGAGACATGCTCTACAATGTTCCAAGATAAAAGAAATTAAAGGTAAAACATTCTTGAGTTAGCCACATTTTGTTCAACCAAAAAGCACTAAACACACAAAAACAAACTTAATTGCATTTATTTATCTCAAATAATTATCTGTGTGTTGCTGAAGGGGTAAAGTATCATTTTTCCTTCTAGATGGAAAACACAGCTTCCCCTGGGAACCTCACAGATTTTTTTTAAGGCATTGAATTAAAGCATGTAATATTATCTCCCTTTCCAGAGGGGATCAGGTCACAAAAAGGTTAAGACAAATCCTGAAGATTGTACAAAAAGTCACAGGACAACTCCTGGAACAAATCTTCAAAACCTTGGGTCCTGGGCCAGGATTCTCCAAACTGAGGTTATCTTTTTGGTCACAAAGGCTTAGGCAGATTTATGAAACAATTTGAATAAAAGTCACAACAGCAATGCCAGACTTCTTGGTTTGAATGCTAGTACTTCCCTCTTTTCTCTGGTTTTAAAAATTTCATCTCGAGGCTTCTAGTCAAGATGGAGGTATAGGAAAATTCAGTACTTGCATCTCCCATGACCACACCAGAATCACAAGTAAACTATAGAAGAACTATCATTCACAGCCACCCGAAGACTAGCTGAATAGAAGTCCAACCTTCAACTAAAGATAAATAGAAAAAGCCACATCGAGACTGGTAGGAAGGATGGAGAATGCAGAACAGGCTGATCCCACACACATATATGGTAGATGAAAATCAGGAGGGATGTCTTGGCTGAAGAAGTTCCCCCTGAGGAGTGAGAGGTATGTCCTGGCCCCACACGAGGTCCCCCAGACCAGGGTTCTAGAGCCAGGAAGAGAAGTCCTCACAGCTTCTGGCTTTGAAAACCAGTGGGGATAGAGGCTGAGTAGACCAAGAGCTTCTGGAGTCCCAGGAAGTTCCTCTTAAAGTGCTTGCCACACTTACTTGGGTTCACTCCCTCTGAGCTCCAGCACTGAGGCAGCAGCTTGAAGGCACCAAGGACATATGGTGAAGAACTGAATTGTCTGGCATCAGGACAAGGGCTATAGATGCAGCTTTCTCCAGGACAGAAGTGCTAGCAGAAGCTCTTGTTCCTCTGCTGAGACCTCCCCTGACCTCTCACTGAACTGGCAGGTGTTGCTATATCTGAGTCTCCACCAACCTGGCTATCACAGTTTGCCACACCCTGGTAATCCCTTGATACTCCATCCTACCCAACTTGCAGGTCCACCCAAGCTGCTTCCAGTGGCTTTTTCATACAAATGGCCTGTCTTGGCTCACATGTCAGACTTTCCTGTAATCCCTCAAACAAGCAGCATCTAGCTTTGAGGTGCCCTGTACCTCTTGCTAAGTGTCTCCAGGCCTGGCACTATCAGCAATCAGCCTTGGTTCACAGCTTGGCTTCACCTGGACACCTCCAAGTCCACCACAAGCAGCAGCCACCTGCAGATCACTTTGTAGATCACACCAGGAGGACCCAGGCAGAACACAGAAAATGGTTGATCTCAACCTCCACCTCCTGGGAGGCCACAGAGCCATTGCACCTGGTACACAGCTTTAGACCATGTTGAAGCACCACCAAACCACCTCCACAAGTGATGCACTCAAGGGGTGCACTCCGCAGGAACCAGGGCCCAGCTAAAGTAAGTCCTGCTCTGTGAGGTAGGCCCCTGCACAGCTGATTCTCCATGGTGGTTGCAGCCAGTCCTTGAAGGTGATCAGTCTGGGGGTAAATCCCTCCCATTAACCTGCCTACAGCAATCAGGACTCAACTAAAACAGGAGGGTGTAGACAGCCCACACTGGGGGAGGCAGTGCCTCTGGAGTGTCCAGTGAGGTGAACAGGCAGGCTGCATCACTGGGCCTTACAGACACCAACCACATTAGGCCACACTACCAAGACTGAGAGACACAGCATCTCTACCTGCTTCATGAAAACAAACACAGGGGGCTACCAAAATGAGGAGACAAAGAAACATGTCCCAAATGAAACAACAGAAAAAAACTCCAGAAAAAGAACTAAACAAAATGGAGACAAACAATCTACTATTTTAAAACACTGGTTATAAGGATGCTCAATGAACCTAGTGAGAACTTTAACAGCATAAAAAAGGTCATGGAAACAATAAAAAAAAACTAGTCAGAAATGAAGGATATACTAATTGAAATGAAGAATAATTTTCAGGGAATCAGCAGTAGAGTAGAGAAAGCTGAGAATCAAATCAGTGGTTTGAACTATAAGGAAGCAAAAAACAACCAATCAAAACAGCGAAAAGAAAAAGAATCCAAATAAATGAAGATAGTATAAGAAGCCTCTGGGACAACTTCAAACATTCCAACATTCACTATAATGGGGTGCCAGAAGGAGAAGAGAGCAAGAAATTGAAAACATATTTGAAAAAAATAATAACAGAAAACTTCCCTAAGTTTTTGAAGAAAATAGATACACAGGTCCAAGAAACACAGGGAGTCCCAAAAATGATGAACCCAAAGAGGCCCACACCAAAACACATCATAATTAAAATGCAAAAGGTTAAAGAAAGAGAGAGTCTTAAAAGCAGCAAGAGAAAATCAGTTAGTTAGTTACAAAAGAGCTCCCAGGAGACTGTCAGCTGATTTTGCAACAAGAACTTTGCAGTCCAAAAGGGGTGGGCATGAAATATTCAAAGTGATGAAAAGCAAGGATCTACAACCAAGATTACTCTACCCAGCAAAGCTATCATTGTGGACTGAAAGACATATAAAGAGCTTCCCCGACAGGAAAAAGCCAAAGGAGTTCATCACCACCAAACCAGTATTAAATGAAACGTTAAAAGGTCCTTTTTAAGAAGAAAAATAAAAAAATATGAACAATAAAGTGGCAATAAATACATATCTATCAACATTTGAATCTAAAAAACAAACAAGCAGAATAGAAACAGACCCATAGATCCAGAGAACATTTTGACAGTTGCCAGATGGGAGGGGGTATGGGGAGATGGACAAAAAAGGTAAAAGGATTAAGAAGTACAAATTGATAGTTACAGAGTAGTCTCAGCGATGTAAAGTACAGCATAGGGAGTGTAGTCGATCACATTCTATTAACTATGTGTGGTGTCAGATGTGTCCGAGATTTATCGGGGTGATCATTTAGTAAGTTACATAATGTATAATCACTGGGGTGTACACCTGAAACTCATATAATATTGTATGTTGACTATGTTTGTAAAATAAAAAATAATTTAAGAAATAAAAATAAAAACTCACCTCTTTTAATATGTCTTTTTTTTAACTCTCTTCCATCTGCATCTTCTAGTCCTGCATCCTTCTGACCCAGAAGGATCAGAGCAAAGAGTGAAGGGGTCCTCTTGCCCTCTTGTAGTTTTTTTAATTATTATTTTTTTAATTTTTTGGAACATAGTATATTTTTATTATACATGGCCTCATTCCTTGATTTGATTATTCAATAACTAATATTTTACACATATTCTTGCAAGATTACTTACAAATGCAAACAGTAAAAATGATTCACCTCCTGGTTTTGTTTATTTGTTTGATTGTTTCTAACAATGTAAGGTAATAGGGTAAGGAGCCAGGAACCTGGAATTCTGGGCAGAGTTCTGGCCCAAAGAAGCTGAACGTGGTTGGGAATATTAGGCCTCTTTGAAGCTGTTTCTTGCTCCAAAGTCCTTAGCTCTGGTATGTGAATAAGTCTATTTGTGTGGTATACCAAAATGCAGCCAATTCCATTCAAGTCAACCTTAAATGAGTAAGTATAATGATATGTCTGTGCTGTTTTTGTCCACTGGGACTCCCCTGGGCAGGCTGATCAGATGGAATTGTTCCCCAGCTGAAGGCAGGGTGGGAGTTGGGGGCATGGCGAGGTCGGCGTGCCATGGGGAAGGTCATTCATCCAGCCAGTGGGCTTTGGGAGGTGTTGGCGGAGAGGCTTGTGGGAAGCCTCTGTGGCACACTGTGAAATTCCTCTCCACAACACCTCGGTTCTTCCGTTCAACCCCGCGGAGCACAGCAGGATCATGTTGCTGGCGGAAAACAGAGGAAGGGCGAGGCTCTGTGTTCTGCTTTATGTCCATACTTGACTCAAGGTGGCTCCCTGAGGAATCCATGACCTCAGAAACAGAAGCAGGGGGGACAAAAGAAAGGTGGAGAAGTTGTGGGGAGACCTCTGAACTGTTCCAACCCTAGAAAAAAAGGCGGAATCCAGTTTTACCTAAGTTCATAAGTGGCAAGGTAGTCCCAGGTGACATATAACGATATTTAAGTTACATTAAGAAATATGTCAGGCCAAAAGCTAGAACTGTTAGTCCAAAATATTAATACTAATATTGTACCCAAAAAACTTGAGTCTTAATTTCAACATAAAATTAGACATAATAATTAATATTAATGACTGCTAATTTGCTCAAACTCATTACTGAAACAATAACACCTATGTCACAGAAAACACCCAAAAATCAAACATAGGAAGCTGTTACAAATGTTTGTGTATATCTATATTTACTGACAGGGAAGAACTTCACAAGATAGTGTTGAAAAAAGAAAACTCAGGCAAAACTAAACCCAGATGGCAGAGCAATTAGTGTGAATCTATTTTTTTAAATAGACAAGTGTGTACAATATATTTGCTCGGGAAAAGTACCTAGATGGATATGTATGATATGTATATAGTAGTGTCTATCTCTGCATGGTGGGATTGGAAATTGTATTTTTTAAATATGTTTATCAAAACATTCTAGCCTCTCTACTATGTGTGTGTTTAGTTTCCAAAAGTTCATTACAATCTGAAATCAAGGAATAGCAACTCAGTTGAAGATGGTTCCTCCTCATTAGCTTCTTCCCAAGGAAGCAGGGGAAACCTTGTCTTAAAAACAAGTTGTCTCATTATAACTGAAAAAATGCATAAACATGATAATCTAAAACTAAAGTTGTTTCAGCACTACTGTTCTTATTAGAATGCAGAGTTGATTCCTGAAGCAAAAAGGCTACAGCCTCCCTCTCTGCCAAGATGGGTGCACAGGTCTCCCTGGCCCAGTTCTACTGAGTTCTTCTCTTCCCGCTGTCTCCCCCAGGGCTATAGTTCCCCGCTGGTTTCAGCGCCCTCCTACCTGCAGACCTGTTCTTCATGATGAAAGGAGAGGAAGCAGCAGAGTCGGAAAACGGGGTGAAGAGTGTGGATAGAATAAGGATGGATCCTGGGAGGTCTGTGAAAGCAAGAAGAAAAGGGCAGCATTTCTCATGAGACCTAGAGTCCCCTGGTGTTCAAGTGAAGTGTCTAATACGCAGTCCAGGAGGCCAGGGCTGAAGCGTAGAAGATGTTGGAAGCCCATGATTTACCAAAACAAAAAAGAACAAAGGTGATTTGGGATCATTTCTGGGCTGCAAGAGGTTCAGTTGTCATCTTGGATGGAAGTTCCATATGGCTCTCAGGTCAAGCCGAGCTAATCCATTTGGAATAGTTAAGGGCATTTATCAGCCAGCAGTCAGTGAATGTTTGTTGAGCATTCTGGGCAGGAACTGGCTCTCTCATTCAAGACAGTAACAAAACAGTCCAGGGCTATGTCGGAGAAGAGCTGTGGAAGGAAATCTCTGAGTGAACGTGGGCAGGCGGCCTCCCTGTGCCCTACCCCACTAGCCCGTAGAAACTTACTTTTCCCCGATGAATTTCAGTTACTCTCACTACCATAAAACTCGACTCTTCTCCCTTTAAAACTTAGACAAAAAAAATGTCCTGTTCTTGGTTCCTTCAACAAAGACTAGGCAGCCTGATATTGGTAAGAACAACTTCCCCAAATATTAACACACAGCAAAAATAGTATTTTCTAGAAAGTTCGCCAGAGAAAAAAATGGTCGTGACTCCAAAGTGGGTTAGTGAGGTCACGGTAATAACTTCTCGTTAGCCATGGATGGCAGGCGCAGGTCGGAGGTCATTTATAGAAGCTTCTACCCACCTCCTTTCTGCCATCAGCCTTCAGCCACCGCTCGGTCTGCTTCCCAGTTTCTAAGGTGCACGGTTATTCTAGATTCTCTATTCTACTCCTTAGGGGTGCACACGTGTCTTTAACTGAGGCCATGACAAGTATATAAGTCTGAAGACCATTAAAGAACATCAGTCTTGCCTCCTGGCCTTTTCCTCATTTTTAGTAGGTTATATCAAAGCTGGAGTTTAATTTTTGAAAGAGAACAGTTAATACTTTTTAAAATCTTGGCCCAGACTAAACTGTAGTAACTAATCCTAACCTCAAATAATATGAATGCAGTTTTGAAATTGTCAGAATTGTTGAAGTTAACAAATATTTATTTAATAACTCTGATGTGCTGAATTATGTATAAAAATAGACTGACAGATAAGAAAAATGTAGCTTTGTCCTTCAGGGAGTTTACAGTCTAATAATGGGATTAAGACAAGTATAGGCTTCACTGTAACATTAGACAGAAAATAAATACAGTAAGATTTATTTTACTGTGCTAAGATTCTTTAGAAGAGGAAAAGAACACATCTAATTGGAACCTAAGAAAATACTTCTTAAAGGAATTAGAACTGGAATAGGACACATCTAATTGGAACCTAAGAAAATACTTCTTAAAGGAATTAGAACTGGAATGAGCTTTGAAAGATGAAGTGGACAGACAGTAAGGCACTTCAGAAAGGAGAGGTATTATTAGCCAACCTGAGGGTTGAAAAAGCAAGGCAGTAGTCAGGCCACTGGCTATGAATGGGACATTAATCAAAGGAGGAGCTGAAAAGCAGATTCCGAGTAAAGAGTTTGTCCCTAATTCTGTAGCCGCTGGGAGATTGTTAAAGATTTTGAACGTGGAAATGCAGTCATCTGAGCAGTGCATTAGATAAACTAATGTGTGTGTGTGTGTGTGTGTGTGTGTGTGTGTGTGATTGAAGGGAACTAGAAGCAGGGAAGTTGGTTAAGGTCAACTGCAGTGGTGTAGGTGAAGGAGATAAAGGTCTAACCAGGGGTGTCCAACCTGTGGCCTACGGGCCACATGTGCCTCAGGATGGTTGTGAATGCAGCCCAACACAAAATCAAAAATTTACTTAAAACATTATGAGACTTTTTTGTGATTACTTGTCACAATGTATTTAATATGTGGCCCAAGAAAACTCTTCTTCCAGTGTGGCACAGAGATGCCAAAAGGCTGGACACCCCTGGAAAGGGGCTGTCACTGGGCACAAGAGCGGATGGGTGTGCGAGCCCAGAGAGGGGGCAGCTGCAGACCGGAAGCCATCCTCGTGTGTGGAGGCTCAGACGAGTGAGGAATCAAAATGACGCCAAGGTGTCCGACCTGAGAGTCTGGGAAGGTGGTGTAGCCATCAACTTTGACGGAAAACTTTAAGAGGGAGAACTTATTTGGAGTAGTAAAATTATTTTAAAAAACACACACAACCAAATGCGGCAAGCTGAGGAAGACCTTTCGAAAGGAGACGAGTTGAAAGCAGCTGACCCCATTGTCTTTCCCTTTTCCGTTCATTCTGTGCAGTGTTTGAACACTGGCAGAGTCCTGGGTCCGATCCCATCTGCACAGGGAGGGAAGCCGGAATGAGTACCTGGCAGTGGAAAGTTCCCAAACGTTGTTTTCATCCATGAACCAGGTGCGAGGCTCTCCAGAGATTTGATTCTTCCAATCCAGTTCCCAGGATCCTCTCATTGGTGAAGGAGGTGACCTGCAGACTAGAGAGCAGGTGATCAAAGCATGTTAATGAAGTCGTTGATCCAGAGAATCCCTCACACAAACAGATCCGCTGGGCAGGCACTTTGCAGACGGAGTCCTTAACGCAACAGTCCAAGCAAAGAAGAGGGTGGCATGCAGAAGGCTTCACTCCATACACGAGCCCTCTCCCCAAGTCTCTGAGGCAGAAAATCAGCCCCACTGCCAATGTGACAGAGAAGAGCTGTCCTCTCCTTGCTGCCTCCCATCTCGGTGACAAGCAGGGGACCAGATGGTCAGGCATTCGGGGGCCTCCTATTTTGCATGTATGGGAGCGGAAATAGCTCTGGGCACACAGACAGGTCTGTGCCACACACATCTCCTGCTTCAGGATTACCTTCCAATTCTGCCCCTCTTCTTCTGACCTTGGGAGTCTGGAGTGGAGGCTATTTTCTGGTCAACAATTAGCTGAATTTTCTCATCCATTCCCTACAAAGTGGAGACCGTCTTATCTCTGCTCAAGTCTCTGGACTAACATTGGCCACACATCTCAGTTTTCCTGGGACCGCCCCAGTTTACGCTGTGATCCCACATCTTTTTTAAGTTGAAAGTTACGTTCAGTATAACAATAACTCATTAAGTGTTCAATTTCATAGGTTTCGATCAGTGTATCCATCTGTATAGCTAACAACTAGTAAGACTTCCAGTCAGTTAAGTTTGGGGGTGGGGTGTCAAAATTTCTGTGCAGATTTTTTATTACACTGGGGTCAGCACACCCAACCCCCAACATTGTTCAAGGGTCAAGTGCACACTACACAGAGGTGTTAACTGTAGTCACCTGGGTGTGCGTTGATTACATCCCTGGCACTTACTTCTCCTGCAACTGGAAGTTTGTATCTTTGACCGCCTTCAACCTGTTCTCACCCCCACCCTGCCTCTGGTAACCACAAATTTCATCATTTTTCTATAAACGTAGGGCTTTTTCTTTTTTTTTTGAGATTCCACATATCAGTGAGGTTATACAATATTTGTCTTTCTCAGCTGCCTCACTTATCTCACTTTGCATAACGTCCTCAGCGTCCATCCATGTTGTTGCAAATGCAGGACTTCCTTCGTTCGCACGACTGAAAATGTGCCATGACTGAGTAATATTCTCATGGCTGAAGGCTCCAATTCCAGGAGCAAGATTTCTGAATCGTATGGCAGTCTTCATTCTTTGTTTTTGAGGAAACACCATACTTACTGTTTTCTATATCGACTGCACCAGTTGACAACCCCACCTGCAGTGCACAAGGGTTCCCTTGAGAATTGCTTTTAAATATTACCTACAACTAATACGAATAGGAGCCGACTTTGTGGAGTAAAAGTAGGTGGCATTTTGATACCACCTTCTTTAGACTGAAACTTTGGACCCCTAGTTTCTAATCTTAGCTTTGTCTCTAACTTACTGTGTGATCCCAGGTTAGTCATGAAAATAATAATAATAATAATAATAATAATAATAATAATAACAACTGCTGACATTTATGTAGAAGAATGCCAGATACTTCACACATATTATTTCATTAATCTAAAGGAGGAAAGATCACCAGGGTGAATTCAAGATAAAAATTCAAGAGTAGAGATAAGAAATATCCCCAAATAATAGCTGTCACTGTAATAAAGGCTTGTCACAAAGTGTCTCATTGAATCTGCACAGGAGCCCTAATAAGATGGGGTCTCTTATCCCAGGAAACTGAGACTCACACAGCTCACCTTGCCTAGGGCCAGGCAGCTGGCAAATGGCAGGGCTGAAATTCAAATCCAGGCAATCTGACCCGGACACAGTTGTTTTTCATCTTGATACTCAACTACCCATGTCCTAACATGGAAAACAGACAGGCAGAAAAAAATATATAAGCTTTTCACAGGCACATGATCACAGGCACGCAGGTAGAGGAAGTACCTAGAACTCTTTATTTCTTTAGACCCTCCCCTCACAACTGCCATTTACTGAGTGCGGATAGGTGAAGAGTGTTCCTGACACACTGTAGATGCATTTCTAATTTACTCCTGAGCCTGGCTTGTGCCCTTTTCTGGTCTTTCACGCTGGCACTGTCACATTGTTTCAGCGCACCTCTGGCCCAACTTCAGACGCTCAGTCTCTTAGCGTCAGTTTCTCAGGATTGAGCATGTTTACAAAGTGTCCCTGCTTCACTTGCTCCCAGGTTTCTGGGAATACATTTCCTTCCCTGAGGACAATTCCATCTAATCCTTGGCCCCGGGAACCCTGGGCACGTTACTGGCCAAACCCAGCCCTCGCTGGTGGTGGGCGAGGAAGAGGGGTAGACAACCTAGACCAGCATCGCCAGGTGCCCACAATGGAACGTTTTTTGTTGTTGTTGTTTTTTTAACCTGAACTAAGCATTCTGAACTATGTGCAAAAATTCATGCTTCCTCCTACACCAGCTATGGAGTGGAGTGCAGTGGGAACCTGCCTTAGGTCACTACCAGGTCGGGCAGCAGCCAAACCTCAAAGCCAGCCCAAGAGATCAGAGCACGCAAAAATAATATTATGCATCAGGGGTTAGGACAATATAGCCAGCTGCCAAGGGGAGTGAAGGCCAGAGCCCAGGGTTTATTTATTTACTTAATTTATTGTTTCTTTCAGAGACAAAAGTTTAGATAAGAACCCAAATTCAGGTCTTCAGTTCAAGTCCCCTTGAATCAATGTTATGTTGGCGGACAATGTCATTGTGTGAAAACCCACCAAGCGTGGACACCTCTCACTGGGGAATAACCTTTTCTATCATTTTTACTTATTTTTTTATTAACTATTTCACTCCAGTGATGACAAAGAAAGCAGGAAATCACTCAGTGCACGTGAGATGGGGAACTCCTGGGCTGGGACTTTAGCCCCATTACGGTTCCCAATGATCTTGTCACAGGGTGTGATTATGGATTCTGGAAGGTACCCAGTAATGGTCGGCAAGCATCCTTCATAAGCTGTGGGTGGAAGATTATCCCAGAAGCAGTGATAGTAACATTTCTACATATTATTGGGTGATTCTTCAGATTCTAGCTCTTCCGGCAGCATGCCCGAATGTCCTTTTCACAGGGAATTCCCTCTGAAGTGTTGGTGGATTCCTTGAGAACCGTGAGAGCACAGAGGCGGCATGACAGGCGAGGTCAATGACTTGGGCAACCTCGGCTCCAGAGCTCATGTAAATGTCTCACTTCCGGGAGCTGCAGGGGGCTGACAGGAGAATGAATACCAGACCTGCCCCTGTCTTCTGGGAGAAGCTGAGTAGTTCCCAGAGTCTCCTGGCCCCGACACAAGCCTTTACAAGGGAGCCAGGAACGTTTCCTGGAGTTGAATGTCACTCGGAGGCCGTGGGTGTGACGGTGTGCAATGATTAATGACGGGGAACGCTTAGTCAGAGTTATATTTAATTTATATTTAGGTAAATCAGCAACTGTTTGCAGACAATTATTTCTCTAGGACATCTCCTCACTGCCCCTCAGCCATATGACTATGACTGTTAGATGTGTACTTGGGATCCTGGACCTTCATGAATAGTGGATGCAAGACCCAGGACTGCCCAGGTGTCCCCATCTGGCCCCTCCCCTAAGGTCTCTATGTTCATTTCTATTGTAGTTCCTAAAATAATCCCATATCCCTCTATTTATAGAGCTGTTCGGCTAACTGAACACTGTCAAAAAAGAAAACAGAACAAATGGGAAAAATTAGTATCTTTCTGTTTTGCTTTATTTGTGCTCCAAAGTCCATAAATGAAATGTGTTCTTTGGTCCAAGTTACTTAATCCTATTCCTTGACGACTTTAGACTCAACTCAAAATGTAGGTAATGTCAACTCCTTATGTTTAAAAATAAGTTTTTATAGCAAATATGAATCTCTGGATTTGCTTTTTAGAGGACATGAGGATTGTGATAATATCCTAAGGAAACTAAAAGCTTAAGTTATTTACTTAAGTAAATAAGCAACAACAAAAAAAGTCATGGGTGAAAATTACTCCTCCGTGATCATATTACCTTTGGGTGGAAATCCCAGGAGGGCTATGAAAATAGCTGATTAACATGTGCTTCTATTGTGTTCGATTGCTACACCAGCCTTCATCACCATGATGCTCTTGTTCTCAGGTGAGAGGCCAAGAGCACTACCCACTCCCATGGGTGGCTTGGTCCTGATTTATCATGTTCCCACGAGGACCCGACTCCTTTCCGCATTCACGTGGCTCCATTGGATACGTAATCCACTGCTTCCTCTCAACTCTGTGGCCACAAGAATTTAGTCACAGTACATTCTCTCTTTTATCTACACAACCTCAAGCCATTGGTATATTCTCTTAATAGAATGAGGGTAATTGGTGTTAAACTATAATTGATTTAACTGTTTCCTTGTCAAGTGAACCTATGAGTTGAGGGGGAAAAATCAATCTCTAGAAATCTAAGTCAAATGCATCTTACCACTTCTCAGAAGTGAGGCTGGACCCAAAGCCTCCAGCATACGTGCCATTTTCTGGAAAAGGAAGGCCGGCCGTATGGAAATTAGTGTTTTCAAATAGCGGCTATTTTAATTAATTGTCCAAAGAGCATCCTAAGTTTAGCTATGAAATAAGATCCATTATTATTGCTGAAACTGGAACTTCCAGAGTACTTTTAATTAACATTACTTTTAGAGTACTTAGGGCTATTAAAAACTAGACATTGCCTAGTTTAGAAAAGTGGGGTGTGACTAATTGCCTTTGGAAACTGGCAACATTAGACAGAGAGTCCAGGGTACATAGGGACATAACTGAGACTGCCGAGGTACTTGGAAAACAAAGGGTTGCTCGGTTTCTCTCTCTCTCTCTCTCTCTCTCTCTCTCCTTTTTACTTGTAGCCTTGTAGAACATATTTGGGTAATTTAATTGACCTCTCTGAGCCTCCTTCATTCAGATATACAATGAAAAACAATACAACCTAACTCATAGGTTTACTGTGAGGATTAAATAGGAGAACGCTTGTGGTGGGCACATGGTAAGGGGTCAATCAATATTAGCTATTAATTTTCTTTAACTGAGGACAGGACAATTACAGTCTCTGAATAGAGTCCCTTCCTCCATCTCTAAGTGTCACCTGCAATGTGACTCAAGTCATATCATGTTCCTTGAATTGAGGGTCACAGGCTTTTATCCCAGAACTGCTCTAAAGCCCCATAGGACTGAAGTACAAAAAGCTTCCAATAGATTTCATCCCTTTTAAAATGATTCAAGATGAACTTTCTACTGAGTCCTAATAAAGAGACCTAGACATAAGTTAAACATTAATCTTTCTCAGTTAAAGCTTAGTTGGTACTCAGTTCTACGGTATACTTAAAAAAACATTTTAGCATTTTACAAATCAATTTGCCTTTATCAATACTGCTTTTTACCAATTTTGCTTCTAATCAATTTCTACATGTAATTTAGAGTTTTGCTTCTTCTGACCCATCCCCTTGAACTGAGGGTATGTCTTAGACTATTATGTTGATATAAAATGAAATGCAGTTTGGACATACGTTTTATCTGAATTTTGTATAAGTTTTATAATCTCTCTCAAAGTACCAATTTTTAATAATAATTTATGGGTTACTAGCATTTATTATGATGTCTATGATAATAGGAAGTTGATTCTGATGGGAAAACTGGCTTGATTACATCGTGGGTCCATCTTTGCTCTCACCTACCTGTGCTCGCCCCACGTGGATGAGCCACAGCAGCACTTCTCCGGTGTCTAGGAGGAGACAACACTTCTGGAATGAAGACTTGCGATTCTGGAGTGGTTCCCGGCACTAACTCAGGTGGTGACCCAGTGTCACCACACTGGCCGCCCATGCCAACACCTGCGTGCAAAATCCCATGTCTGACCACGTTTCTGCACTCCCCTTTACGCTGGGGCCTCGGGAAAGTGAGGGTGGTCTCTGTGAAGACCAGGGTATAAGGAGAGAGCAAGATTCCTCCAGCTTAAATATTTACCTTTCCCTCACTTTGAAGTTAGCAACTTTGGGCTTTAGATGATGATAATACATATGGATAAGAAGTGTACAGCAACAAACAAGCAAAATATAACCAGACACTGAAATAGGGAACAGGCTGACAATGACCTGAGGGTAGAGGGGAGGGAATCTCATGGGAATTTCAGGGGAAAAGGGGAAGGGTTTACAGGAACAAAAATAAAGGACACACGGGCAAAAACTGGGGGGTAGAAACGTGTGGGAGGTGGGGAGGGATGGGTAGGTGAGCTGGGATGGGAGTAAAAGACAGAAAACTGTACCTGAACAATGATTAAAATTTAAGAAAAGAAGTGTATAGCAATATAAGCATATGTATAAATCTAAACCTTTATATTGCTAATATTATAGTAATCACATATATTTATCGTGTAATATCTACACCAGCATCTAGACATTACATGGATAAATGCATGTTAGAATTATAGAATGTTAGATTGTATCATATAGATTCATATACATTTCTATTATTTACTCATAATATATTATTATATAATATATTATTATCACAGATTATATTATTATAGCCAGATCCACTTAGATAATAAATCTTAGGTTTTTTATTAATAAAGCTTAGATTTTTGATTAATTTAATTTGATTTTGAAAGTGGAAGTTTAAATTATCATTAAATGTTAAAATAAAAAATATTATGATGTTTCAAAATGTTGCTTTTATTCTTGACTATAACCTTTGTAAGTGGCAGAATAAGTGGCTAATTTTCTGAGCAGTACGAGGCCCTGTCAGAATAGGAAGGAGACATCTCTTCTGTTCCACTTGGCTTAAAATTTTTACCTTTTGGGAACAGTGTTCTGGGTGAGGATAATAAAATTATGAATATGTAAAAATACTTTGATAGAAAATGGAAAAACAGTAAGAACTAACAAAAGAAAAAATGTCATGGACAATAACAAGGAGGGGTGGAAACAGGGGAGGGAGGTGGGGAGGGCTGGGGTGGTGGGGAGGGGTGGAGGGAAAAGGCAGAAAACTGTACTTGAACAATAATTAAAAAAATGTTAAAAAAAGAAAAAATGTATATGGTCAATTCCACATGTGAAAAATGTGAACTTCATCATCAAAGACATGCAATGAAAATTATAATTTAAATGTATCATTTTTTTACCTTTCAAACACAGATGCAAGAAATACATATTTCACCTGATGAAAATATTTTTTATCATGGTAAAATGAACATTCTCATATGCTTTCTAGCTCTTTCTCGTTGGAAACTTCATGATCTATATTAAAAGTCTTAAGAAATCTTTAAGCCCTTTGACCCAGTAAATCCACATCTAGAAATGTATGCCAGGGGGAACAACAGAGATGCATGTTAATATCTAGGTTGGAAGATAAGCCCTACAGGATTACTTATGAGAGTCAAAATTAGAGGTGTAGTATGTGTCAGAAGAATAAACAAAGTATAGAATATTTATATGAAAATATTATACAGTAATGAGAATCATGTTTTCATATATTACTTCATGACATAGAAAAATGTTACTGATCAGTGAGAACAGAACTGTTGTATGAAAAAACAGGGATACGAAACCCTATGTGCATTATGCCGATTTACTAAACCAATATATAGAATTGTATCAGGAACCAACATTGTGGCTGTATTTTTTAGGGACCCAGATCTATGGGTCAGATCTAAGTCCAAAAGCTCAGCGAGGCTCCAGGCCACACTCTGAGGGCAGCATGCTCTTCCCTAACAAATGTTTCTCAAACAGTTTAAGTTTCATGACATCAGCAATAACATCTTCTTGTTCATGAGAAGTACGTTACAGTTTACAAAAAGTTCCAGATACATTGTCTCTCTGGATGCTCAAAATAGTCCTTTGAGCCTGGCCATGCAGTATTATCTTCATTTCGTAGATGATGGAATGAAGGCTACGAAGTTGATTGGCAGAGGAGTGACGGAGTGCCCAGCTTTGCCATCACCCTCCCCTTCTTCCGATTATCCATTTCCTCCAGACGTGGGATTCGTAAATACCTTCAATCGCTTTTGGAATGCATTTCTATTTCCTTTGTGTACTGCCTCCTGAGAAAATGCTTTGTTTATATAGTTGACAGTATTTGTTCTAAAACTGCTGTTCCCATGTCGATACGTAGAGGACAGTCAGATAACAAGAACACACAGTTAGACAGAAGGTATGGTAAGGGTGAGCCTGATAGAACCCACAACCACCAGCAGCAAACAGGTTTGCAAAGCAACCAACTTTCTAAGGAAAAGCAAGGTGGGTGAAAGGCAAAACACCATTTAAAGGCGCTTCCTGAGGTCAGAGTTTCTAGGAGAGCAGTGAGAATCAAGAGTCGTTACAAAGATGTGACAGCCAGGAAGCTCAGAGAGTCCCAAAGAGGTTGGACCCAAGGAGGAACACACCAAGGCACATCATAATTACATTAGCCAAGGTAAAAATGAAGGAGAGAATCCTAAAAGCAGCAAGAGATAAGGGGACAGTTACCTACAAAGGAGTTCCAATCAGAATGTCAGCTGATTTCTCGAAAGAGACCTTGCAGGCAAGAAGGGGCTGGAAAGAAGTATTCCAAGTCCTGAAAGGCAAGGGCCTACATCCCAGATTGCTCTATCCAGTCAAGCTTTCATTTAGAATGGAAGGGCAGATAAAGTGCTTCTCAGACAAGGCCAAGTTAAAGGAGTTCATCATCACCAAGCCCTTATTTTATGAAATGTTAAAGGGACTTACCTAAGAAAATGAAGATTAAAAATATGAACAATAAAAAAAGACTTCAAACTCACAGTTAGTAACAACCATACCTAAAACAAAAGCAAACTAAGCAAACAACTAGAACAGGAACAGAACCACAGAAATGGAGATCACTTGGAGGGTTAGCAACAGGGGAGGGCGAGGAGGAGAGAGGGGAAAAAGATATAGAGAATAAGTAGCATAGACAATAGGTAGAAAATAGACAGGGGGAGGGCAAGAATAGTATGGGAAATGTAGAAGCTAAAGAACTTATGACACATGGACATGAACTAAAGGGGGGAATGTGGGTGGGAGGGGGTGTGTAGGGTGGAGAGGAGTGAGGGGGAAATGGAACAAATGTAATAGCATAATCAATAAAAAAAGAAGGGAAATAAAAAAAAAAAACAAAGGCGTGACAGCCAAAAGAGAAATAAACAAAAGCTGAACTTGGCCTCTGTATGAGACCCATAGGAGGCATTTTCCCCTCCATAGTTATTCTATTCCACCCTGTGGCTAAATAGGTCAAGCTTTTTAAACTTCGTGGTGTAGATGAATCCCTCGGGGGTCTTGTTGAAAGGCAGGCTGGTTCAGTAGGTCTGGGGTGGGGACTGAGGTTTTGCATTTCTAGCAAATTCCCCGGTGATGTTGCTGCTGATCCGGACCAAACTTTATGTAGCAGTGTCTACAGAACCAGCGCCTGGTGCGTTGGGACAGAGATTCCATTTGACTCTTGTTCTATGCATTGCTTTTTTGTAGCTAAGTCCGTGATAACATTTGTCTCTTTATCCCTTTGTTAGCCATTGTTCCGTAATGTGGCATTCCTTTGTAGTGATTCTCAGAGTGACTCTCCATCCTGGCTCTACAGTATAATTACCTGGGAAGCTTTAAAATAAAATTGTTCCCATGTCACACATCAGTGAAACTAAATCAGAGTTTCTGGGGTGTGAGAGGGATGTTTAGGCCGGGCGATTCTAACAAGGGCCACTCACTGAGAGGATCAGGAAGGTGGAGAGGAGTCCGTCAGTCTGGCTCCAGTCTACGCTGCGGACATGTGTAAGTCCAGGCCTTTAATGTTAACCTGACAGGTGGCTGAAAATGATTTCCTTAGAATCCCATTTGCAAAGAGAAGTCACTTTCTCTGGAAACAGAGAAGAAGGTCATTTCAAGGAGAAACCAGTGGAGGAAAAGTCTATACAAGGGCTAGAGAACTAAGTGTTTCCTTGATTTCTCTGAGCTGGAAGTTCAGTATAAATTCATTCAGGATTTTTTCTTTCATTTCTCTATCTTATAGACCTATTCTCTGAATCATTTTGTGAAAAAAAATGAATGATTTTTTCCTTCAAGAAGGTACTTTAATACAAAAATCCAATTAAACATCCAGGTAATTAAATAATCACAACCCTTACAAGTACCCAGGGAGCTAAAACTAGGTTTCAAATAGATGAACCATTCAGAAAAGCCTTTTTTTCTCTGAAGTTGGTTTATTTGAGAAAACTAAAACAGCTAAAACCACATTACTTTAAAAGCAAACTTGAGATAAAGAAGAGCTTCAAGAAATATAAAACATGATATTCATCACAGTATTCTAGTTTCCCATCTATCTTTTAAAGTATTGTGGTTTTATGACTGCTTGCAGGAGTAAAAAGAGAAGTCCTTTTCGATAAGTCAGCCCATATATGATACACACATTACATTCCGTGATTTGTTTAAAACTTTCTATTGTTACGATCCTCTAGGGTTTTTTTTTTTCTCATAAAGTCCTCCTGATAGATAGCTAGTACTCTCATTCCTGCTCAACTGGAAAAAAAAACAAGATACTGATAGGAAACCACCACACCAGAGCCAAGAAAGAGCCTCCCCTCCAGGCAATTAGAAGGAGTTCACAGTTTGGAACCAACATATCACTCGGCCCATTGAGCAGCTCCAGCAATGATATTCATTTGATAACTAAAAAAAGAGTCGTGTTTTCAGGAATGCCCAAGATCATATTCATGTGTTCAGCCAATATTTACTGTGGGCCTTGTACGTTCCAGGCACTATTCTTTGGTGAAAACATAGAAGTCATGGCCCTCTTCTCAACAATTAGAAGCCATTGATAGATGCCAACTCCCAAACCAAGGGCAATGTGGTGCAGAGTTGAAGAACTCGGGACAGGAGTCAGACAGATGGCTCTTTGAGTCCCTGCTCTGCCCCTTTCTTAGCATTGTGACCTTAAGTTATTTACAGCCTCAGTTTCCACACCTGTAAAATCTGGATGAGAGCGGAACCCGGGTCGCAGCGTTGCTGTGCAGACTCAGGGAAGCCTTCCATTTAAAGCCACTTAGCCCAGCCGCAGGGCCTGACACTAAGCAAGCCAGGAGCTCGAGGTCGCGTGCAGCTCAGTGGCCGCACCAGGGAGAGGAGAGATCGCTCACACTGGGCGGACAGAGGCCCTTCTGTGTCGGGACGTTATGAATAGAAGCGGTACTGTGTTGAAGCCAGCTAGCCGAGAACAGAGAGGGGAAATGCCTAGAGCCTCTCTGTAGCCACAGAACACTCGACTTACGAAACAGAGATACCAGTTTTCTCTGGGGCCGAAATCAGAGAAGATCCTGATTAGGCATGGAGTGTGCTATAAGATTGGATTCTTCCTAACACTGCATTTTAAGTCCTAATAAAGTATATATTTCCTGTGCGTGCGTATCCTGTTAGAAAACAGATATCATAATTAGGGTCTCATCGCAGTGATGTTACTGTCAAATAAGAGAATGTGCGTGAAATTCTAGACAGGAAAGCATTGTACAAAACATACGATTTTACTAATTATGTAAAGCAAGATGACAATGCACTCTCTCCAAGAAGCATGCCAGGCAGTCCCCATGATGGTGACAGCAGCCAGCCACTGGAGCTTTTCCAAAGCCACCCAGCTGACCTCTGTACTGCCGTGCTCCCACTTCCCCACCCCACCCAAATCTGAGTTCAAAAAAGCAGTCTCTGCACCTGGGGCAGCTGGGCACAGCTGGTGAAGGGAGGGCCTGGCAATCAAAGAAAACTGAATAGGAAAGGGCGAGTCTGGAAAAATCCAAGGACTGGTCAGAAGTTGTGAAGGGCTTAGGCTCCGAGGACCCGTCTCCCTGGAGGAGAAAGGAAACCCCATGCAAGGAATGAATGGCATCTCCTTTTGCCTCAGGAAGACAAGTCCAAGATTGGAAGCTAAAAAATACACTTGCCTGGAAATGTAAAGATGGGCAAATACCAGCCAGAGTAACAACGAGCTAGGGTGGATGGGAATGCAAATCAGAGAGTCACCAGGAAACAAATCGCTACAAAACCAGTGCTGTCCTGGGGCTCAGACACCGCCTGAAATCACAGGGTGGGCAGAGTCCCAGATGTGGGCACTGTCATTTCTGCCCGCCTACCATCCAAATACCTCAGGGAAATCTACCACTGAACGAGGCTTGGTAGGACCAGAGGCCCCAAGAATTTGTTCCTAGCGGCAGGAATTTGTTCCTTGCTCCAGTGTCTGGCATCCGATGGCGAGTGGCAATCACAGCACACCCGAATCAGCCTATCTGTGGGGTTTGGCCTGTGCCAAACTGCAGGCCGCCAGCTGTCCTCTCCTCTGCACTGGGATCGCATCTGCTACCAGGCGTCAAGTCTGAGAGCTGCTTGCCTCTTTGCAGTAAACCAGTGCTTCTCGACCTTTCACTACTCTCCCATCGCCTCCAAATCGCCTTTTCACAGTCTTTTTTCTGATCACCCCCTCCCCACCCATGAAACTTTAATACCACAGATACTCAGGGCACCCGTTTATGTACTACAGATATCTGAGCTTTTGTTTGTTCCTCCAAAAACATCCACCTGTTTTCTGGTCAAGGTCGCCCCCACTGAGAAGTCATGTAGTCTAATCCCCTTCTGCTACGTGGACCAGAGTCAGTCTCTCATATTTGCCACCATGAACTTTGAGAAGCACACCCCTATCATCTGCCATTAAACCCAAATCCACAGAGTTGGTGTGATTCTCATGTACCTACACCAGAACTTATGGGATTCTGTTAAAAAAATTTTTAATATGGAAAAAATTAGGTTTCAAAAAAGAATACCAGTAACTGCTACTCTCCATGCATCAGGCACTGTGCTGTGTCTCGCACAGTACCTCCTGCAATCCCCACAGTGCTCCATGCATGCATCCTGAACTCAGCCTTGCAGGTCAGGACAGTGGAGCTCAGGCAGGCCAGCCCGGAGTCAGCAACAGAGCCGGAGGTGGGCCTCGATGGCCACGCTGTGAGCTGGGCAGGAGGGAAGGAAGACTCACACCCTCCTCGCCTCACCCCATGGGAAGTTTGCTAGGAGCTTGAAAGGGAGCTCTGCTTGCAGAGGGGAATTTGTTTTCAACACATTCACGTGCTTTCTCATTTGCACTGGGCAGCCTGAGACAAACAGGTGTGGTGGGAGTGGGTCAATTGTGTTACATACAGTCTGCTCACTGTTTGTGGGTTCGATCCATCAGCCTAAACCCACATGGCCACATAGGGCCAGCCTTGTCTTGGTTAGTGGTCATGAGTGTCGATGAGACACAATCCAGCCTCCCTCCAGCAGAGACCAGTAAGGACCCTGTGGATCTGCATCAATCAGAGAACACCCTTCCTCAGCCAATACCCACCAATCGTAACTGGGGAGGTGACCTTTCCAAAAGGTCAGAGCCAGAGGTTGGCAATGTTGTTCTCGAGACGCTGCAGAGGACAGGTTTTCTGTATCCATGTCCCTCCACCTCTGCCTACCACCCCACTTTAACCGCCTGGTCCTGCTGCTTGCTCGCCTTGTTATTTTTATTGAATCATGACACAGGAAATTTCATCTAATATTAAGGTCACAGGTCCTTTGCAGAACGCCCAAAATTACAACACACAAGCAGCCACCAGGCTTGTAGCTCACGTATGCAGTTGACCTTTACGAAATTGCCTATATTCAGTTTTTGTCCCACCAAATGGCCATTACACAGCGTTTAACCAAAACAAACAAACTAATGTCATGAGTTTTACTTCGAGGAACCAGCAGGTGACTAAGAAACACTTAAAAAATTCATAAGGACCAGTCCAAATTCTCATTTTTATTCAGTACCCCCCACCCACACACACAATGGTGAGGTGTGGAAGGGCTCTGGCTGGGTAGTTCGGTTGATTAGAGCATTGTCCTGAAATGCTAAGGTTGTGGGGTTCAGTCCCTGGTGAAGGCACATACAAGAAACAACCAATGAATGCATAAAGAAGTAGAACTGCATTGAGCGATGCTCCTCCCTCTCCCTCTCTCTCTCTGCCTGTCTCTCTTTCTCTCCCTCTAAAATCAATAAATTTAAAAAATTAAAAGAAAATCTATTAAAAATGAATCAAGTATGGAGGGAAAAACTGTTAATCATGTCTCTCTCAATTCAGCAGAGAGCTGTAACCATTACCTGGGAACAATTTTATGAACCATACCTTACTTACTTCTTTCATTTATCTTCTCCTAAGTAGGGACCTCTTTCTGGACCTCAAAGTGATGCATTTGAATTCTCCTTCACAATGGAGTGCTAATGAATAAAATTTAATTTAATCTCCTCTGCAGCGAGTTGGCAGAGGGATGGCAGGGGGAGGCTAGAAACTATGTTGGGGCCTCTCCAGAGGAGCGTAAGCCAATACTAGGTAAACCACAGTAGTCGCTTGCCTCTCCCTGGCTGTCCATTGAGGGCCAGCCGTCTTGGCCCCTGGTTTGGCAAGGGTGTTTGCCTTTGATTTCTAACGTACTGGTGGGAATCCAGTCAGCCACTGTCAATTTAAAGCCCCCTGTAATTACACTGCTTGCTAGAGAGATTCTAATTGTATCTCTATGCCAAAGCTTTGTCCCCAAACCTGGTTGCATGGTAAATCGGAAGGGAGTCTGCAGCAACCGGTATCACAAGGAATGTGTAAGGCTCCCCGAAGAACTTTCCTTTAATTAATGAATTAGATACTATAGCCTTCTGATGGAGGTCATCTTAGTCATATTTCTTTCTTACTGGAGTGAAAACCTTTCATGTGTGGGACAAGTTCCAGGTCAGAGAGTGCTGCCAGGGGAGTTACTGAAGTCCAGACTCTGAACTGTCTACCAGGTTACAACACACTGTCGAGGTTATAGGCCATATGTACTGATATAACTTTATAATTTAGACTCCCCTTGACTCAGCTTATCTTAGATATCACACTTAGCATAGATTACTATTTCTTCCACTCCCTTGGTATTTAGTCAAAAGCAGCCTTGTGATCTATCTTAATTTTTCCTCTTTCTATTACACTGTAAATCCAGTGAGAGAAGAAACTGTTACAGGACAGGGGCCTGGCCCAGAGCAGGTCTGCCAGGGGCCAGCTGTAGTGTGTGGGTTCTTGACTTTGTGTGGGAAGGATTTCACAATGTGAGTTCAAGTGACTATGAGGGTATGTTCGTTAAAGCTGGGGACAGTGAAAGAAGGACGGACTTAGCATAGAAGAAGCATCAGGAGAGCATAGGCTGGGCTGCCTGAGCTCACTGGGAAGTCAGACAAAAGGGGGCTTTTGGGGATGGGCTCAGGGGATTAGCCTGGGACAAGCTGCCAGCTGCCCACTGCCTTAGAGGTGAGGAGAACCCGTGACTGTGAAGAAGGAAGTAGGGGAGAAGAAGGGAAAGGGAATGACACCAGCTGCTCCACAGAGGGAGAGTGCTGGGTGCTGTGTCTGGAGGCTTTTCTCTTTAGCAGGCAGGAATCCTGGGGGAGGTCTCAGGGGAGAGTTCAGTAGGACACTCCCCAGTTCTCCAGGTGTGCCCTTCAGGGTCATGGTCTCCACTGATTGGTCAGGAGCAGGGCAGGCGGTTGTTCAGTCACTGCAGTTGGTTCTGGCTGCAGCTCCCTTCTGGTCTTGCTGTCTTTCTGGATGAGGAGCTGAAATACACCTGAGGCCTAGGCATTATCTCCAGGAAGATGACCTTTTGTATCTGGCTGTAGATTGCTCTTGGCCTTGTGTTCAGTGCTCTCAGTTTCCCTATTCCACTTGCCAAAGAATTTTCCTGGCTTCTTTCTACCCTGTCTCAAAACCATGTGCTCTACATCAAAACGCCTACTTCGAGGTTGGCCATAAATACATGTGCATTGAGAAGTAAGGAGACCTTCACCCACACAACCACAACTCCATATGACTCCCAGAACCACAAGTTAGCACTGATCCCAAAAGGCATTGATTTCAACCCTGGAATCAAATTCCAGGCAATAACTTCGATAGTTTCCTCCGAACAATGGGGAACTCTGAGGAGCCATTGGAAAGAGAGCCATCCTACACACGGACATTGTAGAGAAGCCCATGGCGGCCTGAACCGCAGTTCGATGATTTTCAGATGCAAGAGTGAAACAAAAGCAGATCACTGCCACAGAGAGTCTGCTGTGTCCCCTCTTTCTGGCCTTTCGGCATCACCCTCTCACAAAGCTCGCTGTGTGTGCCGCGCTGGCCCCTTGGCACGATTGCGCCTTGTGAATTCTCTCATAATGTCTCTACAAGGTTTCTGCACACCAAAGAAATATAAAACCAAAGATATCACAGGGAAATTAAAAAAAAAAAAAAAAGAAAAACCTCACCCTCGGCTTCACCCCCGAGGGCCAAACATTCAATCCCAGAGTTTGGCACTAAAAAAAAGGGCATGTAAAGGAACACAAAACAAACAAAAACAGCCCACTGCTTCTTTGTCCCCTTTTGTTCTTTCTTTGTTTGAAATGAAAATTTCACCTCGGAAATCAAAACCAAATAAAATCCAAAGACAACACGTAAAACTCCCCTCAGTGTGCTCTGCACACCGAGCCTCCCTCCGCTGCCCATTGCTGTGTTCGCCAGAGGAGCCATTCCGGGAGCAAAACCCTCCAAAGCCTGACAAATAAATCATTCTGAAAGCTGGGGCTTCCCAAGGGTAACATCAGAGATTATCAGTCAGGCAGAAATGTTAACATCCATTTTCCCATCACTGTGAGGCCTTTTGTGAAAGTGGTTTTTTCTCTTTGCAAGAAAGGCACAATGCCCGGCATTATGGGAACATTTTATGCAAATAGCAGTTAAACTGTGTGAAACCACCCCGTCAGTCACTGCAGCCCAGCAAATGGCCCTTACAGAAGGGTTTTCATCCCAGCTCGGTCACCTCACACGCCCCTTGAGACATGAAAGGGTTGACACTGCATGTTTGCACTCTCAGGGGTGGCCCAGGTGAGGGGAGGCTCCATCCAACAGCCAGAGAGGGACTCCTCCCTGTCTCCGTTCCCAGGCTGAGAAGTGGGTCAGGTCCTGGGTCCACCCGACACTAGGAATCATGGGATTTCAGCGCTGAAAGCACCATCTCGTTTCATCTACTCCTATCCATAGGGAACCTGAAGCCCGGAAAGATGATGGACTTGCCCAAGATTGGAAAGCCCATTCACAGAGAATCAGACTCAGAATCTGTATCTCCATGTATTGTCTATATTCATTCATTTCCTTAGTAAGTAAAAATATTAAGGTTGGAGCCCTGTGCAGGGTTTCAAAGAGATAACAATAAATAAGGTAAAATCTATGCCCTCAGAAGGCTCTCAACATTCAGAAGGAGAGGCAGGAGCAAAAAGACAGATATGATGGCAAAAGATTGAACAACCTCAGTGCCTGCCATCAGGGAACTGGTTAAATAAACTGTGGTGCATCCATAGCTTGGAAAAGCAAGCAGTTGTTAAAACAGTCGTAGGGCACTGGCTGGTGTGGCTCAGTGGGTTGGAGCATCGTCCTATAAACGGAAGGGTCAAGGTTCGATTCCCAATCAGGGCACATACCAAGGTTGTAGGTTTGGGCCCCTGTCTGGGTGTGTGCAGAGGTAACCAATTGACGTTTCTCTCTCACATCAATGTTTCCTCTCCCTCTCTCTCCCTCCCTTCCCCTCTCCCTAACATTGTTCTCTTAGCATATTCTTGGGTGAGGATAAAAATGAAGTTAAATATAAACATGAAAATATAAACAGTCCTAGGCAGATGTGCAGCCTGACATGGAAAGATCTCAAAGTTGTTTGACTGTGCAAAAGAAGCGAAGTATGTAAAATCAAGGGTTTAGATTTGATCAGTGGTTTTCCAACTTTTTAAAAAAATTATGGTAAAATATACATAAGGTTCACTGTTTTAACCATCTTAGTGTACAATTCCATGGAGTGGAGTATATTCACATTATTGTGCAACATCACCACTATGCATATCCAGAACTTTTTTCATTTCTCTAAACTGAAACTGTGCCTATTAAACACTAATTCCCCATCCCTCTGCCTCGTAGCCTCTGGCAACTGCCGGTCCAGTTTCTGTACCTGTGGCCTGGAATATTTCAGGTAGCTCTTATAAGTAGAATCATACAGTATTCATCCTCTTGTGACACGTTTATTTCACTTAGCATCCTGTCTTCTAAGGTTCATAGTGTTGTAGCGTGTGTCAGAATTTTATTATTTTTTTGTGCTGAGTCATATTCCATTGTGTGTGTGCACCACATTGGATCACCCATTCATCTGATGGAGGACACTGGGTTGCTTCCATCTCTCAGCTCTTGTGAATAATGCCGCTGTGAACACAAGGGTACAAATATCTCTTTAAATCTCTTCTTTCAATTCCTTTAGCTCTATACATGAAAGTGGAATTACTGGATGACATGGTAAGTCAATGTTTAACTATATGAGGAGCAGCTGCACTGTTTTCCACAGTGGCAGCACCATCTTACATCTCTACCCAGAGTGCACCTGGGTTTCCTTTTCTCGTATCCTTGCCAGCACTTATTGTTTTCCCTCTGTTCGTTTTTTTGTAACAACCATCCTCATGGATGTGCTCATAGTGGTTTTGATTTGCATTTCTCTCATGATTAGTGATGTTGAGCATCTTTCTTATGCTTATTGGCTATTTGTATGTCTTCTTTGGAGAAATGTCTATTCAAGTCCTTTGCCCATATTTTAATTGGACTTTTTAGGGTTTTTTTTAAGATTTTATTTATTTATTTTTAGAGAGGGAAGGGAGGGATGGAGAGAGAGAGAAACATCAATATGCAGTTGCTTGGGGCCACAGCCTGCAACCTAGGCATGTGCCCTGACTGGGAATCGAACCTGCGATGCCTGGTTCACAGCCCGCGCTCAATCCACTGAGCTACGCCAGTCAGGGCAGGGTTTTTTGATTATTGTTGAGTTCCTGCCATTTTAATAGCTGTGAAAACACCTATTTTTAGTGAAATTGTATAATAAAACCCAATATACAAAATAGGAAAAGGCAGCACTGCTCGGGTTGAATTAGATTCATGTGGAAGGCCTAGAGATCTGACCAGAACCTTCCCAAGGGCTTCCGTCCCCTCTGTACCTTTATCCTCCCAGCAGGAGGCGGCCTCTGGGACATCGCCTCAACCCTCAGGGCTCACAGAGCTGAGAAGGCTTGAAAGCCACTGGACTAAGTCACCTCGAGGTTAGCCCCCAGATGACAGGGTGTATTCGCGTAAGAAGCTACCAATGTGAACAAAGGAAAAGCTATTCAAAGTCAATGAACTTTCATTAACACTTATTTTCAGAAGATTCACTGTGATAGTCACTTCTAGAAACACACTTTGGTTTAACACATAAGTCATATTTATGCCATGTTTTCCTGAAACACTGTGAGGATTTTGTCTCAGTCATGTGCTATCAGACCATGATAGCATAAATGAATCTGAATGCTCAGCGTACCCTCTGGTGCACAGCATTGGGTAAGTCTATCTGCAAACTTTACAAAGTTAATAAGCAATTAGAAATATCCCTATGGTACACGGTTTGCAAAATATTCCTTAATTTCTTCTCCCCTCTCTGTATTCACCACCCCCGCCCCTGCCTTTGCAATGTGACTTTGTGGCTCCTCGCATCAAGAAGTGGCGTCTGTCTCTGGCTGGGTTGCTCAGTTGGTTGGAGCGTAGTCCTGATAAGCCAAGGTTGCAGGTTTGATCCCTGGTCAGGGCACATATAAGAATCACAAATGGGCAGAGCTACAACTTGCTGTTTCTGTCTGTCTGTCTGTCTCTCTCTCTCTTTTCCTCATTCTCTCTAAAATCAATCAATCAATCAATCAATAAATAAATAGAAGAAATGGAGTCTGTTTTTCCATCCCTGAATCTGGGCTGATCTTGTGATTGTCTTTGATTGGTATAATGAGGTATACATGGTATTGGGCCAGTTCTAAACCACATTTCTGCTCTCATGTTTCTAGCCACAGTGAAAACAAGCCTGGACTAGTCTGACTTTTAATGAGAAACAAGTGGTTCCATCACCTTGTTGTCCCAGCTCACAGCTAGCCAACAGCCAGCCAGCAGCCACACATGTCACTAAAGCCCTTCTAGCTAACCCAGCATCCAGCCACCCAACCCGCTAACCACAGATACATGAACAAACCCGGTGCAGATCAACAGGACTGCCCGATTGGCCCATAGCCTCATGAGAAATGGTGAATGCATCTTGTAGGTCATTGAGATGTTGGGTGGTTTGTTACATGGCGACACCTAATATTATCACTAAGGACTTCTTCTAACAAAACCCAAAAGACAGAGGAGATGGCAGATAAGAGACAGCAGTTCTGGGATCCTGTTGGATCCTCTATAGTTTAAATCTTCCTCTCAGTACCTTATTCTTTATCAGTCACTTGGCCTTTTCTCTGTCAAAAGGAAAACACTACAGCTGGAGTTTAAGGAGATTTGTACAGACCACAAAAGGGACTGCAGAGAGGGTCTCGCTCGAAATACTCAAAGATGGATAAAAACCAGAAATTGGATCCACCAAGGAAATGTCCTCGATTTGATAAGCCTCATTTCCATATAGTATCCTCCAGCTTCAGCAGCTGTATTTTAAGAAAACATCATCTGAAGGCATTTCAGGAAGCACATACATTCATTGCAATTTGATTTTAGAATATTTAAAAACACGAACAAAGAGCAAATAGAGAGGACATGACATCGAACGCCCTTTCCAAGTCAGAGGGCAGAGGTCTGCAGAGGGCTCAGTGTTCCACATCCCCAAATATGTGCTCTCCCTGACGGGAAAATGAGGGTCCTGAGATACAGCTCTTTCTCTGGAGCAAACATGTCCACAGCTCAGAACATCCCCTCGCAGTCATGGCCATGGTTAATTACAGGCCAGCACTCCCCCGTGTCAGGCAGCCAGTGCCCCATCTCAGCCTTCTGGCTCCCATCTTCACAAAGGCTGGGAGGTCTTTCTTTGAGAGAGTTAAGCAGGAAGAAGGAAAATGAGACTAATTTATGTAAATGTATGCAACATAAATCAGATCGTGTCTGCCAGGTAGCACAAATCGCTGGGGTGATTTACTACTTTCTTGCTCCGCACAGAGAGAGCCCCAGACGCCAGCTCTTCAGTTCACTGGCAGTGTACCTGGGCCACCAACCAGGATTCAGTCATTCATTCCTTTACCTTGAAAAATAAACAGGCACAATTCAATCTAACGTCCAACTTGAATAACTAAACCCACAAAGGGAGCTTCAGTTTCTGGAATTAACCAGACCTGCAGAAAGTTAGAATCAGGAAAATGTTAACACAAGATAAAGTAGAATAAAAATGAATTCCAAAGGGAAGGGTTTGTAAAAAGAAGAGTGAAGGGTTGGTCAACATGGATAAATATTACAGAGAGATGGGAGAATGGGTGACCTAGAAAGAAGCAATTATTTTTTGGTGAACTTTATACGCTCAGTGCAGTAAAAGAATGGTGACTAAAGTCAGGAGGGTGGCTTTAGGAATGAAAAGGAATTGAATAAATAAAGACAGTGTTTATAGAAAATTTACATAGGAGAGATAAGAAATGCAGATGTGGCTTAAGGGGCAAGAGAGGTCAAGGAAAGGACTTCTCTGGTGAGGAGCGGAATGAATTGCAGAAGCATGACTAACCCAGAGCAGCCAGGAAACAGAGATTGGAGGTACCAGACAGAAAGGGGGAAAATATGGTCCTCAGGCAGAAAGGAAGACAAAGGGTTCAGAATGTGTTTAACATGCAGCAGGTTTAACATTTATAGCTCAGGTGTTTAACCGTGTAACTATCGGTAATGGAACTGGATTTAACTCAATGGCACCATTTCAACTGGGTATCTCTGTAACTTTGGTTTAAAGTGGGGTCAATTCAAGACTTAAACTCAAGCAATTGTATAGTCCTCCCTCTTCTCACTCTTCCGCAGGAAGGATCTGAGTTTCCCAGAGGTTTGTCTGCTGTTCCGGCCCCTGAGCTTCTGCTGCAGTGCAGGTGGAAGCCCCTGGCCATGGCATCATCACGCCATGCCACCTGCTGCCCATGTCTGTGGTCCTACCACGATTTCTGGTCTCAGACTCCATCTATTCTTCATTCTCCTGGACTGGATCCCACTGGGACTTCCATGCTCAATCACACCCTGGCACAAGGTAACGGCGCTCACCTGCCACACATCATGATGAGGGGCTGCTATTAGGCCCACCCACCTAATCACCACAGCTCCTGCCACTGCCCAGCCATCACTACACATATACACACAGAAGTTCTCTATAAGGCTTCTACAGTCCCCTGCTAACTCCTGGTTAGCCAACCAATGGTCCCTTCAGTCTGGAATCCCTTAAAAATTTCTGGGGCTCTGGTGCTCCCCCAGAAAGTCAACAGAGTATAGGGAAACCCCTTCTCAGGTAACCTCTAGCTACTAAGCTGCATTTTCCTTCCATTCTTCCCATTGGGCCAGCCGTGAGAACTTCATAGCTATTGCCAGTGCGGCAGGCACTGCTCTTCGAATTTGGGGGAAGAGGTACTTAGAGTTTTAATGCTTCTATTATTTAAGAATATCGAAAGTGACCATAAATGCTGCTTAAGAATCGAGAACAGAAATAACTAAATAAATTCAAATTGGGTTGGAAATAGGAATTAGTTTCTTAAAAAAAGCAATCAATCTATTCAGTGCTAATTCCTATGAACTCCCCTCACATCCCTTGCATTAGCCCTGGAGGCCCTCCTCCTTCCTCTTCCAGAAAGCCATGCCTCTGTTGGCAGCCCAGCCATGTCAACAGTACTGGCAAGAGCTATATAGTGCCTGAGATTTCCTCTTCTCATAAGCCAACAAGTTAACCTATGACAGTTTCATGGATGTTGACAGAAGATATGAAACTCCTGGGTCAGAAACAAAGAACTTTATCCCAGCACTAGCAGTAGCCTGAGCATTAGCATTCTCCAAGTCTCAGATCCCAGAGTGACAGGAAGAGGGCCAGGTGTCTCCTTTAAGCAGTGGCTTGAGTTACAGGAGAGGAACCCTGAGTTTAGGGAATTCAAATCTGTGATGGGCAGTAAACATGCATGCCCTTTGTTCTGTGGGGAGACGATATCTCTGTCTTTCAAGACTGTTTGCTACACAAACATCCTGGAAAAGGTGGTCCAGAATATATGTAGTCAGTGCCTCTGCTCATAAGGTGCACAGAAACGCAAGAAGCTCATGAAGACTCATCTCTCAACAGGGTAGGTTCCTTCTCTTGTCTTCAGTAATCTGTAGAATTTTTATAGTTATGTTATTTCATCATTTTACTAAATATTTTGGAGACAAAAAAAGCTGAGTGTGTATTTGGAATCTCATCTTTGTTTCAGAAATCTTGAAATTTGCCTGAACTTTGTTCTAATGAGCATATTTTACTCTCATTACCATGAAAAAAATTATTTATTTAAAAAAATTTTCTTTGTATGTATGACAGAATTTAGAATTGTGTGCCTGAAACCTATATAATTTTATTACCCAATGCCACCCCAATAAGTTCTGTTGAAAAAAAGAACTTTAATACGTCACCAGGTTTTATCATCTATTTCATTCTGTGTAGTTGTGATTGCATTTCATCCACTGTACTTGTTACTCTAGGTGAAGGCAGAGATTGAAAGAAGCTGCCATTCAAATTGGAAACGTCATTTGGAAATACAGCAGCATCGTCTCAGCCATGTTGTAGGGACTAACATGTCAGATGTCCGCAAGCAAACCCTAGTCCTGCAGGAGGAGAGAAGTCTCCCTAAGACAGCGGAAGAGACACACTGATTTCCAGAGTCAGGGTCCACAGGAAAAGGTGAATCCCCGATTTAGTCAAGCTGTTCTTCCACAGGAGGAACTCCTCCTTCCATTTCTTTTATTCTTTTCAAAGGTTTTATTTATTTATTTTTAGAGGGGGGGGAAGACAGGAGAGAAACATGAATGTGTGCTTGTCGCTCACGTGGCCCCCACTGGTCTCCATGCTTCTTCCTGCCTAAGGACCACCTCCTCTCACTCTCCTTACACCTACTCTATGGAGGAGGGGCTGTCTACTTATGAAAGAAAATAGTACAGTTAACCATCATATGATATTAAAATCATGACCTCATGAGTATCACACTGGTAACCAGTGAAGAGAAGATGAATCTTGGCATTTATAAGAATGATCTAAACACTCAGCCTTTCTGAACATGCCTTGGGAAAGGGCTCCAAGAACTAGATAGACAAATACTCTTTTTACTCATAGCCAAATTTCGAAGCTTTGTACTCAGTTATCAGTTGAAAGGAAAATCTTGAAATACCACTAAAATAGACTAAATTTCCTAAATGTCTATATTGTATATCAGATAGGAGAGAAAGGGAGAGGGGAATGAAGGCAGAAAGAAAGAAGGAAAGGAAGGAAGGAAGGAAGGAAGGAAGGAAGGAAGGAAGGAAGGAAGGGAGGAAAAGAAAGGAAGGAAGGAAGAAAGAAAGAAAGAGAGAGAGAGAGAGGGAGGGAGGGAGGGAAGGAAAGAAAGAAAAGAAAGAAAGAAAGAAAGAAAGAAAGAAAGAAAGAAAGAAAGAAAGAAAGAAAGAAAGGAAGAAAGAAAGAAAGGAAGAAAGAGAAAGGAAGGAAGGAAGGAAGGAAGGAAGGAAGGAAGGAAGGAAGGAAGGAAGGAAGGAAGGAAAAAGAGAAAGAAAGAAAAGGGAATGTAACTTAATTGAAACATGCATACAATGTCTGCATCTTAGGCCTCAGGAGTCTGTCTCTTCGGGCCAAAATTACTTTCAGAAAGTACAGTCAGTTTAAAGGCTTCCTGGAATGTCATGGCTAAAAATGAATCAAATTCCTGGCTAATTTCCTTTAAGACAAGACAATACAAGATGATATTATACTGCTTGCTTCTGCCTGAAGCTTTTCCTATCCAAAAATAAATAAGTATATTTAACATGAAAGCAATCCTAAGCCTTCAAAAAAAAAATCTTGGTTTTACTTGTTACATGAAACTCTTGTGAGCATGCAATCTGCTATATTTGTCCTCACTCTGTCGTGGTTTTAGACACTTCTAGGCATAACAAAGGGACTGCTTGCTTAAGTTACCAAGGTTATGTGCTTCTAGGAGACACTGGATTAAGAACAAGGCGCCTGAACCAGACCCTTCCTGCTCTCTCAGAGAATGGTCACAACCTCCAGACAATCTGGCAACTCCGAATGAATTTCAAGTATTTGAGGAACTAACTTGGGTTGAAGGCCACCTCTTGAGTGTTTTCTTACTCAAAACTTGATGTCAATATTAATGTTTTCTACTCTATTTCTGTATATTCTACACATAGAAAACATTTCTATATTCTTCTATATTTTTATAGTATTATTTATTAGTGGACTACACATTCAATTTGTAGATCATTTTGTAAAGCAAGGGGGTAAATATATCAAGAGTCTTAAACTGTTCCTAGCTTTCCTCCCAGTAAATCTATACCTACCCGGAAATCTTTCCTAAACAAAACATCCTAAGTGTCCAAAACATTACTACAACATTGAAATATTGAGAAGGACCTAAATGTCCAACAGGTAGGTGCTAAACAAAGAAAGCACTATTATGCTTGCAAAGGGTTTTTAATAATAATGGCACATGTTTGTTATTCTACTCACTGAAAAAATAGAAGCAAAATCATATTTTCTATATAATCACAATATACAGAATACTAGCACAGTCCTGGCACAAAATGCATTTGTTAAATGAATAAATGAGTGAATCGCCACTATGTTATAAAAAAAAGACTCTTGCATAGAAAAAGAGGCTGATATATTGATATGGTTACCTCTGGACAATGGAACTGGCCTGAAATTTTTCTGTATTTAAAAAATTACAGTTAGCACAACATTTTCATAAGAAGAAAAATAAAATTTATCTTGTAAAGGAAATACATTCAGGAGCATTTCTGGAGAGTTTAACAAGAGAAACTGAACTGTATATTTAGGCTTTCATTGTTGGAGACCTTTTTAAAAATGTGGTGTATAAAGTTAAACTTTTTCAACTAAAACAGTATTTCAGATACAAGTGGCAAAATGTCATGCATGAAAAGAAAATATTATTGATGATCATAATCACAGCTTCCCATTAGTAAGTACCTAATCTATCAGGTGCCAAGATAATATTTCATGCCATTGTTGCACTGTGGGTCTCAGCCTACTGATAGTGCAATGCCTGAGGCCCTTGCCCAGCCCCATGCTGCTTGTGGTGAGCCCCCAACAGACACTCCCCCAACCAAAGTCAATGCTGTGGCTGGACCAGCCCTTCTGGTTCTTATGATTCCAAAAGGCACCTCAGCAAACACCATACTGGAACTTTGAAGAACAGGATTTCTTTCTCAAAGGTTCTGGAGGACATAGGGCATGACCAAGGACCATACGGCAAGGTCATGCGTAGGAAGGAATGTGGCCTTGTGGCTCTGTCTTTATTAGGGTCTGAGAATGGGTTATCTAGGGTTTCAATGGTTCACTCTTTATTGGTGAATTTAAAGCATAAGAGCCAGAATTAGGGTGCAGGAAGGTAGGGACAAGCAGGCTCACAAGTGATCAGTTATCTAGTTTGCCCAGAGGTTTCTGAAAGGGGAACTTCAAACCTGACCGGGTGGCTCAGTTAGTTGGAGCATCATCTCACACACCAGAAGGTTGTAGGTTTGATCCCCAGTTGGGGTACATGTGGGAGGCGACCAACGATGTTACTCTCTGGCATCAATGTTTCTCTCTCCCCCACTTCTCTCTTTCTAAAATCAATGGATATATCCTCAAGTGAAGATAAATAAATAAATAAATAAATAGGGAACTTCATGTGTGGGGGCAACCTGGTTCCTTATCCAGTTGTTTTGCTAAAGGGATTCAAAGGGGAACATCTTCAAGATAAATGCCTGGGCACTCTAAAGCTCCATGTCGGGCACTTACATTACAATCATTTAATCTAATTTACCTCTTATTTTATTCATTCATTTAATACATTTTTGAGCACCTTCTAAATGCAAGACACTATGTTAAACACAGTCATAAAAGGAAGCGTAAAAAGTGTCTTTACTGTGAAGAAAACTATAAGGAGGCTTGACCTTAGTCAAATAAGGACAGTAGTGTTAGGGGAGCAGTTGGACACTCGTGGGGGCACAAAGGAGGGGTGATCACATCCAGGTCAGAGGTGAGGGTCACGGGAAAGGCTACGGATTGAGCTGAAACTGTAGGATTAAAGCAAAGGTCCCTACTGCCTAGCCCAGCAGCCTGGAGAGAGGGAAGGCACGTCTGGGACACAGGGCAAGGGCATGAGAGGAATGGCCACACTCTTTCTTCAGAAACCACTGATCATGGAATTGGCTTTCTCCACCTTCCTGAAGTCTCCCGATACAGACATGCTAGAGAGTTTTCACTTTCTAATATGTACATACACATGTTTTGTCTTTCATGTGTCATTTTACCAAAAACATGCTTTTTTTCCAGTCCTTGCTTCTCTCCTAGTAATCCTCTAAAATTCAATGCATATTATCAAGTGCTCATATAACACAAGATTTGTTTTTAGAATAAAATAGCCCATATAAATCTGCTTCTGTAATGATAGAAAACCATGATTTTGGTCTTGCTCATAGGTCCTGTTAGATATTTAATCCACATGGCTTCCTTAAATTAAGGTGCTAGGAAAGAAAAGGGTGGAAGATAAGTGTTTCTGCAGATTCTATCAAAACTTCAGAGTATAGTGGACAGTTGTAACTTCTAGAGACACAAACGTATATTGACTGCTAAATACATCTAGCACTGATCATCAATTCAAGTTTATGTATTTATTATTGATGACAATAATACTAATATTTTTTGAGAACCATCTTTATGTCAGGCACTCTTGAAAATTCTTTACACAGATTGCTTCCATTAACCATTATACCAACCATGCAAAGCAGAAAATTTTTTCACTTCCGGAAAAATTGTGTACTCCTTATTTTACCAATAGCTAATTGTAAAAACTCCATTTGTGCTTATTTTCATTAGCCATTTGATACCTCCAGGAGACAAAATCAGACATACTGTAATGGATGAAATAGTTTCTAAAGAAGTGATTTAGTTGCACGTTGGCTCAAATCTTCTGTTTAAACATCACGGATTCTCCTTAAATTATCAGAATCCACTGACTCTTAGTTAAGCACTTACACATGGCAAACATGCACTAGGCTTGGGATGAATTAATTGCATCTTTACATATTTGTAGACCTTCTGTTCCCAAAGGTGCTGTAATAGAAATATTTCTATAGTGAATTCCATGGAAATTCTATAGTGAATTTCCGTCTTCAAAGAACAAGGTCCTAAGGAAGTGACTTGGACATAAATGACTAAGTGAAAGAGGAGGGGTAAGGCATTCGAGAAGGGTCCTTGCCGCTCCTGTTTGCCCCAGTTCTGCCCGGGCCCATCCAGTTACTAACTCCCAGCTGTTTTCGGGAACTTCCACGTACGCTGAGCTCAGAGAGCTCCTTCTTCCCTTTTCTGTTAACTTGATTATAATGGTTTCCAGGATTAATAAACAAACCCAGAGTTTGGCAAAGGAAGAGGCTGTCACATAGGAAACCATAACACCCACAACTTTGCCATCTAAATACAGGCTGGGGCAAAAGTAGGTTTACAGTTGTGGGTATATGAAACACAAAGTTTATTCTTGTGTTATTTTTTATTAATTATTGTTCCATATGAACAACCTACTTTTGCTCCATCCTGTACGTAATGGTATTCAAGTCAAATATTTCTCTGGGATGGATTTTAATAGTGCTTACAGAATAGAATTTTTTTAAGGAATAGAAACCCATTTTCTAAAAAGTGTTACAAACTCTTGAGAACTCCCTTAGTTTTTCTTGCAGGTAAATTTAAAAAAGAAATAGCACCTCTCTGAGGGTGCTTAAGTTTATCTAGCCAAGTGCAAGTTCTTTAACAACTGGAAAATTGAGACCCAGGTCTGCAAGAGTCAAGCTGCTGTGGAAATCACTGACCAAATTTATTGACTCTCTTCACAAGACAGTAAATGACAGAGGAGAAATAGAAGCTGTGACTCCCAGATCCACACCCCTCTGTGATCCCTCAGTAACTAAGAGGCAGCTGATGGGACGGGGTGCGGAGGCTGTGGGCTTGGGCCTGGGAAGGACTTCAAAACAGCCAACCATTCGGGATCAGAAATTACATTTGATGAACAAGTGGCAAAAAAAGATACTGATCTTGTTTGGTTTATTTGTTTGTTTTTTTTAATAGGATGTTTGTCCTTGAAGGACAGATAGAAATAATAAAACCCACAGGCATCAGGGAAGCTTATCTTTCACCTGTAGATGCAGGAGTTTCTTTGAAAAATGGGTCCACTGTGCCCCTAATCAACAAAGACCAAAGATGTCCAATAAAATCTACTCAAGAAACCCTAATAGAACTTATAAAACAATCTTTCCTTTGGTGACTCCATTCAACAGACCTGCCTTAAATACCAGCCTGATACACTTGCTAGCCAATAGCTCATTGATAAAATAATGATCACAGGACTTAAGTTGTTCCTTGAAATAGGAGTTCGGTGCTTGTGTGGATCCTGAGGTGTTGGTTGGTTTGTTGTTTGATAGGTTAGTTTATTAGTTAATAAGTTAGTTGGTTAAAAAAAATGTGGTCATTCCTCCTCAGACTTTTTACCATGGTAGTAAACTGTGGTGGTGGAGGGGGATAAATTGTGATTAAAATATGCAGTTATTTTCTCACCTATTCACTTTGGAAAATAATATTTGTCATCTGCATGCCCCTCACATCATTTATTAAGCACTTATGGGCAAGACACAACTGGTCTAAGAATATTAGGTAAATCAGGTTATGGCCCAGTGGGCAAGAGAGTTTGCCATCCTAATACTGATGAGAAAGCAGAAGGAAGACACCGTGATGGAGGGAAATGGTAGACAGGCTTGGAACACACGGCACAATGGGCTGCCGGGATTCGAAATGAGGAAGCCACACTTCTTACCCTCAAAGAGCTCATGAGAATTTTGATCAGCTTCCTAGCACCACAGGAAGGGAAAACTAGACATAAGTCACTGTCCCATAATTGCTGTAACTTTAATGGCACCTATAAGTGGTCAGTTTGAGAAAGGAAATGGAAGAACTAACTCATCAAGGAGTGTAAAAGCGCCCTGGCTGGCGTAGCTCAGTGGATTGAGCGCAGGCTGCGAATCAGGCATCGCAGGTTCGATTCCCAGTCAGGGCACATGCCTGGGTTGCAGGCCATGTCCCCCAGAAACCGCACATTGATGTTTCTCTCTCTCTCTCTCTCCCTCTCCAATAATAAATAAAATATTTAAAAAATATATTTAAAAAAAAGAAGTGTAAAGGGACATGAGCTAGTATACAGTTATAATAAAATAGGTAGCACTTATTGAGAG
>PVIA01001920.1:0-240132 GCA_004024845.1 Tonatia bakeri
GGGCTCAGGCCAGAATCAGAGTACAGAGGACACATGTATCGAGAAGAATTAGTTCTTTTGGAAACCATTAACACATGGAAATATACAATGTAGGTCAAATTCCCATTGCATTATAAGCAGGGAGTGTACAATTGCCAGCATATTCTTTGTTGTTTTCTTCAGATTTGATTGCAGTAAGTTTAGCCAAGAATCTTATCATATCACAGTAGTTTTTTGCCAAAATAATCAAACTCCTGAATCAGCATAATTTTTTTTAAATCATGGACTTTATTTTAGGAGAGAAAAAAGTGTATGTATGTGCTATAAGATAGGCTGTCAGGAAATTATTTAATTATAGTAAAATATACCTAGTAAATCCAGATTAAAAAGCCTTCTTTCTAAGCCAGAGTCTTGCACATTAAGGTTACAGTCAGAATGTTGAGCTGTGGATACCTCAAGATCCTAAACTAGGAAATGGCTACAATTGGTCACTATTCTCTAAAGCAGGAAAAAAAAAAATAGCCAAAATCTGAAACACAAAGTAGAATCTGGCAAACACTATTTTCAAAACTTAAGTTTATCAATAATTCCCCATACTCTTTATTATTTCAAATACTATTTAGCGTGTACATTAATTAATTATTTAAAATCTTTATCATGTTAGGAATTTTTTTCCCAACAGTGTCTCTGATTATTTCTCAGGCCTTAGGAATGTGATAAAGATAATTTTAGTGAAAAGAGATTTATTATTTGTTATAAAAGGCCTAGTTAATTAGAAGACTTTGGTGAGAATAGAACTGAATTTAAAAATACATTTATACTGAAATGGAACCTTATGATGCATTTTAATTCAGGGGATGAAGATAGCATGATACTGTATTAGAAGTTTACCTGTTAAGGCAAAAAATAAAAAATCATGCAAACTTAGGGATAAAAATCTGTTAAGAAATTATCTAAACTGAAAAAATAAAAGTGAATACAATAATACATATGGCAGAAAGAGAAATTCAATCACATAAAAAGCAAGTTAAAAATCAGAAAATTTATCAGGAGTTTTATAGCCCAAATATAATACTGATTCAAGATGAATGATACTTGAATTTAGAATCCCAGTCATCTAAAGCATCTCCTAATATCAGGCATTGACTCTGTGACTGGAAGTCTGTACCGGACTCTTTGTCCAAGATAGCTCCTCCATTCAGGTCTGACGCATCAGCTGATATGAGATGGGGCCAGCTCATGCCTCTCCCTCTCTCTACATAGCCTCTGCTTCTGGCTAACTTGGATTTCTTCAGTGCATGGTGGTCTCAGGGTAGTCAGACTTCTTACATGGTGGAGATTGCACCAAGAACATATGTTCCAAGAGATCCAGGTGTAAGCTGCTGTGCATCATAAGGCCTAGGCTCAGAAATCATGCCTCATCGATTCTACTACATTCCGGCTGTCAAAAGAGAACCAAAGGGTCAGTGTAGATCAAAGGGGTGGAGACTACACGTGGAGGCAAATATTAACACATTAGGGATGGTTTGTTGGGGACCATCTTTAGAGACAACTGCCTCACTGCCCTTAGTACTTTATTTTATTCAACTGCATCTTACAGATTACTTAAACACCTCTCCTTTCATTTCACTTATAATGTTTTCAGTTTAATTCAGAGACAATTTCCCCAAGCTTGTGGCTATAATACTTCATGTTAGAGATATTTTACTGTTCTTGGCTACCTTTTTATTTTGGTGGCACTCTTTTGCTCATTAATTAAGTTATTTGTGAATCCAACAAGCTCTCTATGAGTACCCATTGTGCTGATTTGGGGTTACAAAGTTGAATAGAGAGAGATCTCTGTGCCCAGGGTGTTCCCAGTACTATAGGGGATCTACATATTAATAAATAGAGTTATTGTAAGACAAAAAAATTTTGTTAACTACATTGTCAATGATACATAAGAAGCCATTTGAACAAAGGGATAAGGTTTCCAGGTGATTGAACATAAAATGTAAAAGTGATATTTCTGGAGCTTGGATTTTGAAAAAGGGTAAACTGAGTGCCAACGAAATGTTGAAAGCCTGTTACAGAGACACTGCCCTATTAAACTGAATTTCTCAGTAAAGTTGCTAACCAGTGAGAGCCAAGCATGATTTCTGATGAATGACAGAGAAGGGGCCAAATTTTCATATCACTGAATTGGGAATGAACCAAGACACAAAGCAAGGAAGTAAGAACACTGAAGCTGAAAGAAGAATGAAGAATGTAGAATTCATGAGAAGACCCTTTAGCTGTCTCAGAACCCAAAACTAAAGTTTGAGCTATTTTTACTAGATCTTCAAGCATTAGAGGCGGGTCTCAGCCCATTGCCACAATATAACATGCCGGGGGATATTCAGAGTATGAGGGCAATACAGGGAGTGCCTGAGACAATTGTCACCTTATCGCAGGGCCCATCCTACTTGTCCACCTTATATATATTAACAGTTCACAAAACAGTTTTAGTTCATTTTCTTCTCAATAAAAGCTGCTTTGTAATGTCATAAAACCAAATAAAGTTGCTTCCAAGTGTGTCTGTTCAAGTATTCCTGGGGCAATGAGAGGCAGCGTTCCCTAAGACCCTATCTGTCCTTGTGCAAGGGAACCACACTCTTTGAAGACCACAGGAAGAAGAAGAAGAAAGGAAAATGCTGAAAAGAACTTTGAAAACAACGGTATCTCTCACCCTACCAAAAAAAAAAAAAAAAGGTACAAATGCATAGAGGCAGATAATATAGCTAATACTTCTAATTTGGGATTTTCTACTAACATATTTCAAGAGGATTCCAGTCAGGACAGGTAAGCATTCTGCTGGCAGTGTAACATTATTTTTCCAGTCCCCACAGTCAATGAATTTACTTCTCTAGAACAAGAATTCCAGGAGGTTATGATTATGTTATTTTTCTTACTGATACAGAAAGTCAACTATGCTTCCACTGTTTTTGGTCTCTACAAGGGCACTTCTTTGTTTTAGTTTGATTTGTTTTGGTTTTCCTCCTTTGTCCAAAATCCTCAGTACCTCATAAGAGATAACTATCAAATATATGTAAATATACACACATATGTATACATGTTGGTATCTATTGAATACATGTAATAGATTATGTATATTATATATGTATATGTTTATATACCTAGGTGTACATAAACATATATAATAATTTTTGGTATCTCATATCTATATGATTTTTAATGCACATGTGGAGTATTGTGGTGTACATTTCTCACTTGATTCCTACTCAACTTGATATTTTCAGATTTATCATTGGATGCACATCGGTATATCCAGGCATTGCACATTTTCCTACTAATACAATCCCAGTGTGCCTGCAAGTCCTCACTGTATAACTAATGCCACCATGAATATATTTGTCTATTCCGCCTTAAAGACTGGTGTCTTTGAGTCAGGGGTGTTATCACTGGGCTTCAGGGTTTGTGGATATTGATTTACACTAAATTTTGCCAGACTGTTTACCAATTTAATTGCTAATTTTTACCAGCAGTGCAAGAGATTACTTGTCTTTCCAAATCCCTGCCAATATGTGATGGTAGCCAGCATCTTAATTTTTGCCCTTTGGATATAGAAATGATAGTTTAACCCAGTTTTTTCACTGCTGCATCTGCTCCTCCTCTGCACAGAGGCTACAATTTAGTGAATGCTTGTCACTGTATACCAAACGAATTTATGGGACTGAAAGGCAAAACACTTCAATCTTAAATATTATAGATACTTTTTAAAATACGAATTTAGTGTACTTAAAAGATTTCAATACTCTGGAAAGTTACATTTTTCTGAGCCAGCTTTTGGAGCTCTCTGGCAGAAAGGTTGAGTTTAGCAGAGGTCAATTGCCATTTGGATCCAACATTTTATATGCTGTTGACTTTCTTAACATTTTACTGTTTCTGCTGGGGATTTGTTTTCAATACATGAAATTGCTATGATTTAGTGTCAGATTTATTTGCATGTGTAGTAGACACACTTTTTGGTTGTGTTCCTATTCCATGCCCTACTTTTCTGAGAAGTGACTCTTCCCATACTCACAGAAACACAGCCATCCTGAAGGGTTGTTGTTTCTAGTGAGTGACATTGTCCTTCTGGCTATTGATAGACAGACAAGGTATGGGCACATAATCCAAGCAAAGTACCTCTGGGATGGCCAGAGGTCTATACTTGAACTTCATACTTTGGACATTGAGGGAATAGGCGGGACCCAAAAGCAGGGAGTAGCCCCAGAATTCCCTCTCTCAGTAGCTGACAGAAACTAACAGAGAAGAAAGAGTGTTAGAGTGTAGAGAAGAAATGGTGTGGGTCTCATGGACAACGCTTTTAATCTTCCAGTTAGGAGAGAGAAACCACTTCTGAGAACATCTGGCGGTATCAATGCAGCAAGACCAGGACAACAAATGTAGTGCTTTTGTCTTAGGAGGCTAACTCTGCATAGCTAGATTCATAACAACTGCCACTTGATAGAGTCTAAATTCCACACTTCTATTTATGCTAAGTGTTAAACATTCTCACCTCTGACATTGTTATAAGGGCATGCTGATCAGCGTCTACTAATTTAGCCATTAGCCAGAGGATCATCCACAAGGAAAGTCATTAATGCCTATGTGTGAACATGGGAAAGCTGGGTTGAAAGGATTTTAGCTCAGAGTTTCCTCAGGATGAATTAAATTAATTAAATTCTGCCCTAGGAGTTTAAAATCTAGACATCCAGTTTTAATTAGTCTCCACAGCAATGTGACTTTGGTGCAAGACATGTGAATTAAGGAGCTCCAGGTGTCCAAGTTCAGCAGAGTACTTGGAAAAGAGAAAACTAGCTGTGCAGAAAGAAAGCCCCGATAAATTCATGGGCAATGGCAAATGTCTTGGCCAGTTTGTCAGGCGCCGAGGAGAATTCAAAGATCAGGAGAAAGAGGGTTTAGGGTAGAGGTATTTGGATGTATCCACAGGAGTAGTCACGTTGTATGGAGGTCTTTGTATCACAAGTTAACGCCACCGGAGACCAGTACTGTTAAACAGAAATGGCCAAGTAGATATAATGAATGAACCTGCCGATGACTCAACCTGCTATCTCCTGTCATCAGCCACCCTGGTGCTGGCACAACGAGAATATGAAAGGAGTAGCTAGTCATTTGGGCACGGATGGAGGCTAGGAATGTGCCCCCAAACATGAGCTCTCACTCACAAAAAGTTGGGTTAATTGTTGTCCCTGGCAAATGTCCCACCTGTCAGCAGCAGAGACCATGCAAACTCTCCAGTATTGCATTATCTTCTCAAGAGACTGGTTCAGGTTAACTGCATTGAATCTCTTCTGCTGTGGAAGAAGCAATGTTCATTCCATTGACTGAAATAGGAACATATCCTGGATAACAGGTTCCATTTCCTACCCTTAGTTTACCTTTGCTACCCTCAGATATTCCACTACCATTACTTCAGGGCTTGCACAGTATTTGAACCACTCATATAGGATCCCACGTACTGTTGTGGCAGATCATAGATCCATTTTACAACAGTAAAAAAGAGGTAATAAGCATTTGACAGTGGGGTCCAATTGTACAGCCTGTACATTTTTGGCCTGATAGAATGGTGGAATAACCTGCTGAAAGCACAGATGAGGCACCAGATACAAAGTCTTGTGAGGACTGAGAGCCATTGTACATGCATCTGTGCATTAACTGTATTTGGACTGTGTCCCCAGCATGTGTAAGACACAGGTCTAGGACCCGGAGTATGAAAGTGGAGATGAACACATTTATCATTCCTCCAGTTATATGAAGAATAATTTATAATTTCCATACCCACAAATGTGGCTTTTTGGGTTTAGAGGTCTTCATTCCTCTAAACAAGAGGAATGTTTCTACTAAGTGAAACAGCAGAAGTCCTATTTGAATTTAAGATTTATCTGCTGCCTGGGTGTTTGGGGGCTCCTTAGCCTGAGAGAATGGCACACAGGAAGAGAAGGAAAGATGTTTGGCACAGAAGTGGTCCATTTCAGTGTCTCTTTTCACACCCCTCCCTAGTTTTTAAGGTAAATGAAGGAAATCAGTGGTTACAGCCTGAGAATGGCATGATGACCCTCCAGAGATAAGGATCCATGTTGCACCACCAGGTGAGCCACTTTGGCAGAGGTGCAGGGTGAGGGGCAGATGAAGCAAGAATTGACAGATGAGGAAAAAGATAATGAGCAACAAGGTACCAGCCTTTGTGGGACAAGGACCTTTGTTGGGAGTAGGTGGCCCTCATAAACTTGCTTTTACATGTTACATCAAGAGACCAGCCAGTATCCTGGAGGAGCATTGTGGATCTGGATGGTGCAAAGAGTAGAATGTGGCAGACTCTGCTCCATGTTCCCCCGATCCAGCGTGCAGGATTAAAAGACCTATCCTCCAGATGCTGGGAGGACAGCTGACTGACAGCCCTAATCTGTTAACTCTCTGGAAGTTGCCACAGCTTAAAAAGAACAATCTCATCAAGGTCATGTCTATGTCCCAGAGGCAGCCTCCATCGCATGACCGCTTGCTGCAGGCTTCTAAAACACCCTCACCCCAACTTGGGAGGATTAACAATAACAGCTTCATCCTCAGAGCTCCCTGTGTGTTTGGCTAAGGTCTTCAGTGTGACTGCATTATTGCCCGGCCCTTCCCTCTGCCCAGTGATGCCACCTTCCCTTTACAAGATTTAATCCTGCGAGCACTCTAATAAAATTCCTACATGCTAATCTCAGAGTCTGAATTCCCAGGAACTGAATCTCCAATAGTAACCATCAATCAATCAGCCAATCAGTCAATCAAGTAAGCAAACAAACACATAATTAAATAAACCTTTAAGAGCTTTTTAACAATATGTCAAAATCCCCAGTCTGCCAGTGAATGCCCACTTTCACATACTTAATTCAAAATATCTGCTATTTCAAAAAAATATTGAATATACAAAAATGTTATGGAGTTTCCTCTATAGAACTACCTGAGAAGAACAAAGAGTCTTCTCAGCATTTTATTATCTTTTGAAATCAACTGTCAATATCTATGTAAAACAGAAAAGAAAGGGCAGGAGAAAAAACAAAGGTTTATTGAAATGTGTGACAGGGGTGTCCAACCCGCAGCCAATAGGCCACATACGGCTCAGGATAAACTGTAAATTTACTTAAAACACTGTGAGATTTTTGTGTGCGTGATTGTATCTCAATGTATTTAATGTATGGCCCAAGACAACTCTTCTTCTTCCATTGTGGCCCAGAGATGCCAAAAAGTTTGACACCCCTTCTGGATGCTATATTATCCCATACATTTTTCATGACAGTTGCATGAGGTAGACATTGAACTCATGTATACCTACCTTACATAGCTGTCTCAAAGGTAGCTATGCTGTGAAGGCAAAGAAACTTAAGTTTCAGACCCGTTAACTTGCATGGGCTCTTTCTGCCATTCTTGCCATGCCCATAACACTGTATGCTTGTTTGTATATATCAATTTGGGGAAGTATAATGTTTAAAATTGGTTTTCTAAAAGAAGGATCCATAGACTATCCAACTTCCAGACTCCACAAAACCTAAATCTGCCTCTGGTGCTAATTTATTGCTGTAGATTCTCTGATATTGGCCCTGTGCTCGGTGCAAATTGGGCACTGGCTTTAAGTGAGAGCCAACATTAATTTTACTTCACTGATTTTTCCTGTAATTTGATCAAAGTTTGGGGTGAAAGCTTAGTTTCTTTTATTGGGTTTGGATGGCTATTCCTCTAGGACTTGCATTACTTTTCAGGACAGAAATACAGGGGCTTTTAATTATCAAGATTTCTAGGTTTTCAGCCTCAATTTTTTTAACCTCATCACCATGCCGGAGCACACTGATAGAATGTGAAGAAACTTGGCCTATACACCAAAGAAATGCTTCCAATGACTTTCCTCTGACCTTCGGGGTGTGAGAGCAAGACTTGAAAGAGGTTCTCTGAGCGTATTGGTCTTACCCCATCTAAGAAAATTGTTGTTTTCATCTAGATCTCTCTTCCAATGCTGTTTGCTGGGGGAGGCTTTATTTTCTGGTCCAAGAATTCCCCCTGTTGCTTATCACTAGGGCATAGTGTCATTTTCACTTAAAGGTACAGTACTGATTGTAACAGTGGTGATGAAAGATGATTTGAAATCTCCAAATATCAAATAGATGGATTTTTATAAGTTACCAAAATTAATCATTTATATCACATTCTTTGGAAGCAGCTATATATTGGGCTTGCTATTGACCAATAGAAGCTCATGACTCTCATGAAAAATATTAGTGAATCTGTAAAATAAAGCTTTATTTTCATTTAAAATTAGCATTGGTCGGTGATCATTCAGGTTTTGAACACAAGATATAAAATAGCTCATCTGACAAAGTAGGTTATTGTTTTCTACGTGCTTATTTTCGAAGCATATAAATATGGTTTAACTAACTTGTTTAAAAACTTGTGTTCTGGCAGGGGAAGGGCAGTTGGGGAGAACACTGCCTCCCGAGTCCTTTGCCACAGATAACGTATTGCCAGACCCTGCCAGTTTTCTTCAGTTGCTATGATCACCTCACGTTGGATCTGGGCTTAGCTCCATCATTTCTACCCACAGCTACACTTTTAAAGGTCAGCTTGAGATAGACCACAGTTTCTTGAACTGGTATCCATTGATCCTCCATCCAAGAACAGACATCTAGGTTGTGGTATAACCCTCCAAATTGAATCCAAAACCATATACACCTGTGCATTTCTCTTAAGTGTCTATGAAGCTGTTAATAATCTCCTATGAAAATACGTATATTAATTCACTGCTTAAGCAATATGAGGATGACTCATTCACATTTTTCTGGAAGCTATGATGATTTGGTGTTAGTGCCTGAATTCAGACATGGTTTATTAGTTTACAGAAAAATAATTTTATCTCTTAAGCATATTTTAGTTGAAATTTAAAAATTGATTATAATCATTATTTTTCAGAGGAATGATTAGCCTGGAAGGTTGTGCCCCTGTGAGGTGGGTAGAAACACATTCTCTCAGTGGGGAATACATTTGTCAACACAAATTTATCCCTTTAATTCACTCTAAATCAGGGAGTCTTAGCTTTTTGTTTTTAGACTTTAGAAGGCATAGTGTGTATAGAAAGGTGAGTGTGGCAGAGGTTAAGAAAACACACACCCAGGGTGAATCTCTCTGGAAAATACATTTTCTGTCTCAAGCCGACATGGTCTTTATTATACTCACCCCAGAGGCAGACATTATTTTTGGACAGGGTCATTCTATGATCTTATCCCATACTCCAATCCCAATAAATTTCAATGACAAGAAATCCAAACACTTACCAAGACAAAACAAACTGCATGATGGAACAATGGAAATGGAGATTACATGAGAAAGCAAAAGTCCAACACACTCCTCTTGGTCAAATAGAGAAAAAAGTGGGTTCATTCAGTGAGATAAGCCTGTGGACTAAGACTAAATATTTGTAAGATATCCATTCTCTCCAAGTTAATTTATAAACGTAATATAATCCCATTTAAAATACCAATAGACTGTTCTAGCTGAATGGATTCTAATTATTTTTAATTTAATAAAAGTAAAATAACATGACACACAATTGTTTTCCCTGAGATGGGAAGACTTCAGGCTTATCCTTTCAGTACTTTTTTTTTTAGGTACCCCATCTTTATGCTTTATACTGTCTTTAGAATGCATCACTTCGGTAAAACTTTTGGTAATTTCTCCCAAATGAAAGTAGCTTTTCTTCCATTCTTTGACCCCCATGAGCAGTTTATCTGTACCTTGCTTTCAGCATGTACTATTTTTTTTTTACCAAGGTTATATTTCTGTACATTTTACCTCCCTACTCTACTGCAAATTCCATATTGGCAGTGTCTCTGTTCCCAGCATAGCCTTCCTCGTCTGTTCCAAGTGGGCTGCCGTCTCCCGAGAGCACTGGCTTTTCTTTAAGAATGTCCTCTTGTGGTTTACTTCCTAAGCTCTCATCTGCTACAGGCCTTCTGTTAGAACTTGTGCTTTCATCACGAGCATAAACATTTTCCAAAATCAGTCCCCAAAGGATGTTTCTCAGCTGATTTCAAATGCCAAAACACAGAGGTGTGGTTTTCAGAGCATTCCCCCAGCTCCCTTGACTTGCAACACTCTGCTGCCTTCCTGTTAAATAACTGGTTGTGCCAAGCAGGCAGGGCTCCCCACCAACTCCCCACAACTCCCCGCCCCCCAAGTGATATCAGTTTTCAGCAAGCCTCTCATTGCCATGAGGAAGTAGAGACTGTCTGTCATCTTGTTTCTTCTCCCAGATGAAGCCAGCCATATGTCCCCAGTGAGATGCCCCAGGGTGTTCTGTGCAGACTGGTGTGCTCAGTGTGGTGGGGAACAACATGTGCTCATGCCTTGGTGACGACTTCTTCCTCCTTATGATGTTCTCATCCCGTCAACTCTGTTCTTCTGTTGCCTCCCAATTCTGCTTGGCAATTATTCAGCGTAGGTACATCTGGGAGCTGCTGATAAAGAAAAGAAAAATGCTTCTAAAATCTTCTAATTTAGACAGGGGAGAAACCTGTCTACATTTGACCAAGTTCACTCATTAGAAATTTAATGTAAAAAAGTTTTCTTCATAATTGAAATTGGAGGAGAAAGGTATAATGGTAAATTACATTCTAATTAATTAATTAAAATTTTTACTCATATACTGAAGGAATTTTTATTGAGCCAACTCCATGTACAGAGTTATAGGGAACTCATCTTCTGTAGGGGAGAGAATTTTGCCTTCTTTACCCCGGTGTATTTTGCCTCCTTTGTCATAGGTTAATGGACCATGTAGGTGTCAAAGCATTAAGTTTGATATTCAGTGTCTAATATCACTCAACTGTAAAGAAAAGAGGATGCAATTGGAAATTCAGCAATTTGACACCAACATTGGTGCTTTTAATCATTATGCTATTCTGTCTCAAAATTTAAGAGTATAGAGTTTAAAGGAACAAAATAAATAATTGAAAACAAAAGATAAGAATAGACACAAGTGTGTGTGTATAATGGTAGTGGGAAAAAGCACTAATTGAAGCCATACTTTAAAAGAACAGTAGAAAAGTAACTTTTTTCCTAATGATTCTTGTCAATTTTTCAGCATAGGAGACATGTGTGCACATTTCAAGGTACAGTGGGAAAATCCAGTATAGTGGGAGTAACCAAAGCAAGGTAAGAGAGAATGCCACTGGGATCAGTAGAGGAAAGGGGGCAGCATGGGGGAATCAAGGCTTACTTTATTGGCAGGTAAGTGGTAACTCTTCTAAGAGAGGATACCAACATGAATGGAATGAGTGATTGGTATGAAGACAAACATATCAAACCACAGAGGACAAAAGATCAGTTAATTCACATTTCAGAGACCCATTAAAGGTCAAAGAGTTACTGCATATGTTTTCTTCTAGGAGTTTTATGATTTAAGTCTTTAATCCATTTTGAGTTCATTCTTGTACATGGCATAAAGTGATTTATTTTTTGCTTATATCTATCCAGTTTTCCCAACTGTATTATTAGCTATAGTCATCATATTGTAAATACATTATATCCTTAGAAAGTACTTATCTTACAACCAAAATATTTTCAAAAAATGCATCACTGTTTATATTTCAATCTTCAGATAATTTTTGTGGAGTAGCATTTCTTAACATGCAGTATGAAAGTCACCAGTATTGGGAATATGCAGGTGTTTAAACACACACACACACACACACACACACACACACACACACACACACACTGGCAATTCCTGGAGTGCCCTTTAGATCTATTTAATCCTGGTATCTGTGTTGGGAATTGAGAAACTACATTTTAACTACAAAAATCTGAAAAATCATCAAAATTTTTAACTTGGGATCACAAAACACGTCTTCAGGAACGAGTTTATACAAGCTTAGGCACATTTTTGTGTATGTGAACATTTCTGTTTTGTTTTGTTTTGTTTTTTTGAGGAATAAATGCTAGTTCCAACTCTCCCATGTCATTGTACAATAACAGAGGTGTCCTTCATTTAAGTTCAAGCATGACCAGCTGGGAAAGTTCAGGCATCTACTTGAGTTCATGGAAAATTGGCAGGAGAATGCTGAAGCCTGGGGGCTCTGGAGCAGAGCAAGGAAAGATAATTTTGAAACACCAGGTTTCAAGAAGAAATGCTTTTGCAAAGTTGGAGGATCACAGTGACTCATTTTATAATCGTTCACACATTACATCACCGTCAGATACTGTGGCCATGCAGGGCTTTAGTGATCTTAGCCTAAAGGTGCCTTCCGAGAACAGATCATTTAGCCTTAATCTCTGATGAATGATGCGTCAGCCTTAATTCACAGGTATCATCAAGTGAGAGCTTAGATTTCATTTCCAGAGTTGAAGAAAGAAGTTTACCTGGTTCAGGTAGGGCATAATTTCCCTTTGAGCTTCCAGTGCAGTCTGTGCAGTCTTCTGACCATACTGGGGGGGAAAGATGGGACAAGAAGAGTTTTGGGGAATGAGAGTGTGGGTGAGAGCTGCTGAGGACTCCTAATGGACAAAGCACCTGGATTAGAACAACCGTAATTTACCAAACACACCCCACCTTGAAATCTGTGCCACCTGATGGCAAACCTTTCTTCCATCTAACCACTACCTCCAAAAGACATCCTAAGCTTTTATATACTATGAACTTAATCATTTTAGGTCTTATAAGAATACAACTTGCTTCAACAGGATCACCTAAATCTATACCTTCTACAAACCATTTAACTCTCTCACTCCTGACTCCCCTCCCCTACTCTCGTTCTTTAATTTCAGAGTCTAAAACACATATGCCTTCCAGGTGGCTCATGAATTTATCTAAATTGGAAACCGCAACGTGAAACTATGTTTCCTTCCACTTAAAGGCTCAATGAGTCATGTTCTATTTCTGAATATTATTAAAATTATCTGAAATATCATTTGCCATCTTTTCCTCAAAGATGATTCTGCCTGTGGCAATCAGTAAGAAAAAAGGTGTCAAATTGTTTTTCCAAAAAGGTGGTAAAGTTCTGAAGATCTCTTCATACCTTCTCATCTTGAGATTTGTACTCAATAGAGCATTCTAGTCAAGCTAGGGAGACTGTCCTATTTTCAAAAGATAATTTTTCAATATCATTATAAAAATTTAACCTGCTCATAAGTTGAGGAGACTGAGATAAAATTAATCCATGCACCCAACAAAGATCTATGCAATGATTCTTATATTTATAGCTCTATTTAAGAAATTGATTATACAGTTAGCTCTGGCTGGTGTGGCTCAGTGGACTGAGCACCAACCTGCAGACTGAAAAGTCACCAGTTCGATTCCTGGTCAAGGTATGTACCTAGGTTGTGGACCAGGTCACCAGTTGGGGGTATGTGAGAGGCAACTCATCTATGTTTCTCTTGTATATGTTTCTCTTCCTCTCTTTCTCCTTCCTTTCCCTTCTCCCTAAAGTAAATAAATAAAATCTTAAAAAAAGAAATTGATTATACAATCAATTCCACAACCTTGTTTTCAAAAAGTATCAGATATTAGAGTAGATAAACATCAAAACAGAAAATTATATTGCTATGCACTGAGAGTAATAATAGAAAGATAACAGATAATTGTAAAGATATTAGGAATATAACCCAAAGTTAAGAGTAGCACTCTTAAGAAAGATTTTACCAAGGCTGACAATCCATAACTTGAGTTGTGAAGGATGAAAAGAAATTAGCTAACAGGAAGGGTCTCTTCCAAGCAGAGGTGCAGAAGCACCCATGTCAGAAACACACCTATGTAAAGGTGGGAGTAGACACAGGGAAAGTGGTGAGCCATTGGATGCTATTGGAGTGAGTTATAAACCTGGAGAGGTAGGCAGGGGTTATGTCTTAGAGAACCCCTCATGCTACTCAAAAAGCTTAATGCATATATGACGAATGATGCAAAGTCATGGTGTTCTGAGGAAAAACAAAAGTGGCACATTTATACTTGCATTGTAGTTTGGATGCAGTAGTTCTGGGGAAGCAAACTAATGGCAGGCAGAACTGAGATAGGTGAGGTTGGAGCTAGACCCATAAAATAAATGATGACAACATTTAATCTTTCATATTGGTGTTCACACCATTCATAGCACAAGCCTAATAGAGTGGCTCGCCTTTATTTAAAATTCAATTTAAGAAAGTAGATTGCAATGGAAAAATAAATTGAAGCAATCATTTAAAATCTAAGCTTCTATGGTTGGAGGGTGATAATCCCTTCCTTCACTCACCCATGAGAAGTGAAGAAGCCGCAGTACAGACAGCAGCTCTTCAGTGGCCACTAGACCAGACAGTTGGAGGATAAGGCCGAGTGAAGAGGGTAGGTGTCCTAGGAATGTAAGTATTGGTTTTAGCTCAGAAAGACCACAAAATACAGAAATAAAACACAAGGTTATTATAGAAAGTCTCTGGACCATACCATTTCAAGGAGAGCAGCTCATCGGTCAGATATTTGTACATTAATGCCTTGCGTGTGAAATTTTACACATTGGACTTCTGTGTGAAAGTAAGTGGGTATTTACTTATATGGTAAAGTCAGTGCGGCCACAGGAAGAAAAGATAATGAGGCCCAGAAGGAAGATGTTCATTACACTCACAGTTCCCATGGAGCAGGTCATAACATGCTAAGGGCCATGGGGAAGTGCCAGGACTTGGTTAGGTGGCATAAGGCAGGAGTGAGGGGAGAGTCAAGGCCACAGCCTTCACTGGGGATCCCACAGGAAAGGAAAGGCAGGCCAGGAAGGTAGTTTAAGACTAGCTGGTTTCAATCATTCCCACAGGCGTTGGCCTATAGGGCGATCTCTGCTAGACACGTGGAATAGAGGGCAAGGAGACCTTGGCTTGGTGTGTGAGAGTCAGAGAGGAGGTGGTTGACACTGGAGATTCGGGACTGGTTGGTTTGTATATGAGAAGATTGTCTGTCAAGCTCTCTATTAACAAAGCCCTGGGAGCAGCAGTTTCTCCCCAGCCAGCAAACTTTTTAAAATGTCAAAATACCACAAAATACAGAAAATAAAAAACATGGTTCTCATTTGTAGGAAGACAGCCCATCTGTTAGACTTTTACATATCAGTGTTTTATGCAAAATGTTATGCATTATACTTCCCTGTAAAATTTTTGTTGAATAAGGATTTATCCATTAAAGCAAGGAAAAAGAAGTGAGGGAAGGAGGGAAGAAGGGTGGGAGAAGGAAAGAGAAAGGAAGCAAGGAAGGAAAGAAGGAAGGAAAGAGAGGAGAAAGGGAAGAGCAAGCAAAGAGAGAGGGAGGGAAGAACAGAATAAATAATGAAACCAAACTAAGCCAATACTCTAAAACCTCTTCATTAAAGTCTTCCTTCAATAATTATCTTTGAGTAAAATTGATTTTATTAAATTTAGGTTAGTCATTCTCATCCCTCTTTCCCTGTCACCCACAGATATCTGGAAGCATTGTTAACTGTCACAACACGGGGGATTGTCACATCGAGTGGGGAGAGGCCTGGGATGCTGCTACACATCTTGTAATGGGCAGGACAGCCTCTCACAAACAAACGTGTCTGGGCCACAATAGCAACAGTGCCAAGATTGGGAAACCCTGATCTAGATTAATATCACTGTAGAGCGAGATGACAGCTGTTGGTCCTCCCCAATGGCAACTGAGAAACTGAGACTACAATAAGGAATTATGAAAGTATTTATATGTATTAGAAAAAGCTTTATTTATAAAATGCTTTTTAAAAAGTCAAAATTTATAAAAAGTCAAAATAAGAATCTATGTTTTACTTCAAATTATTTTACAAAATCTTTTGGAATTGGTGTCACACAATTCCTAAATTTCTAATCAGATCAGTCACATATTTAGCTGCTGCTCTTGACTTTAGTTAAGAGCACAACTTCTAAAAAAATTAAAGGAGAGAAACAGCCAAGGTCTGCTTTCTCTATGAAATTATATGCTTCTGAGAACCCAGCCCACCAACAGTGCACCCAACAGCTTCTCCATTATAAATGAACATCAGTGTCATAAAGAGAGAAGTGGGCAGAGGAAGAATTAGGAAGTTGACCATTTTATTGCTCTTTATGGGTTGAAACAAGAAGATGGAAGGATTATCATTGGCAACATTGCTTTGATTCTGCTATCATGAGAAGCAGTGTCTTAAAGCTAAAAAGTAAGTGGGAAAGTTGTAAACTTAAAAAAATAGGCATTTTCAACAAATATGGCCATTCTTGACACGTTCTAAGTCAGATGTAAAATACAAAAAGTGGTCTGAAGGAAGCAAAGATGCCACTTTGGAGGAACATCCAGTTGCAGTGAATTCAGATAAGAAATGTGGTATTGTAAATAAGTTCTGTAAAACTGAAGAAGTTGTGCAAGAATCTATATAAAAATACTGATTTGGTGACTTGGCTGTGTAAACATAAGGACAAGGTGTTCAAAATTTATAGTCGGAAATGTGTTCGAAATATAGCTAACTGCATGCATTTTGTAATTCATTTGATGAGTTACAATGTTACAATTTTTCCCTAATATAGTAGGTTGGGGTTGGTTTATTGCCTGTTTAATTTTTGACTCTATTACTGTGTTCAAAGTCTACATCCATCCTGGCAAATAATGAGCACTGGGGGGGGATCAGTTAGATGAATTGAATGTCTTGCTCTATACTGTGGTCTTCTGATTACTTTTAATTTCCTCAAATAACCCATAAGCTTCTCATTTTTCTACTCCCATGGGTTCAACTATTATCTATATGCTAATGATTCTTAAAATTGCATTTCTTTCTGGCCTAAATCACTTTTTCTAGCTTCTTGCCATGGACCCAACACTTCCTTGGTTATTTGATTTTAGGGAATGCCTTGTATACTCCCAAGATGGTAATCTGTAAATCATCTGTGATAATCCCCCATTTATTGAAAGAAGAACTGAAACTTTCCATGTTTCAGTTAAAAAAGAATAGAAGGATGGCTCTCAGGTCTTGCAAACATAGGTGCATCCAATCTCTATATGTGTTAATACGACGGTGTACTGAGGATAAGCAGACACTGTGAGTGGGGGAAAGAATGAGATATAGTCAATTTCACTATCCTTTCTATCCCTCTAGCTTGTAAAGATCATGATATAAATTAGACACATCAAAAATCTGTTATATACATGACTAAGTTGGAACTCAGAAGCTCCAATCTCTTAGGCAAATCTTTTTTAATGAAATGGACTGTATAGTAAATATTTTAGAATTTGTGGACCTTACGATCTCTCTTACAACTATTTAACTCTGTCTTTGCAGGGCAAAAGCAGTCATAAAACACCACTGCCTCACAAAGAATCATTTAAAATAAGACTTGTATAAACTCCTCTCACATCTATCTGCTTTGCAGTATTAATGTCTGCACCCTCTGTTTCCTACCACTGTCTAGAGGGCAAGGTGTCCATACCCCTCATTAAGGCTAATCCCCTCCTCTGCGAGCTAGATCCTATTCCCTTTTGCTCAAGTTTGCTGCTCTATCAATTACCCTCTCTTCTTTATATCAAGTTTTCTATCTCCTGAATTAATGCTGTCATCACATGCACTGTTGTTTCTCTAATTTTACTACAAAGGAACTTCTCTTGGTTTTACTTTTCCCCTCCCGGTACTGCCCCAACTCTCTGGTCTCTTTAAAGCAAACTTCCCTGAAAAAATTGTCTGGATTGGCTGTCTCCAGTTCCTCATCGTTTATTCTCTCCTAAATTTCACCCCTTGAACAGAATTTTGCATTGTTACTCCAGGACAAAAAATGACCCTGGTCAATGTCACCAGTGGCCTCCACATTATAAACTCAATGGTCAATTCTTGTGCCTCAACTTATTTGACCTACCAAAACCATCTAATGCTGTTCACTGTTCCTCTGCTAGAACACACTTTCCACGGTGTCCTGGACATCACACTCTCCTTGCTTTCTCCCTGAAGGATTAACCTCTCATTCTTAGTCTCCTGTGCTTTTCCCTTCTCATCTCTTAAAATATTTAACAGCTGAGTGCTCCAAGGAACTTCCTTACATTTCATAACTTCTCTATCTTCACCCACTTTCTTGATGATCTCATCAAATTCTATGTCTTTAAGTAATTATCTACTTACTGATAGCTTCCAAATGTATATTTCTACCCAGGATCTCTCTTATACTGAAGATTTTTATACTCCATATCTCCAGTTGTATGTCTAAATGAACCCCACACTGAACTGAATTTCTGATTTCCTCTCATTCCTCTACCCCACCAAAAAAATTCTCCCATTCTTTCCCTCATTGTAATTTATATCCAGTCCATCATTCTACAAAACTTGGAATCATGTCGCCATTGACTCTTACTCTCCAATATCTCACATGGAATCAATCATTATTACTGCTTAAATCTACACTTAAAAAATACATAATTCAACCACTTTCTACCACTAAAAATGCTTCTACTGGGGTCAGGTCATCATTTGTTCTCACCTGGATTACTGCAAACATAGCCTATGGGGACTGCTTGTTCTGGCCCTTTCCCCCACCCAGCCACAACCTACAGAACACAGCTTAAGTGATCCTTCTGAAGCTAAAGTACAAGAGAATTTAACTATCAACCCTGAAAATTCATGCGTCTTTGTAATGCTTTCCTTTTGCCTCTCCCCCCAGTTCTACTTCCACCTGCCATCCCCAGACAAGTACTGGTCTGCTTTTTGATCATTATGCATTTCATATTGCATAAATAATTTTTATAAATTTTATAAAAATTTATAGGATTTTTATAAATTTAATCATACAGTATGAACTCTCTTTTTACTACTTTTGTTTTTTTGACTCAGGATAATTACTGGGACATTTTAAAATATATGTATGAATTTTCATTTTTTGTAATTGCTGACTAGTATATCTCATATGTGAATATGCCACTTTATTTATTCACTTATAATTGGCATGTGACTTGTCTTCAGTTTTTGGCTATTAAAAATAAGACTGGTATAAATACTCATGTACAAGTTGTGTGGGTATGTGCTTTTATTTCTCTTAAGTAAATATACAAGATGGAATACTATACTGTATGGTAGGTATATAATTAAATGTTAAGAGACTACCAAACTGGTTTTCAAAAATAGTTTACATTTTCCATTTTCACCAGTGTTTATGAAAGTTTCAGTTTTTACACATTTTTGCTGACACTTTGTAGGCTCAGTCTTTTGAATGTTTGTTGTGCTAATAATGTTTAATGGTAACCCAACATGGTTTTAATTTGTTTTTCTCTGATGACTAATGATATTGAGTATTTTTGTACATGCTAAATTGCTATTGCTACATGTGTTTTGGTGAAGGTCTGTTTGTATCTTTTGCCTATTTTTTAAAATATTTTATTGGTTATGCTATTACAGTTGTCCCAATTTTCCCCCTTCTCCCCCTTCAGTCCTCTCCACCCAGCCTATCCCCCACTTCCACTGTCAGTACCCACACCACTGTCCATGTCCATGTGTCATGCATGTATGTTATTTGACTAATCTTTCACTTTCTTTCAATTGGTCCCCACTTTCCCCTCCCCTTTTATAGCTATCAGTCTGTTCCATGATTCTATGCCTCCAGTTCTATTTTACTCATTAGTCATTTTGTTCATTAGATTCCACATAAATGTGAGGTCATATGGTATTTGTCTTTTATTGACTGACTGGATTATTTCACTTACCCTAATAGTGTCCAGTTTCACCCATGCTGTTGCAAAAAGGCACCTATTCCTTCTTTTTTACTACTCCATAATATTCCATTATGTAATTGTACTTCCATTTTGTTTTTTTTTATTCACTCATTTACTGTGAGCATTTAGGATTTTCTAAATCTTGACTATTATAAATAGTGCTGTTATGAACATTGGGGTACCTAAAGTCTCTTGAATTGGTGTTCAGTATTCTTAGGATATATTCCAAGAAATAGAATCACTGGGTCAGAAGGCAGTTCCTTGTTTAATTTTTTTAGGGTGTTCCATAATGTTTTCCACAGTGACTGCACCAGTCTGCATTCCTAGCAACAGTGCACTAGGGTTCCTTTTTCTCCACATCCTGGCCAACACTTGTTTGTTGATTTATTAATGATGACCATTTCAGCAGGTATAAGGTGATATCTCATGGTGGTTTTAATTTGCATCTCTCTGATGGCTGGTCATGGGGAGCATTTTTTCATATGTCTATGGGCCACCTGTACGTCCTCCTTGGAGAAGTGTTTGTTCAGGTCCTTTGCCCATTCAATTGGATTGTTTGTCTTCCTGGTGTTGAGTTGTGTAAGTTTTTATATATTTTTTGAACATTAAACCCTTGTCCAATATGTCATTGGAAAATATTTTCTCCCATACAGTCAGTTTCCTGTTCATATTGATGATGGTCTCTTCAGCCGTGCAGAAGCTTTTTAATTTGGTGTAGTCCCATTTGTTTATTTTTCCTTTGTTTTCCTTGCCCTACAAGATACATTGGCAAAAATATTGCTACATGAGATATCTGAAATTTTAATGCCTGTGTTTTCCTCTAGGATTTTTATGGTAATATGACTTATATTTAAGTCTTATATTTAAATCTTTTATCCATTTTGTGTTTATTCTGGTGTATGGTGTGAATTGGTGATCTAGTTTCATTTTTTTGCATGTACCTGTCCAGTTCTCCCAACACCATTTATTAAAGAGACTGTCTTTACTTTGCTGTATGCTCTTGCCTTCCTTTATCAAATATTAATTGACCATAAAGACATGGGTTTATTTCTGGGCTCTCTATTCTGTTCCATTGATCTGTGTGTCTGTTCTTATGCCAGTTCCAGGGTGTTTTGATCACAGTGACATACAATCTTCCAAAACTGAATCAGGGAGAAACAGAAAACTTGAATAGACTGATAACAACTAGTGAAATTGAAGCAGTGATCAAAAAACTCCTTGCACACAAAAGCCCTGGAGCAGATGGCTTCACAGGCAAATTTTACCAATAATTCAAATAATCACCTATCCTTCTCAAATGATTCCCAATAATTCAAGAAGAGGGAAGACTTCAAACCTCTTTTTATGAGGCCAGTATTACCCTAATCCCCAAACCAGATAAAGATACAAAAAAGAAAGAAAATTACAGGCCAATATCCCTGGTGAACATAGATGCTTATACTAAAATCCTCAGGAAAATGTTAGCAAATGAGATCCAGCAGCACATTAAAAAGATCAGATACTATGATCAAGTGGGATTTACTCCAGCATCGTAAGGATGGTACAATATTTACAAATCAATAAAAGTGAAACATCACATACACAAAATAAAAGACAAATATCGCATGATCATATCAATAGATACAGAAAAACATTTAATAAAATCCAGCACCATTCATATTAAAAACACTCAACAAAGTGGGAAAAGAAGGAACATACCTCAACATAATAAAGGCTATATACTAAAAACCTACAGTCAACATTATACTCAATGAGCGAAAACTAAAAGCATTTCTTTCAAGATCAGGAATAAGACAAAGGTGTCCTCTGTCACCACTTTTATTCAATGTAGTACTGGAAGTCCTAGCTACAGTGATTAGACAAGAAATAAAGGACGTTCAAACTCGAAAGGAGGAAGTTAATCTGTCATTTTTTGCAGATATGATGTTGTATATAGAAAACACTACAGGCTCCACCAAAAAATTACTTGACCTAATAAATGAATTTGGCAAAGTAGCAGGATACAAAATCAGTATTCAGAAACCAATGACAATTTTACACACCAATAATGAAACATCAGAAATAGAAATTGAGGGGGAAAATACCATTTACTATTGCAACAAAAAGATAAATTACATAGGAATAAATTTAACCAAGGAGGTAAAATACCTATACTAGAAAAATTATAAGACAAGAAATTGAAGGAGATACATATAAATGGAAGCATATATTGTGTTCATGGTTGGAATAATTAACATCATTAAAATGTCCACACTACCCAAAGCAATCTGCAGATTTGACACAATTCCTATTAAAATGCCAATGGCATATTTCACAGACCTAGAACAAATATTTCAAAAATTTATATGGATCCAAAAAAGATCCTGAATAGCCTGAGCAATCTTAACAAAGAAGAACAAAGTTAGAGGGATCGCAATACCTGATATCAAACTATACTACAAGGCCACTGTAATTTTTGCCTATTATTTTTAATGGTGTTGTTTCCTTATTGAGTTACAGGATTTCTTAATGTAAATCAGTTATGATATTTGATTTATACATATTTTCTCCTTGCCTGTGGTTAGTCTCTTTATTCTTTTAACAGTGTCTTTTGAATAGTAGAAACTTTTAATTTTAATGAATTACCAAGATTATCTGTGTGGGGGGGTGTGTTTATGGTCCACGGTTTTGGGGTTATACCTGTAAAATATTTATGTAACCATTTAAAGTTACGAAGATTTGTCCCATGTTTTCTTCTAGAAGTTTTGTCATTTTGAGTTTTACAATTGATACTGTAATTTATTTTCAGTTAAGTGTTGTATATATTGCAAGTTATGAACAAGTTACTGTTTTTGCAAATGGTTCCTTAGTCATTTCAGTAACATTTGTGGAAAAGATTAATCTCTTTAGTCTTTGTGCTTATTCCCCATCAGTGCTTCAAAAGTGTGAGTTTATTCTACATTCCCCTTTCTGTTTCATTTGTTTGCGTTTCATTTTTTGTCTTTCACCAATGCCACACAGACTCTCCAGAGCTTTCTGTGTAGCTATCATGTCTCTGATAGTTTGCTCTGGAAATACCAGCACTTTGGTCTTCATGGACTCAACACTCTCTCCTTAATTAAAACAGTTCTCTGGGTTCCGACTGGGTTCCTGCTCCCTACACTGAAGCCTGATGATTTTCTCAAGGCAATAAGCTGGACAATCATTTGGTTCTCATCTTCCAAGGATCATCAACCTTTGTCTATTGCTTTCCAATGTCTTCAGTTTTTTTGATTGTTGTATTTGTTTAGAATGTTTGCTAGCTTCAGGTAGCAGGGTAAATCCTTTGCTTGTTGTTCCCATCTTGGCCAGAAGCCAAATTTATTATTCTTGAGCCCCATTTACTATACTATCACAAACAATCAGTAATAATTGTTTAAAACTTATTATAAACTTCATAGAATAATAGAAAGGTGAAGTGTTAATTGCTTAGTGGATATACACTTTAAGAATATCACATATGGCCCTGGCTTGTGTGGCTCAGTGGATTAAGTACCAGCATGCAAACCAAGGGGTCACCGGTTTGATTCCCAGTCAGGGCATTTTCCTGGGTTGTAGGCCAAATCCCTGGTCAGGGATCTATGAGAGGCAACCACATTGATGTTTCTCTTCCTCTCTTTCTCCCTCCCTTCCCCTCTCTCTAAAAATAAATAAACAAAATTAAAAAAAGAATATCACATATGTAGAGAATCAGAAGATTCATGGGACAAATAAAAAAATTGTGTACACATTGGCTTCTGTATAGCATATAATACTTTAGAGGATACCACTTGGGCTGTTGGAAGAGAACACATTATTTAGTCTACATAAGTTCAAGCTGATGGGTTTTGATTACTTTAACAATGAAATTATTTTGGCAGTTGATTAGTCTGTTCATTGTTATGAAATGCATTGTGCAATTGTCCTTAAAGCCTAGGCTGGTGACATGCTGGTATATCCCACTTGTCACTCTCACTTGAGAACTTGGATGGGCACCATGATGTTTCTTGGTTACAGGCTTGTTATTGAGTTGTATTTCTCTCTGGTAGAGTGAGAACTATAATATTAAATTGGAGAAGTCAGCCAAGGAAGAGGAAAGTTTTCTTCTCAAATGGCCTGATGATGGGAAGCTCCCCAAAGCTTCTGGACCAGCACAGAGACAGTCAACCTCTCATTCAGCTCTATCATCTTACAGCAAGTACAAGAGCATAGATTCCTAATTGGCTTAATAACTATTGTGAAGGTCAATACTTTTTTATGTACAACCTATATGAGGTCTGTCCAGAAGGTATCCAGCCATGTAATAAACAACATAGAGACATTTACTGAAGAAGATACAAGATACAAAAAACATTGCACATAGGACAATGATGCCTCAGTCCCCTTCAAAGCAGGTACCTTAGGACCTCACCCAGTTCTCCCAATCTCCATCAGCTGCTCTTTCATATGTTCCTGAATCTCATCAATGGTCTGAAATCTCTTCCCTTTCAAAGGTGATTTTAGTTTTGGGAAAAGGTGGAAGTTGCAAGGCACCAAATCTGGGCTACAAGGGGGCTGAGTCATTTGGTGTGATCTGATGTTTCACAGAAAGACTCTGTATGAGATGTGATGCATGAGTGGGTGCATTGTCATAATGAAGCTGCCAATCACCAGTGTCCCATAGCCACAGCCTTCTGAATCATCCAAATAATTTCCATGGAGGAACATTCAAGCTTAATGCAAAATCTGATGCAGATTCGTTGCTCTACTCACTCAGTTATTTTTAATGTGATGGCCACAGAGTACACATGCTCACTCAGTGGTGTCTACCACCCTTACTGACTAGTATAGTAAAGTCATTGTCCACATGTGCATTCCAGTCCATTCTCCTTGGCTGTCAGGTTACATTTTTGTTGTATAAATCATTCTTGTCATATTAACAATGGCTGGACTTCTAATATATTCATGAAGTGATTAGGAATTATTTTGCTCAAAATGTGCTAAAGAAAAAAATGTAAGTTTTTCCAGTCAACTCCAAGAACAAATGCTTAATTTTCTCTACCTTTGCTTTTTTCTCTCACCCAATCTCAGTCCCAATAATAACTCTTCAAATAAAAATAAATAGTCTACTTTGTCCCAACCACTGTGCTAAGTATTAAGAAAATAGACAAAACTTAGGTAGTTTGGTCCCAGATTTTTAGGAACTTATGAAAAGGTTTATTATACCTAAAACTAATATACAAACTTTGTTCAGTTACTTTTTCTCCCAGTTCAGTCAAGAACAAGTAGAGAAAAAAATCATATAATAAATATGGTTTTAATTTTCTTACACTTTTTTATTCAAGTTCATCCACAATATTTTTGGTCAGGGGGATTGGTTTCAGTATAACTAATTAAATCTGGTTGAATTCCCCAGGATCCACTGAGAATAGCTTGACATCATGGAATAATGCCTGAACTTGGATGAGAAGGATTGCTTTTGTCTCAAATAAAGCCACTCGCTAGCTAAATGAGTTTAAGGAATTTTCTAATCTTGGAGCCTCATTTCTTATAACTAAACATTGGGGATATTGTACATCAAATAACATTGGTAGAGCAAAACAATGTATGTGAATATTTTTATGTAATGTCAATATTTAGAAAAAGTAAGGGACCATGTCATATAGGCATACTATTATCCACCCCCAAATACTTCTATAGAATGAAGTTGATATGGGAAGTGAATGTCCAGTCAAGGACTCCATTTCTTTGGCTACATTGTATCTACATGGGACCTTAAAGTCCTCAATGAGTAGTGAGCAGGAGGGATGTCAGTTCCAGGCTCAGGTAATTAAGAAATGGTGTGTCCTGGTTGTGATCACTTTTCCTGCCTGTCAACTGGATACAAAACACCCTTGGAATCTAGGTAATGATAGAGCCATTCTCTGGATCTCTAAGTTACCACTCAAGAAACACCATCTACTTGGCAGGTAGTGACCACATTGGATTATATAATAAAAAAGTAATTTCTAATTTTTAAAGAGATATGGAGTTTATTTACTACAATCAGAGTTACCTAATTAATACAGCCTATAAACTTTTGCTTCTAAATAAGAGGGAGCAACAGGAAATAAGTTTATCCCCACCTGAAACAAGGAAATATATATGACATGTATGAAAGGATAGTTTGTAAAACACTGGATTTCAAATGCTGAAGACACTAATCTCTGAAAGAGGGAAAAGAAATAAGGTAACCATAAGATTACCTACCACAGCATAAGGCCTTGAGAGAATTTCCAGGTTGCCATGTAAAAACCCAATATTGCTCTGAACTCTCTAAGATGAGACGGAGTTAAGAGCTTTGGAAGACTAAGGCGGCAGAGTTCACATGGCAAGGTGTCAGAAAAAAGAGAGCTATGTGGGAGGTGAACTCACAAGAACTGAAGAGGATGACCACTTCCAAATTCAACAGCATTCAGCTGAATGTTGTCTAGCACTTGTGTCTGAGGGGAGGGAAAGAACAACCTGAAATAATTAGAGGTAAAGGCAACCAATGATCAAAAAGTCAGCAATAGTGCCTGCTGCCATTAACCAGATTGGAAAACACACACACACACACACACACACACACACACACACACACACAAAACATCATGATTCACATGCTATTGAATAGAATACACAGAAGTATCATGTTTTACCCCTTACAAATCTTAAAAGCAAGATCTGACAATATCAAACTATTTCCAGACAACTTAATTATGTCCCAGAACAAAGCTCAAATCTGTAAAATGCAGTCAGAAATAAAAAAAAATCCAGCACCAAACATGGTAAATTCACAATATCCAACATCTAATTAAAAAATATATACATATACACATATACATACATACAAGGCCTGCAAAAAAGTGGGAAAATGCACCCAAAGATGAGAAAAAAAATCAATCAAATGAAATGCCTTTAGGACAGGCAGGTAGATGTTAGAATTAGCAGATAAAGACATTAAAACTTTAGTATTCTTAGCATAGGTAGCTAGACATTAATAAAGGTAGCAAAGGGAATCAGACATTAAGAAGCCTCATCTACTTTGAAGCTATAGTGTCACACAGTTCTCAGAGGATCACAGCATTGCCTGGCCAAGGGAACTGAACCCGTCCCTCTGCCATATAGGGAGAAAGAACCAGCTTTCCGGTCTTCCCAGGGTACAATTGGTCCTTTTGCCCAGATGTGAGGAGGGGGATTAGAACAATAAAGGGCAGGTAAGCACATGTGCAGTGAAAGCCAAGATGGTGACCATAAAGCCTGTCTGTCTGGCCTGGGAAAAGGAGCAGGTTCAATAAGGGACATAGAACCCCAGAAGATCTAGGGAATGGATTGGTTAGAGTGAGAAACAAGCAGAAGCCCACAAAAGATTGGGAAGTTGATTGGTTAGTTTTAAAAACACCCAGTCCTTCCCAAGCCCAAGGTAAGATAATCAGCTTAACAAAGAGCACACACTCTCCCTCACTCAGTAACACACTTGCCTGTGCACTTGTGTATTCTCTCTCCTTAGCAGCCATGTGAACCTAGCAGCCAGGTGGCCAGAAGCCACAGGGCTCCAAAGTCAGGCTCCAAGTATGAGTGCGAGTACAGCTGGCAGAGCCTGTTGGAACACAGCTGGGAACATACTAAGTTAGCTGGAAGGACAGGAGCTGAACTGGCCTGAACCAATGACACAGAATTTATGAACATTGGCCTTTGTTCTGCGCCTGCTGAAGACGAGTTTGGAGTTTTTACTTGGTGGATGGACAGAGATGGGACATCAGGAACCTGGGTGCAGCCTTGTATTTCCACCCCAATAAATTTTACTGCTAGACTTCAGTCCTCCCAGGAGGGTCCCCCAAATACTTCTCTTGTGATGCCCCAGAGACCCCATTTCCACTGGCAACAATATCACAATGTTCCATATGTTCAAAAATTAAATAGAAATATGGATGATTTAAAAGAAAAAAACAAACTGAAATTCTACAATACTAATGGAAAATTAAAATTAATGAGCTGAAAACTGCACTAGATGAGATTAAGGGTAGATTAAACATTGCAAAAGAAAAGACTAGTGAACCTGAAGACACAATATAGAAACAACTCATAATTTTAAAAATACACTCAGAAAAAAATTACAAAAAATGAATAAAACAAGCAAGTTCTGGGACAATTTCAAACTACTCCCAACCCCACTTCAGGACGCCAGTTTCAAGTCCAGTCTATTACCTGTACTTCTGACTCACTGGCTATAAACCAGAGGTTCCCACAATCTCCTCCTTGGGTACAACTGATTTGCTAGAGCAGCTCACAGAACTCAGAGATTCACTTACTAGGTTACCGATTTATTATGAAAGGGCAGAACTCAGAAACAGCCAGATGGAAGAGATGCATAAGGCAAGGCATGGAGGAAGGGTGTGGAGCTTTCATGCCCTCTGCAGATGTACCACTCTCCCAGCACTTCCCCATGTTTACCAGCCTGGAAGCTCTCCAACCTCGCACTTTTGGATATTTATGAGCATTTCATTACATAGTTATGCCTGATGGAATCATTGGCTTTGGGGGATTGACTCAATCTCTAGTCCCTCTCTTCTCCCAAAGGGCTAGGAGGGAGGTACTGAAAGATCCAACACTGTAATCACTAGTTGGCTTGCCTGGCAAGCAACCCCCATCCTTAGGATATTTAAGGACTTTGCAAAAGTAGCTTCATTAACATAACACAAGACACATTTATTGCTCTTGTTGCAAGAAGTACAAGGGTTCCAAGAGCTCTGTGCCAGGAAGAGGGTTAAAGATCAAATATATATTTCTTATTATCAAATTATCATACAGAGTGAAAGGAACCAGATTTTTTAAAAGATATATGCTATATTATTTATATACATTAAATTCTAGGAAATCCAAAGTAATCTAGGAAGACAAAAAGTAGATCAGTGGTTACTTAGAAAGAGGGGAGTGGAAGAAGCAAAGGGAATAAAACTTATAAGGGCGTTGATGGATTTGTTTATTTTTTTTATTGTAGTGATGGTTTTGTGGGAGTCTACATGCTAAAATTCATCAAACTGTGTACTGAAATACATGCAGTACATTATGTCCGTTATACCTCAATAAAGCTGTTGAAAATACAGACTGTGATGATAATCATCAGTACAATGGATCCCTAATTTCTGCCACTTATAGGGCTTACCCCGGACAATTAGAAAAACAGAGTTGTTCTTTTTGACCCCTCTCCAACATACTGTCCAGTTTCTAAGTTTTTTTCCTCTACTCTTTTTTAAGTCTTACAGGACTCATGTCTTTATATTGTACTGCTCAGGTCAGAAAGAATGGAGGAAAAGACAAAAGTAAGTGTTGCGTAGAGTCAGGTATTTAACATGAGGTCCTTAAGCCCTATTCACTCTGAGCTGTGATTTGGTTACTCTTCTAGGAAGCATTTCCATTTTAAATGGAAACCAGAGAAGGCTTACTTAGCATAAAGCAATTCATTACACATAGTAAAAATGACAGGTAGTATTACATTTTAGTAGAATGCGGGTTGATTGGGGAAAGAGGTCACTAGGGGTCACTTGCATTGATCAACAAATAACATACTCTTTTCTAAAGTTGGCTTTGAGTCTTAGTAATAATAATGACTTATATTTGTATAGGACATCAGTGATTACAAAAAGCTTTCATATTTATTATCTCATTCAAGCATGCAAAGGCCTTTGGAGGTAAGTTAGTTCCAACTGATGGATGATAAAGTTGACAGTTAAGGCAGTTCAACAACTTGCTTTCTATTCAAAGGCAGGAGTGGAATTTGAACCAAAATAATTTGACTCCCTGTTCAACAATCTGTCCTTGAAACAGAGCTGCATCCCATTTAATTGAAAATTCCTTGAGAGCAATGTACTTCTCCCTCATCTTAGCTTCCCAAAATCCTTCCTGAAGCAATCAACAGCATTGCTCAACTTATGGATCAGAATGTTGGCATTTTAAATAAACATTTAATTTAAGGCTGTGGAAATGGAGATGAGATCCTGCAAAGTAATAAAGTGGCTTACAGAGAATAAAATGCTATTGATCCTTGGTCCAAACCACTAGGATTCATGTTGGATTTCTTGTCCTAGGAGAGGCTAGCACAAAGCAGTATATGTATGATCAAGGAGTGTAATCTTATTCCAATATTCGTGATTTCCTCTGAATGTGGATTAGCTCAAGATTTGTTTTCACAACCAGTCATCATGCTCTTCACTGCCTCTCTGAGTATTCAACCCCACCCCCACCCCCCACCCCCAGTATCTTGTTCACCATAGAACAAAACTTCAGTGCTGGAGACTGTGGGTCTTACTGTGGGGGTAGAAAAAAAGGAAAAAAAAATGTCCTTTACTTAAAGAGGCTACCAATCTAATTAGGAAGGAAAGGTTAACAAATTGTTAAAAGCAAATAAATTACCACTTCCAGGCATCTGTAGATACTAAAAATTTAGTATATCTTACTATTTCATGGAATTCTTAAAGAAATCTCAAAAGTTACCTATTATAATCACTTTTTCTAGATCAGAAATCTGATTGATAATAAATGACCTTAGAAAACACAGCTAGAAAGCAAGACCTGAATTTAAATTCTAACACAACTTGAAAATCATAATCTTTTCACTAATCCAAAATGAAAGGTAAACACTCATACATGTATAGATATTGGTTTATGGGAAAAGTGCCAAAGTAATTAAAAGGAAAAGCATAATCTGTTTAGCAAATCATACTCAAACAATTACATATCCACATGAAAAAATAAACTTCAGCACCTACCTCACACCATCCCTTTACAGTTACACCTTTTCTATTAAAGAAAGCTTTTGTGACTTTTGATCAGGCAAAGATTTCTTAAACAGGACTCAAAGAAAACCCAGACAAGAAAAATAAAGATAAATTGGACTTGTCAATGTAATAAACATCCAAACCTATAGAGAATTTTTATGAGTTTCTTTGAGCCAAACTGATGACAATTTCCAGGAAGCAAAATCTCAATGGACTGAGAAAATGCTCCAGAGAATGGCAGTTTTGTAGCTTATTCAATACATCGTAATCAAAGGAGGAGGCATAAGGAAGGTTACATAAAATTCATTGCTGATAGATTAGGGAGACAGAAGAAAGTAAAACATGTATTTTTAGGAATCAATAGCAAGATGAACAATCCAATTTTAAAAATGGGTGAAATATTTGAACGGACATGTCACCAAAGGAGATATATAGATGGCAGGAAGCAACGTTTGACATTATTAGTCATTAGGAAAATGCAAGTTAAAACCACAATTATGTGCCACTACACATCTACTAGACATATAGAATTTTAATAAAACACTGATAATACCAACTGTGATTATGTGATGCAGCTGAAACACTCATACATTGTTAATTATAACATAAAATAGTGCGGTCCTTTCAAAAAACAGTTGGCATTTTCACATATTGCTTAACATTTATAATTTATAATCTAGAAATTTCACTTAGCATTATTATCCAAGAAAAGTGAAAACATTCTTTACACAAAGATCTGCATGTGAATATTTATATAAACTGATTTATAATAGTTCAATATCAAAACCAATACAAAGGCCCAACGACTTAGTAAACATATAAACAAATTGTGGTACATCCATATGGTGGAATGCTTACTTAACCATTAAAATAAATGAACTACTGGTGCATGAAACACTATAGATGGATTTCAAAGGCATTATGCTAGAAAGCATATATTATAGGGTTTCTGTTAAATAAAATTCTGAAAAAGGCAAAACTATAGAGACAGAGTCTACTTCCTGAGCACCTAGGCAGGAACCTATGTCATAGATCAAATCAAAAACTAAGTATTCATAAGTACCATTTAAATTATTATACATGTTTAAAAGACATTTTAATTATACTAGAATGGTAAAGCTAATCTGAATTTGCCATCTTTTCTATACAATTGTCAGGAGATTTCATATGGTAGTAAGTCATTATATGATTTATAAACTAATACTAAGAATAATTGGTCAAAATAGCCAAACATTTATATATTCATTTATAAGCCATTCTAGCATTTACTGATGTGCAAAGCATTTTATAGGTATAGTAAGAGATACTAAGAATTATATAGCTCCATCAGAATCCTCAAAAAATAATAATCATCCACAGAGTTAATGTGAGATTAATTATTTTTATTTTAAAAGATTATTAAGTATGAGGCAAGAGGAGATAAGAGCCAAATCAGAGGCATGGGCAAAGCAGGTTTGAAATGCTCAGCTTCAGTAAGTTAGTGTTGGGGAAGGTCCCTAGAGGAGCTGACAGTCGAACTAAGTCTTGAACAATAAGTAAGAACTGGACAGATGACGTACGAAATGAGAGAGGTGTCAAATTGGGAAAGAGTGTAAGTAAAAGAACACAGATGACTGTTTACAGGAGAATGAGGTGACTTATCTGCTTGTTCGAACATTCCTCTTGGGGAAGAGAAAGGGCACTGGGCCTTTGTTAGATTAGGCTGGCGATTCTAAAGGCCAGAGATGGACACAACAATAAAGATAGAGGTAAACTAATTCTCAAGCTGGAAATCAAATCAGGAAAATCTTCAAGGCCGTGTCCAAGATAGGCATACTGCCAAGGACTGATAGTCTGAACAAAGCATCGATGTATTCTGGTCTGAAGGACCAAAATCAGGGGACAGGAAACTGAACAGAAATCAGAGAAATGAAATGGCAAGAAAGTTTGTAACAGTGAATAAGAGGTTGGATCTGGAGAAATTCCTTCAGAGTCTGGGGGTACCTGAAAGTCAGATCTTTTTATAAGACCTGGCCGCCTGGCCCTATTGTAAGAACACAAGTATTGAGAACATTCCATTGGTTCTGGTAAAGAGACAGTTCACAATGGAGAGGCATGGGAGACACAAATTGCAGATATCATTTGTCAAATCTACTTCTGTCTGTATTCTGATGAATTTAAATAATGACTAAATGTAGGATTTTATGGTGGTAATTCTTGCATTGACATAGTAGTCTTCTATTAATAATCAAAACAATTTTCCAAAAAGTGTCTGTTTCTCACATCCTATAATAACAGATTTCACACAGTCAGCACAGCAAGAGAATCAGTGAGGCAAGCAGTGGCCTGGGGAATGGGAAAGAAGCTGGCTCGAGCTGTGCTGACTTGGCCCCACATTTTATTTCTTAAGCTTTAAGACTGATGTTGAGAGGATTGAATGGTGGGTGCCAATGGGTGTTTCTCACTTGCTTCCTGGAATACTGCTGGCTGCTGTGTCCTCTTGCTTTTCGGGACAGCTGCATGAATATGTTACTTTCCTAAGTTATTTATTCACTCAGTAAACATTTATTAAATATCAACCATCTTCCTGGCATTATTATATGTTCTGAGGCAGAGGGTGCCATGGGAGCAGTCTGGTGGGACTTGAAACTCTAGAAGACAAAAACGAGTATGGCAATGTTGCCCCCCTAACATGCCGACGATAGGCTGTATGTAGAAGGTAAAACATGTCTGTTGAATGTGCTGGAGTCGTACCTGTGCTGGAAGGAGAGGGATTATATCATGAGCCATCTATTAACAAAATGATAAAAATCCTGTTGTAAAACACACTATTACAAGGTAGGATTCTCATAATACGTCCTAGGAAGTGGTATGGTATTTTTCATTCTTCCACCAAGACAGTTTGTAGTTAGACTCCAAAACAATCAAAGCAGGTGAGGATCAGTTTCTAAAAATTACCGTATCCATTCAAGTTTTAAAAGCATATTGAGAAAATACTTGGTGTCAAGAATTCTGAAGGATGATGACATGAATGAAGTAGAGGTTATAAAGATGAATGAGACTTAGCCTCAGAGACCGATAATTCATTTCTTCAACCAGCGCTAATTTGTTGACCTCCTGCAAAGTATCAGGTTTTGCGCTGGAAGATACTTCCATCATGATCTCATGGAATCAGAACCATGTATTTTTTCCAAGCAGAATGTATGACAGTATTTGTTACTTTTAGAGCCCTCATAGCATTGTCTACTGAAGAAAGATGAAAAAATTAGCTAACAATTTTCTAAAGAGACAAATTACTTCTGACTTTTAAACATTTTTTACATTTCAATGTCTTTATACTTACTCAGCTAACAAGTATTGTGTATTTACTATACGCAAAGTCTTACATAGGACTGTCAGACTCTCAAATGTGATTAAGGTCTCTAAAAATGTATTACTTATTGACAAAGAAAGAAAAAGAAACAAAATTCCATTGAGAGATTGGGTGTAATACACGTTTCTACAACCCACATAAAGGGAGGCTGCAAGTGGCTGACAACACAAAGCCCGGTGGAGAGAATGAATAATAATGCAAAAGAAAATGCAGACAGAGGAAAAAAAATGTTTTGGTGTTGTTTTGTGGGGGAGGGGGGTGCGGTGTGTGACTGTGTATAGTATGATAAGTCAAGACTCACTGGAAGTGAATCTTTTCCTAATGAAAGCCAAGGAATTTAGTAAAGGCCACCCTTTTAGCGGAGGCCCAAAAGCTACTCACGAATTCTTGAGTATTTGCTGTAGCTGACAATTTTATACGCCATGCTATGGATGCAGATGAAGAGTAGTATTTTCCACATTAAACAGATTTGAACTCAAAATGTAGATTGACATCTACTATGCAAAAAGGTATGTACAAAATTTAAATTGTAACCTTTTTATAAAAAGTTTGAGATGTCTTAACAAATGTTAGGTATGATATAAACCAAGCAATCCAGTATACAAAAGTATGGAATGTGGCAAAAAAATAAATAACAAGCACAAGCAAACAAGCAAAAGCAACCTAAGGTAGTGAGGAAAACATAAGAAAATAGGAAGAGAAGAGTATAAAGAAAGCTAGGTCTGTCCAGGAAGTACCTGGGCATTTAATATGAAAAACAGACATCTATTGAAGAAGGTATAAGATATAAGAAACCTTGTATGTAGGACAATGATGCCTCATGATTCATCTCTGGTTATGACCTTCTTAAGGAAATCGGGTTCATTGGCAGTGGTTGGAGCCATGGAATGAACTTTGCCATGACACGTTTCATGCCAAGATCCTATGTCAAAATTTGGACACTGTAGTTTTTGGAATCCCCAGATCAGCTTCTAGTTCTCACATTGTCAGTCTCCAATCTTTGTTGCTTGCTGCCTGTACACGTTCCACATTCTCAGGTGTTCTCCTTGTTGCCTTCCAGAATGTGTATCACTTTCAAAAGATTCTTGACCATCTTTGACGTGTTTATGCTACACTTTCATTCATGTTGTGTTGTGCACTCATTGTGTTGTCCCCAAGAGCCTTCTGAATCTTCTGAATGTTTTTTGTGGGGGAATGTTCTAGCTTAATACAAAATTTGATGCAGATTTGTTGCTCTACTCACTTAGTCATTTTGAATGCAACAACCACACAGTACACATGCTCTCTCAACAGGCGTCTACCACCCCCACTGACTAGTATAGTGAAGCCATCATTGTTCATACATGCACATTTCAGTCCACTCTCCTTGGCTGCCAAGTTACATTGATGTTGAGCAAATCATTCTCATTTTATTAACAATGGCTGGTCTTTTTCAGACAGACCTTGTATCTTCTTCAATAAATGTCTCTATTTTTCATATTACATGGCTGGATACTCTCTGGAGAGACCTCATAAAATAAAGGACCCTCATTTACTTAGAAATCCTGGGATGGAGCCAAATTACAAGCAACATTTTCTGAAACGATGTGGTTAATTCACATTTATTAGTGATTACTATACATCTAGTACATCTATATACTGTGCAATAAATTCTTGATTTTATTTATTTCACAGTAGGCTGTTACATAATCCAATAAAACAAATGGTACTATTAAATGTGAACACAGACTCTCACATGTAGATACCCATAGTAGGCTATAGTTCAGGGTATTTTCAGTTCCTAACATCAGTGCATTTTCAGTTCTCAGTGCCCTTGGCCCAGACCTGAGTTACCTGGAAAGTTAATTCACCAACAGTGAACAAAGTTTAGAAAAAAAAATATTGCTCTCATTCATGCCTTGGCTTCTAATTGAGTAAGTCCTTAAGCTAACATTTCCGATCTCATATTATACATTGTATTTTTAAGGAAATTCTCCTTGAATGGTCTTCTTAAAGTTGAAGTTCTGATACCCATGCTACTCCCTCACCAGTCTCGTTGAGTCTCTTGTGGTTCATGTTCTAATTCTCCTTATATATTGCCATTTGAGAGGTGTCACCTTGCTCCCACTTGAACTAGGCTAGTTTATTCCTTTTAGTAACTGCTGATTTGCACATGTCATCTAGATTTAATACCCAGACTCCTTCAGTTTATTCTGTACCATTCTGTTCTGCGTTCTCATTCTTTCTCCCTTGGGTTGATCCCTCAACAAAGGCCCGCAGGACTCATTATATAGTTGGCTGATCCTTCTGTGTTTGGGGGTGTTTCTTTACTCTCTGGGCTGTTCCTTTGCCTCTCTGCTCTGCGACCCATCCCCATCACACTCTACTTGATTATCCTTAAAGTTCTTGAGCTTAGTGGTCAGTGAGAACCACTAATGAGTTTCTGGGTAGATAAAATGACACTCTGGATAAAATAATTATTTTATAGATTTGACCTCTAACTGGTGGAGAGAATAGCTGTAAACAACACTCACTCTTTTTAGCATCCTGCCTGAACAAGGTCCTATGACAGCCATACACTGTGTATTCATTCAATAGCTGCTCCATTGATACAGGTGACATGTATGTTTACATCTTTCCTGAACCTCAGTCCTGTACATTGATTTGTCCATGAGACATCTCCGCTTAGATGTTCCCAAACACCCAAAACTCATCATTTTTAAAGTGGAACTTAACTCTTGTATTATCTATTCAGGGAAGAGCACATAAACTATTTCTCTGGTGAGAGATTATAAATTATTCTTGATTCTTCAATAGTTACTTCTACTTCCACTTCCAGTTGTTGGCTGGTATTTTAAGTTTATTTCCTGTCTGTTTTTTAAGCAATCTACCTTTACTTACCTGCTGCGAGTACTTCCTGAAAGAATACGTAATCATGTGGTCAGATTACTAACACAGGTTTCCTAATGCTCACCCATCCTTTGTCCTGTACTGGCCTACCGGTGCAATACTATCTCTTCTCTACCCGATAGCCTGAGTGGGATTGATTTTGTGAGCATCCACATTTCTTTTTTTTTTTAACCTCTCTAAATTCTATTTATTTGGGTGACATTGGTTAATAAAATGATACAGATTTTTCTAGATTGATTATGCTATTTTCATACATAAAACTCATAACGCATCCTTGCTCTCAGAGTAGCCCTTCCTTGGCATAGAATATGAACATCCAATGACCTGCTCCTACCCTCTTCTCCAGCCTCATCTCTCGGAGTCCTTACCTGCTACTCCAATCTCCAGTGATGCCAAATATGCTGTAGTTCTCAACTAATCTTAACTGTCTAACTTCTGAACACAACCCAGAAAAAGAAGAGAACATCTGGAAAGTTATAGAAGTTATCTAGGCATGTGGGAAGAATTTGGGGTCTAGAAGGTTAAGGGCAGATATGGAGGGGAAAGAATGGATTCTAGTGATAACTCAGTGGATTCTTTTGAAAGGTGACACATAGATGAACTTCAAGGAAAACCACAGTTCGGTGTAGGGGAGAATAGGGGTGCCACTGAGGGGAACAAGGAAATTGAAATGGGGAGCTGCATATAAATCTCCCCATCTCTAAAATGAGAATGATACCATGTGCTTGACCCTTTTCCTGCAGAGTCATTGTAAAAATAATGTAGCCACCCTGAAAGTGCTTCGAAATACCATAATTTCAGTATAGTCTGAAAAGGCTTTGTTACATCATTCGGCCAGACCACACAGTGCTGTTAAAACTTGGGTATGCTTTTCTTTTCCATGGGATTCTACATCTGGAAGACAGCACCCAGTACGTTTGTGGAGGGTAATGCCTGCCAGAAAAATCCCACATGGTTCCCGAAATATCAGTTGGCACTTTTACTAGAAATGATGGTATTTAGGTGTATTTTTTGACAAATGGAGTTTTTCTGGGCAAAAGAGTTTTGTTGTCATCATCATCGTTGTTGTTGTTTGGCAACTAAGTAGCCCTTGGTGCTGGGGTCAGTTCTGCGGTCTTTGAAGCCAGAGTGGAGAGATGTAAATGGACTAACTGTTCAACTGCTAATACCAGGCTTCAGACACAGGACCAGAAGCTGACATCACATTATTCATCTGGCTACTTTTTAGCCAAACTGGAGAATACAAAACACATATTATGTCACAGCTGGGCTCGGTATTAAAACACAGACACAGTGGATCAAAGAAGAGAGAATTAATTATGTTTTTCTGCGGTAGAAGTTTTTAGATTGCAAAATGGGCGTTTGAGTGCTCTGCTTTGGGAACTTCATTCTTAGGGCCTCCACAGGCAGTGAAGTTTTAAAAACAAGTCAGAAATATGTCAAACTATATGTCTGGATCAATTTGTTTAACTATTAATTTATAGGACAAAGATAAGCAACAGATATTTCTGCGGAGTCATAGTTTAGGATCTCAAAATTTCTTTCTCTTGTTAATGTAAAGGAAATAAAAATGATAACTAATTATAATTAAGTAGATCAAGAAAATTAAGATTGTGAAACAATAATCATCATGGGTTTAAATGGATTTATTTACCATCATAATAAAAGCTCAGAATTAAAGATACTACAAATACATCTGAATGAAGGCAAAACTCTATTAAATTTATTTTCTTGTCCTTCTCTTTCTCCCCTTTCCCTACCTCCTTACCTTCCTCCTTCCCTTTTTCTTTCTTTTTTTTTACAATTAATTAAATAATACATTTATTTTTTTCTTTTAATCATTGTTCAGCTGAAGTTTTCTTTCTTTTTCTTCCCTTCCTCCCTTCCTTCCTTCCTTCCTTCCTTCCTTCCTTCCTTCCTTCCTTCCTTCCTTCCTTCCTTCCTTCCTTCCTTCCTTCTTTCGAAACAGCAGCAGCTTTTAATAGTTGTATAGGATAACATTTATAAACTAAAATCCCAGTTAGTTTTAGTAAAGTGTGATCTTTGAGGGCATTCTCAAGTAACTATTTCTCTAAATACATGGTCTTGCATAATGCATGAATTACACAGCTGTTGTATGGATCTCCATGTTGCCCACTTCCTGTGACATGTCTGCCAAGTCAGTGTTTCTGCGTGTGTGAGAACGTTTGGCTGAAATTTCAGATCCCTAACATCTGAAGTAATCTTGACAAAGAACATGGTTTTAAAGAGTGCAGATTTGACTGGATGCAGGTAATTCCAAAGTGAAGGACAGAGGAGGATTCAGTGGCTATTGAAGGTTAAGAACTTCCCATTCTGAAGAAGCTTCTGGATTATAAAATACGTATGAATGTGGTCATCCTCCCTATCTCCCCAAAGTGTCCTGAGCCTAAGGCAAGCACACATGTGAAACTACTCTGGGGCATGGGGGTAGTTAAGAGCATAGCAGAAGTCTAAGAAAGGTTGTGAAATGCAGACACTTAGTAGAAATGATTCCTGAGGAAACTTCAGTGTACTTGGGAATATAAAATTGTCAACCAAAGTGGTCTGAACAGAAGTTGGGGAATTAGTTGTCACATCATTCCCAAATATTTTTGGTAACTTTCCAATTTTATCCTGAATCAATTTAGGTACCTTGAATGAGAAACTGCAGAGAAGCCATTAGAGCGAGCATCCTGCCTGGAATATGTGACGTGGCTCATCAGATTGGTGACACGGACACACCACACATTAAATGGTGTCCCTGTGCAACATAAGGGGCATTTGGGGCATTAACTGTTCTGAACTGAGGAAAAGGCTGGATGACACTGAAACATCTCATCTTCTAACTCATTTAAGACTATTCAATCACTTTCACTGGAAAATGTTGACTTTGCATTTGGTATGTTTGCGCACACAATTCACATGCTTTTCCATTTATTTTTATGGGGTCCACTGGGGTTGATCTCCTGTTTGTCTTCATCTTTAGTTTCACACAACAGATTTCAAGAAGCACCTACAGTTAAGAATTTGCCTACATTCCTATAGTTATTGACCCCTTATCTTTTATTGATCAAGGTCATCTCAGTCACAGGCTTCTGTTCACTCTTGTGCCCCCTGGAGCGATTTTAAAAGTGGGGAGTATTTCATGACCTCTTTGGTCTTTTTCTCTATAAATTCTGTCAGTTTTCTTTGGAAGAAGTAACTGAAGACAACACTTTTCTTTCCTCCTAAACTCTGTTTAGCATCTCAGAGCAAATTTTTCATCATTATTAACAATGGATTGCCGTAGAGCTAAATCAGTCTTAGCCGTTGTATATTATCCTGAAATCCAACCTGTTACCACTTTATTAAGTTTTTCTGGTTTGGACAGACTGATCATAATGCTATGTTTATTTTGGTCTTATCTTGTGAAGAGACACCACTAAACCAATTTTTTTTTACTCTATTCTATGTCATTTTTTTATTCTCTTCCTAATCAGTAATTTCTATGGGTATGCCTTAAGAACTGGCATTTAAAATTAATCAATCAAACAAACAAAACACACATGCAAAGAAATCTTGGCCCCCTGATTGCTCTAGCCAGAATCCCGATTTCACAATATGTGTCAACACAAACTCTTCAAAATATCACCTACTCTCCACATCTCCTTCTTTGCCACTCAGTCCCTTTTCCAGCTACTGGACTTCTAATTCCAGTCTCTCACTTCAATATCTCTCATGAAAGCCACCAGGAAACCCATTATTGTCAGAACCAATGGTTAATAATCTGCCTTAGTCTTATCAAAACTCTCATGCTCATTTAAGAGTCGATGATGCTTTTGCTTTAGAAACGTTTTCCTTTCTTAGTTTTCACCTCACTGGTTGCTCCTTCTCATGGTCCTTTTCTATCTCTTTTTCCTCTACCTCCTAGTAAGTTTTGGCTTGTTCCAGGGCTCTGTCTTCTGCCGTATTTTCTCCTCTGTTTACATTTTCTTTCTGGAAGTTCTATGTAATTAAATGATAGACAAAAACTAGAGACACTGAATTTATAGCTACAGTCTAATACTCTGTCCTGAGCTGCATAGTCATAAATGCACATGCTTTATTTTTATGTTTGCTTTTGGGTGCCTAATAAGCATCTCAACATTATTTTTTCAAGAATGGAGCTATTTTAGCCCTGGCTGGCATAGCTCAGTGGATTGAGTGCGGGCTGCGAACCAGGCATCGCAGGTTCGATCCCCAGTCAGGGCACATGCCTAGGTTGCAGGCCATGTCCCCCAGCAACCACACATTGATGTTTCTCTCTCTCTCTCTCTCCCTTCCCTCTCTAAAAATAAATAAATAAAATCTTTAAAAAAAAAAGAATGCATGTGTATATTAAAAAAAAAAAAGAATGGAGCTATTTTCCTCCACATGCCCCCATGTGACTCTTACTACAAGCTTTCATTAATCTTAATAAATGGCATTCTTTTTCAATCTTTTTTTGACAAAAGACCTAGAAATTATTTTGGATTCATCTATTTCCTTCATGTGATACATATAATAAACCAGAAAGTCCTGAAGGATGTACCTTTAAAATATACCCTGAATCTGCTCACTTCTCTTTATTGCCACTGGTACAATAGAAGACATTGATATTTTTTACCTAGAACAGCACAGAATCTTCCTATTATTGGTCTCCTGCCTGCAATATTACATCCCTTTATTCTGTCTTCCACGTGAAAGCCATGATCATCTTTTAAAAGCATTAATTAAATTATAAACACTATTGATTAAAATAGCAGTCAGTAGTATTCCATTATACTATACCCAAATATAAGGACCTCAAGTAAGCAGGGTCTTCTTACACTGGCTCAAACTATTTTCCCTCATCTCTCATTCTATACATTGATTTTTGGCCATGCTGGCTTAAATTTGTTTTAACGCACAAAACTCATATCTCCTCAAGGCCTTTCTCCTAGCTGAACCTTTTGTTTAGGAAGAATGTTCTATTTCCTAATAATCCAGTCTACCTCTGTCACAGAGAGATCTTCCTTTGCCTCTTGCTTTCTACTTCATCTGGCAACCATCAATCACTTTCTACAACTTAATCTGCTTCTGTCTTCTTCGTGGACTTAACAGTCCTTGAAGCCGTTTGTTTACTGATGCTCAGTTAGACACTGAGGTCTGTTAGAAACTGAGCGCTGTGAATGGAGAAACTATGACTACAGTATTTTAACTTGTCTCCAAAGCCAGTGATAATACTTGACACAGTAAGAGCTCAATGCATTTTCTCTAAAATTGCCTCATTTAATTTGCATGATAATGCAATAGAAAATATCACTGCAGTACAGGTGAAAATCCTGAGTGCAGTTTTTTTTTTGTTTGTTCATTATTTTTTTTGTTTTGTAACACTTCTTTTGTCAGGTTTACTATGTATTGGGCAGTCTGCTAAGCACTTTATTTTTGCTACATTATTTCAGTCTTTACTATGTCCTATGAGGTTTGTATGCCATCCCCCATAACCCCATTCTTTCATTCAGGTATAGCTTTTTAGACTAATCAAACATAAGCAGAGGCTTCTTGGAGAATGTTTGCTTTAGAGCATTCACTGCAGCTGTTCCTCCTTCTCTCTGCCTTAAAATCCATGGATACGACACCTTAATCTTGAACAGTCATCTTGTACCATGAGTAATAGGCCAAGAAGATCTGCGAGCCACTATGATGTGGTTGAACGCATGCCAGAAGCTCGCTATCTCCAGACTCCTTGTTACTTGCAGACAGAGGGAGAGAGAAGGCAAGCCCTTGTTAGTTTCAGCCACTGTCGGATGCCTTTACTTGAAACTAGAAGCATTCTGGAATCAAACAATTGTCAAGGTGAAAAAGAATCACATTTAATTTATCTTTATTTAAAAGAGTAAATTTGTATTATTTTTTGTCTGACTTTTCAATTAGCAAGTCATGATCCGTTAGGTATATTCAATAACCATCTGTCTTCCGAAGTCATTCAAAGCTCCAAAGTGCCCCGTCTTTCAGTTCTGATCATTCCACAGTGGAAATGTCAGTATAAATGAACATTTCTTCAGGCAATGTTTTTCTATCTTAAGTGTGCCTTATACTTTCTTGCAAATATTTTTCAAATGTAAACACTTAGAAGTACTCAATGTATTAAGACTTAAATACATAAAATAACTACCTGCGTAATTCTGAAATACATCACAGCTTGGAAATCACTTCCTAAATCTTAATACCATGTGATTACACATTGATAAACCTTCAGTCTGATAACATTACACCGAAGAGAGTATTTTTTTGATCAATAAGGTGACTCTGACCTGAGTGGAAGACTCTCTGAGAACTAAATGGGGTCACCTAAAATTCAAATAAATATAGTAAAGTGAGGTATAGGGTTCTAGATGAAACTCTGAGTTAACACAAAGCTGCAGGTCCAAGAAGCTATTGAATCAAATGGGGAAATAGAGAAGAGGATGGTTGACAGTCACAGATACTGTCTACCTCCAAGTTGCCCTGCTTTTTACTATGAAGTCCACTATTTTTCAGATTTTCAAACATATCCCAAGTAGGTGTTTATTTTAATAGTTTACTTAATCATAGCTCAGCTACTTTGTTTGGCAAATGGAATTAACACAGACAGATGTTTTCTATCAGTTAGCTACAATTAGTTGTGCCATGTAACAAACCACCCTAAAATGTAGTGACTTAAAACAACACCTTTTTATAATTTCCCCTAAGTCCATGAGTCAACTGAGTAGCCCTGCCCATCTGAGCCAGGCGGGGCCGATCTCAGCTGAGCTAGGTCATGCATCTGTGTCAGTTGGATAAAGGTTAACTCTTTTAGGATATCTTCAACAAGGCTTGTACCATTTGGTCTCTCTTTTTCCAAGGGACATATCTGGGCTTGTTCTCATGATATGGCAGGTGTCCAAAAGAGGAAGTGAGTACACACAAGTACTTTTTAAAACTCTACTTGTGGCAAGTCTGTACTTATCCTAATGGCCAAAGCAATTCATGTGGTTCAGCCTAGAGTCCCTATGGAAAGGAACTATCAGAAGACATGAATAAAGAGAGGCTGGAAAATTAAAGCCAATCCACACAATGGCCATTTAACTCAAAACTTTAGATTTATAGGGATTATCTAAAAGATTGATAGTTTCCTACCACAGCATCTAAATTGTCCTTTCTTTTTAGTAACAGAAGTTTTATTTCCAGTGGGAATATGCCCACCCAGGATTAAAGACTATTGTTCCTTCCACCTTTGGATCTACATGTAACCACATCACTAGTACCTAAGTCATATAGGTATCAATGTCCAGCAGTAATTCTAGAAAGGACCCTTAAACAGGATTTCATTATGTTTTTGTCAATTTGCCATTCCTCCCTCTTCTGAGCTCCACCAGCCATCTTTTACTTTGAAATAATCATGAAGAGGAAAATCACATACTGTAGTAATAGAATGGAAAAATAAAGGCTTGTGTTCTAACAATGCTATGGAGTCACCATGTTAGATGTGTAATGCTACTTTTGGATTTGTTTTTCCAATGAACTGTAAACTTTTCCAAACACTATAAGTTTCTGTGATTTTAACCTAAGGCCAAATCTAATTTAGTATAGATCTATAGACCTCAAACATATTTTGATGTCAAATAAATTTATAAGTGTAATAAATTGTCCATTCAAAAAGAAAGGAATAATATAAGGCAAAAAAAAAAAACTTGGTTATAAAATCATTCTAACATGGTTTTTCTTTGCAAGACTTCTCAGAACCTTAAATGCTAATAAGCATGTTCAGTCTTTAAGAAGTAAATATCATTCCACATTTGCCATTAGATTGTGGAGTCTGTTTACCTGGATAGGCATTTCTAAAACAGAGTTTTGGAAGAGCTATTTTATAGTTCATAAAAACTATACCAATATACTAGAATGTTCATAGTTTCAATAATTGTTTCCTTATTGTTGTCCTAAATATTATTTGTTACCAGACACTACTTCATTTGTAAAAAAAGATATGGGCATCAATACCATAAGACACCCAGTTATATTGTTGTGTGAGAAGGAGGTGGGGAGAAGCATCCCAATTTTTACTAAAGTAGAAATGAGGAAAGAAGAGATTTCCTACAAACAGTGTTTATGATAATCGCATTACAGAGTCTGCAGCATAAGAAAAACGGGCATCTGTAGAGAATACACCATACAATTGGTGCCTATCTTTCCAAACAATAGGAGACACCAAGCTAAGAGAAAGGAAAAAGACCGATGCTAAGAAGACAAACTCACAAGGATAAAGAGAGGGGCATTTTTTGTTCACTATTGCCTAGTTCACTTTAGAATATTTCTTTTTTGGGAGGGATTTATTTTAGCTTGGCATCAGCCTGGAAAAGGTGATCTCTTAAACTAGAACATTTTCTCAGGCTTCTCCAGCTGTAAAAATAATGAATGTTTCTTAGAAAAGGACCAAGTAGTTCTTAAATATGGCCTCTGAGGGGAATACTCTGGCTGTAGCATTTTCTCTGGTGATTTCTGAGTATTTAATGACTATATTTCACAATTTCCAACTCCTTTTATTTTTTTAACTTTGTTAATTAAAAAAATTGTTTTATTGTTGTTCAAGTACAGTTGTCTCCATTTTCCCCCCACCATTCCCCCACCCCAGCCATCCCCACCCCCATCTTGACGCTGTCCATGTGTCCTTTATAGATGGATATTCCTGAATACCCTTCCCCTCTTCCCCCCATTATCCCCTCCCAACTCTTTTTAAACTAAGCTCAATGCTAATAGCAAGAATATTTACATTTTAAAAGCAACTCAACAGTGACTTACCCAATATCTAGTATTTCTAGAGCCCTTTATATGATCTTGTGAAGAGTATGCTATATACTGAGTCCTTGTCCTCATGGTGTTTACATTTTGATTGAGTTGACCGATATAATAATACAGAGTAGGATGTTTTCTCATCTACCTAAGAGTGAAAGCAAGCATTTATGAGACAGAGGCAAAAGAGGGCAGGAGAGAGAGAGAAACAGAGACAGGGGACGGAGAGGAGAGAATACCTACCTGGGGGAGAGAAACAAGGTCAGAGTTTAGAGAAGGAGGGATTATGAAGAAAACATCTGAATTATAAGAAGGACGCATACTTTGGAGATTCAGGGAGAACATGTCAAGCAAAAAGAATCACACAGACTATGACGTGGAAACAAGACAACCAAAGATACATTTGGATAGTATAAACTAGTATTTGATGAGGACACATATTTGGTGAATATTTCACAGAAATGAGATATTTTGTGGAAATCAAATAGCCAGCAAAAAAAAAAAAAAAAATTCAAGATTTTCAAACATGCTTGACTCTGTGGAACAAAATGATTGCCATTTAGGTAACTTTAGAATGGAAATGATTGGGGGTGGGGAACCGTAAGCAGAAACTGGAAGTAGAAAGAGGTTGCTGCAGTTGGAAAAATAGAGGGTCACAGACTGAACTGGGACATTGGAAAAGGGGTATAAACAACAGTTGAAGGCAAGAAACATCAAAAGCAGAGAGTTATAGTGTTTGATTCCTGATTCTGTGTGATTAAGTGCTGGTTGGTAAGGCTGTCTCTGAAGAAATTCTAGTCTGGAGCACCACACTGGGTTGTCTCGGCCCATTTCTGTTCTCTTCTCTTCCCTTCCTCAGATTTGGTTCCAACTCTTTAATACATGCCTTTCACATTAAACTCCATCTCAGAGCCTGCTTCCCTAGAGTCAATCAGCTACAACAGTGTTGCCCATGTATGTGTCTGCATTACAAACCATCCACAGAAGAGAAATTGGTCTGCATCCCCCTCTCACACTCACCTTCATTGGCTGTAAAAAGGACCAATCCAGAGGACTCATCCTTAACCATGGATCTATTTTAGAACACAAGACTCAAGAATGGTATTCAGTAGGCAGAACTGAGAAAAGAAGACATGAAAAAATATAGCAAAATAAATTCCAGGAACAATGTTACATGGGGTGGGGAGGAGGTTCATTAGAGGCATTGAGAAGTTATATGTTTGTGGTAGGCAGACAAAGGTCCTAGAATGTCCAAGTCCTACGCTGGAACCTGTCGATGTGTTAGCTTATGTGGTGAAAGGGATTGTGTGAATGTGATTCAGTTAAGGACCTTGAGATGGAGAGATCATGCTGAATGACCAAGGTGAGTCTAATGTAATCACAGTTGTTCTTAAAATTAGAGGAGAGAGGCAGATAGTAGCGTCTAAAGAAAATAAAAAAGAAATAAATAAAGGTCAGAGAGGTACAATATTGCGGGCTTTGAATATGGAACAAGGTAGTCACCAGCCAAAAAAATGTGGGTGGCCCAAAGAAACTGAAAACAAACAAACAACACACAAGGGAACAGATGATTAGCCCCTAGAGTCTCCCTAAAGAAAGATAGCTGCTGACACCTTACTTTTAGCCCAATGAGATCCATATGAGCTTTTTAACACAGAGAACTGTAGAGCAATAAATGTGTTGTTTTCATCCACTAAGTCTGTGGTAAGTTTTTTTTTAATACAATGCTGATATCAGCTAAGTGGCAAATGTGGAAGGAGGAATAATACACTGATGTGTGAGAAGGAATGTATTGTAGTACAAGGGCTGGTGACCAAAATCTTCACCTGCCACTTAGAACAATGATTTTCATCAGATCACATAGTATAACTTTACTCATGTTTCCGCATCTAGAACCTGAGCAATATAACTAACTTGAAGAGTTTCTCCAAGCTTGAGTCAAACACTTGCTGGATTTATAGCATGAGCTCAGCAGGAGACGCAAGAGCTTGTGTTAATTATGTATTGTTTTCTCCTTCATTTCATTTTCTTTCTTCCCTTTGGTGCTCCTGAGCTGGGCCTCCATCCTTGTAAAGTGCCCTGGAGAAGTGAAACCATAGAGATATTGGGGTGTTTATTTACTACAGACTTCGGATGTTTAAAGCTAGGGAAATTAGGATCATTGTGAATCCTGATTATGTGTAAGAATATGTATTTTCCCCAAACAAAAATGAGGAACAGGGATAGACAGGAAAAGAAAATGCAGCTTTGTATGACCATTATTTATCTCAATTGGCACTGGTCTTCCCCGTGAAGAGCATCTAATTCCTTATTAAGTTGGCACCCATGCTGTTTAACCCCATCTGGCAAGGCAGTGCCTACATTTATTATTCTCAGAATGCAAACTTGCCATCCAACATCTGGTCTGCATTTGTGTTCCTTTAGTTTCGTTTACCCTCCCCCATGCTCTTACCCATTCTATTGTCTATGCTTTTCTAAAACCAGGCATCTGAATGGATATAAATACCTCAGCATTTTACATTCAAACCTCTAGCCCGAATTCAGCAAAGAGATTGGGGCACATCTAAATGGTCCAGTGAAGTGCCAGAAATAAAATGCTTCTACCTACCTGTAAAGAGTCATCACAAATACTTAGAATTATTCTTTCAATCTGAGAAGATGCTCTATAAAGCAAAATTCACAATATGTGCATATCTAATGTATTTTCCTCTAAGGATTGATGCATAAGTCAAGAATAATGAAAATAAGAAAATAAACTTGTATTTAGAAGTGTGTTTCAATTGGTACTTGACTAGTTACAGAAGCAAATCTAGTAATTGAGGGATGTCCCCCTGAGTCCCTGAGAAGTTCTCCATGGACAGAGAGAGGGCAGATATGTGACTCTGTCATAGGGACTAGGTCAACCTTCAGCCATAGTTTGAATTAGTCACACCATGAAAAGAAATGTGTAAATCTGAAATAATTAATTTTTTAAAATCACCATTGGAGTAACATCTGTGCTGAGGAAAAGGGAGCTTTCGGGAAACGTGGCCACCCTGTCAGCACTGCATAATGCAAGAGAAGGAATGAGCAACCGGACGGAATTAGAATTGTTCTACACGTATGTGTCAGAATTCTCTTGAAGTCCAGCGGGTCTCAGCAATTTTAAAGCTGGATTTCATCTGGGGCATTTGCAAATCTTGCAAATCTTCTGCATGCCAAAACACAAAAGTAAAGTAACTCTTTTTCATCACACCCTCCATTTGGTCAAATGCAATTAATTAACTTCGAACCCAAAATGGATTCTATCCATTAACTCTCAGAATTTATATTTAACTGTGAAGTAGGTTAACTTGATTTAACTGAGCCATTCATATGCATCATTTGTTTAGAATGCTCTTCTGAGTTGGAAGTACTTCCTCACACGTGGTCTCTTTAACCTTCGCTCCTTCTTTGCCCATGCCCATCATCCTTAGCAGGAGACCTGAATGCCATCCAGGTGTCTTTGGCCTCGGGGATTTCTGTGGAAAGGGGTCCTAAGGTTGTCCCTTGCAAATTGGCTTTTGGACCAAGGGGGACAGCAGTAAACTCTTCCCAGTGCACACCTCTCTGAATGTATCCAGGTCATCTGCTCTGAGCTTTTTCATCTACCAGTGTGCAACCTTTAATTCTAACTACACTCATTTTTAAATCTTTTTTTTTTTTTGGCTGAGAAATATGTGTCTGTCTTCCTTTCTAGAGTTTATCCCTCAGTTTGAACCTGACATTGGTTCCTTCCCAACTCTTGTGAGACTGCTTCACCAAAGAGCTGGTGTTGTGTTTGTCCCCTCAGTCAGCTCCACCCCTGCTCTCAAGGTCTGTCTAGCCTTTGCTTTTTCTAAAAATCAAACACGAGAGCAAAACCGCATCTACCAGCTACTGCCGAACATTTCTAGTTTCAGTCACTAACAGAGTTTCTTCTATAATTACTGTTTCTGACTCCTACATTTTCCTCAATAACATTTCCCAAACTCTAGTGAACTGGCACATTTATCAGTCTTCCATTTATTAAATTCACTGAAATTTCTCAGCTTTAATTTTTCTTGAAATGGTTGTTTCTATAAGACTTAACTGTTACCACATTATCATAATCCCATTTCTACTTTCCTATATATTTTCCTACAATTTCTCTTCTGCTTTCCCTTTATCTTACTCTTGGATTCTTCCATAAGGATAATCAGTTTATAACATTCTCCTTCTTTAATATTCTCAGCAAACTTACTTATTACTTTTTTACTTTTCCTCATAGAAGTCAACCATTCTCTGAAAGGAAGGTTTTTAAAATGTTTTCACAACCTATGACCTTATTCAACTATTCAATCATAACGCATTTATATTTATTGAGTCTCTTAAAGAACATAGGTATCATAGTAAGTATATTATGTTTCACTTAATAAGTGGTAAGTTGAAATGTAAACTTGGTCTGTTTATTTCCAGAGTCCATGCTCTTAACAGGTATATTGTGGAAACTCCAGTTAATATAACTTTCAGTAAGCATAATATGGCAAATGAAAAATCTTTAAGTCCCTGACCAAAGAAACAATTGTCTAATTCTTGTGGGAATTCCAGTCCTGTATTTCTATCTTCCCAGTGATTTGCATATGGCCTCAACACTGCAATCTCAACACTCATAAATTTATCTCCCTAGAAACACATACTTTTCTTTCATTCTGACTGCCCTACATGAATAATTCTACATATGACATATGGAGAAAGTAACACAACATCCCTTTCTTCTATGTCTCAAAGTCCTACCCAAACTGCCTACCTCCCACCTCCCAGAAATAAAGATGGAAAATACAATGTATGAGAATAAATCTCACCCCAAAATGATATTTTTAGTTGATCTTTTTACTTTCTATAAGAGGTAAAATATGAGTTCTTCAGAATATATTGAAATATAAATAATGTTTTAGAATATGCAAGACCTGATTTTATGTATTCTATTTCATATTCTATTATATTTTTTACAATTATGGATTGTGGTATATATATTTTTTAAATATTTTATTTATTTATTTTTAGAGAGAGAGGAATGGAGGGAGAGAGGGAAACATCAATGTATGGTTGCCTCTCACATGACCCCCGCTGGGGACCTCATCTGAAACCCAGGCATGTGCCCTGACTGGGAAATCAAACCAGCAACCCTTTAGTTCACAGGCCAGCACTCAATCCACTGAGCCACACCAGCCAAGGTCAGATTGCATTGTCTTCTAAATGGGGAAGGAGTTGTGATTTCAATACAGAAAGGAATGAAAGGACATTATGTTGTGAGTCCCAACCACACTCATTGTACTTTAGCTTTTCTACTTGTATTAATTTTCCAAGAATCGCTAGTTCAAAATCTTGCATCAAACTTTGGCTCTCCTTACTCTCTTGAGAAACATCAATTTTTCCTCCTCATTATATTATGTTAACCCGTTCCACGGATGTACTGTTTTGGACACTTCAATTTAGGCTTTCGTTACCTGAACAGAGATAAGTGGACTCCGAATCAACACTTAAGAATACACAGTTTACTGGAAAACACGGGAATGCAAATAACTAAGTATATTATAAAGCAATATGGAAATTATGCCAAATGAAAATATAATGAACTCTGGGAATGCTTGTGGTTGGCTTGGCACATTTTAGCTGTGTGTAAAGTGCTGTTAAATTTAATTTCATTTTGCTTAACAACTTCTAATTCAGCTATTACAAAGGCCTAAGGACTAGTCTATTCTCTGAAGGAATATAAGGAGAAAATAGGATGTGTGTCCATGCCCTGATTTATCAGCCATTTGCAATAATAAGACAGGTGATAATGGATTTCATGAAGTAATAAATTGAAGGTTGTCAGCCTGATAGAATTTAGAAATATTCACTAGCCTCCAATTAAAATTTAGCACTTCCTTCGATTATAAATGTAGGAAAACACAGCACATAGTCACACACACACACACACACCCAGAATTGTCTTAGCAACACCTTTATATTGTCACCAGATTTCTAGTTTGTCATAACCCACTACAGTGTTGTAAATATTTCAAAATATTATTTGTCACCATTACTTTGAAATTATACTAATCAGATTGCTACTAGGTCTTATTTTTAATGCATTAGTAAAGAACCATATAGCATACATTTGTTTAATATTTGGATAGCTGTATTTTTATATAATTTCTATCACATAGTTTCTATTGTGATCCTATGTATGTTATTTTATGCATTTAAGAAACAGTTTACATTGTTTCTAGGAGGGGCCCATAGTTTATACCAAAATATGAGGCATCCACAGCGCAAAAAGTCAAATCTTCTATATGAAACCTTGTACTTTGGAAATTCAGAGGCATCAGAGACAGACAAAACAAGTGGCTGTAGCTTTCCAGAGGAAGCAGAGCCTCAGTAACATCCAAACTTTCACAGAGATGTGGAATAGGGAACAGTATCAGGAAGGGTGGTCTAGATGGGCAGAGTGAAGTACCATAAAGATACACAGTCATGAACGAGAACGACTCTTCCAACTGAAAGAGTAGGTGACCTATTCTTAGGGCATACACCATTTCTGAGGGCGTGAAAGGATTGGCAGTACATTTTACCGTATGCAAATTATTTTCCTCTGAAAGCCACATCTACCCTGTCTGGCTCTTATTCAGTGAATTTTAGGGTTGGATCCTTGGGTTAGTGCTCATGTTTTTGGCTCCTGTTATATACAACATTAAAAAAAAACAAGAATTTTACATCATCCCTACTTCATTCCTATTTGCTCCCAATTATATAGTACAAAATGAGAGCAGAGGTGGTTTAAAAACACAAAAGGGCAGAATAAAGCTTGGAGAGAAAGGGGCCTGAGGGTGGATGACCCACAGAAAGAGACAAAATCAGAGTATCCTACAAAGCAACAAAGCCCACAGGCCATTTTTAAAATTCCCTGCTCATTGGCACTCTTGTTCGAATCCCTAATGGCTGACCAAGGTCAACCTCTAACTAGTGTTCAGTAAACTCATTCCCCAATGTGCTCCATAATTCCTTTTAAGTGGCATAAGGGTCACTGACAGAGTTGAGCATTTAGTAGGCAAGCAAAGAATTCGGCTCTGGGCTAAACTGTAATTCAGTTGAAAGCCCACCAGACAGTGCATTGTCTAACCAAACCCTCTTCATCAGAAATGCACTTAAGAGAGAATCTCTGCTCTTTCTTCTGCAGCTCTGGTTTTTGTTTGATTCTTGACATGTGTTCATTTGTTATTTTTGAGCAGGTTGTATACACTTTTTTTTTAAACCCACATTAAACTTGATTAACCACAACGTCAACCTTGTTACAGAGCAGACTCTGAATTTCTATTTTGTGTGTTTGTTACTTTGCCTGGAGTAATCAGGGACTGAGAGTAGCAGAGAATCCCTTCCGTGTTGGTCTTGAGTCCAGATTACAAACAGTAGGTAGAGAAGTGACGGGAGCTTCTGAGAAACATTTCCACCATGGATTAGTTTGCTTTACAATTTCCTAGATTTTCATTGTTTGTTCAACTTTGGATCCAGTTATTTTTGCCCCACTCACTTCTATAGCTTATTCCAGCCAAAACTCCCCCAACAAGAGAAAGGCTTGTACAATAAATGCTAATTGCTACCAAAGGGAATTGACAGGCATGTTGGATGCAGTGCTGGTGCAGTTGTGAAATTCAGACCTTTACCACTATAGCCAAGAGAGAGAGCCAACACTCGGGACAGGGCTGCTCAACAACTTTTGGGTACTGATTCTAGAGATGGTGCATGTACCTTGCTCACTGTGACTTCCAGTGCTCTGTCACATCCTCTCCAGCCTGTCTGTCCTTTACCTTAGAATGAGTATCGGAATAGATACAGCCTCTCCAAACCTCCCTGATTTTTCTCCTCTCTTCACTCCCATGGAACTTTATGCGCCATGCTGTTATAGGGGGCACTTAATCGCACTGAATTATGCCCATCACTTGTGCCTGTCTTCCCTGATTCACAGACTCTGGCAATCCAGGGGGCTTGCAATTGCACTCGGGGCATTCACGGTTTCTTAAGTCTGTGTTGAGTGTTGAATATGGGTTTAGCTCTGTGCTACCAAGTAGAAGGAAAAGAATATATTTCCAGAGAGATGAGCCCACAAACAAAACTGTTAGGGGAACATATAAAAGCAATATATAAAAGTATTTAATTAAGTACTAATAGTTTAGAAGGTTTAAAATAATGTGGAGTTGTATATGGACCAAGTATGGGGTGAAATATTAGTAGTAGATGTCAAAAGGTAGACATAGGGTTAATCTAACCCTTTATTGTCAGGAGAACAAGAACAACCATATAGAGAGGAACGATAATGATACATTTCTGGAAAGACTGGTTTACCTATGGATGCATTGGGATTGTAGTTTAATGGGGACAATTGGATTCAGTCTTCAGGGATTGGAGGAATTCAAATTCTAGCTCTACCACTTGCTAAACTGGGTAACTAAATTGGGCATGTTTCTTCAAAACCCTGTGCCTCTGTTCCTTCGTCTACAAAACAGGGATAATATTACCTCACTCAACAGGTTGCTATGAGCAGTAAATAAAATAATTAAGGTAAATTTCTAAGGTGTCTCCCCCGACCCCTTGCTGATCACAAAGACTGAACTGGAAATTGATACTTGGCTACTCCTGGGGCAATTATCTTTCTTCTTGACCCACAGCCTCCTGTAATCTCTTTTCAGTTACTGAGTGAAGAGGTCAATGTGCCCTGAGGTGCAGGGTTGCAGAGACACAAAAATAAGCAGACAAGCAGAGGTGGGGAGCTTTATTCCTGCAGAGACAACCCTCACGACTGGTGTTTTGAGTTCCTGGTCGAAGCCCTCATATGGAACACTTGAAATACTGGCTGAATGTTCTAAGAAATATACTGTTATGTTTCAGTAAAGATCCCTTGTTTCTTCAATTAGCTTGACTTGGTTCTGTTGTTACGACTGCAAATATATGAGTTGATCCCTGCTTCAACTGGACAGACAATATTTCTTTCTGGCAAAAATATCCCATGCCCCAAATGCACTAAATTTCTTTAAGGCCAAACTCAAATTCCATTTTTTTCTCTTATTGTTTATCACTCCATAAGCATGAAACTTCCAAACTGTGTTACTTATCTTTATTCACGAATTCATTCCTTAATTCAACAGAAATCACTTAGAATCTCTGAGAGTAGGCAGCATGCCAGAGACACAAAGGTAAAGAAGACTAAATCCTCCTCTCCAAAACGTTCAAACTTTTTGCAAGAGACTTACAACAGCAACCAAATGATATAACATAACATGATACACAGTAGCAGTTGGCATGGAGCACCATGGAAGGGAAGAAACTAGACAACAGAATTCTGGTTTGCACGGTGAGGAATGGTGTCCTTTTTTATCATACAGTTAGTTGCTTGTCATTCTGGCGCCTTCATTACATTGGAAGTAAGCAGAAACACAGTGAGTATCTATCTCCATAACCAAAACCAACCATCACCACTCAGTACAAAGAAGAGTATTTTTCTTGGATCAAGTTCCTTAGGGAACCATTCTGAGATGAGGATTTATAAGCAGAAATTATTGGGGTGTATCCTTGGTAGTAAGACCTCTGAAGGGGTAGGACAACAGGATCAGAGGGAAAAACTGAGCTGCGATACCATTGTAATCGTGAGCTCACTCATCTCTAGGGAGCTCTACAGTTGAGTTGGCTCTTCAGAGACATCTTGCTGTGAGGCAAAGAGAAGAGGTCATTTTCACCCTAGAATGGACAATTTATTGGATAGGGCTGGCCTTGTTCAGAAGGCCGATCGACTTGGGCCTACGAACTCCTTTAACTGAGGCAATTCCCAGAGAAGTAGTCAACTGTGAGTTTATCAGCCACTTCTACTTACAGCAGCTTGGCAGTGAGAGCCATGTGCTAAAGGGGGCCTGGGGGCCACATCACAGGAGCCACATCAGCTCCCTGCAACTGACAGTTGCTCAGTACCTATTAGTAGAAGTTCATTTTATGTGTTAGCATTCACTATTCTACAGTTTTATTTTTTCACTACCAGTGTGCATGGTCTTATCTGAGCGCTGGGTTCTTTGTTATTTTCTGAACTTCAGCTCTGAGCTCATTGACACTTAGAGTTGTCTTGTGGGGAACTAAGGGGAAAAGATTTATATTCATATTATGCATCTTGCCAGTCAATGGGCAAGGCCTCCCTGTCTGTATCACTCAGCAATTAGAATTTTAATTAAGTCACGATCCCAAAGAAATCAATCATGATCAAGGCATTTGCAGTTGGCGAATGACAAAGATAACAGTTATGGGGAAGTGGCGTTATATGCTAACAAGTTGGGAGTTCCTTGGATGAGGCCCAAGTTAGAGTGAATGATAACTTCCCACAAATCTAAATCAAAGAGAGTTTTCTCTGGTAAAGACAATTTAATCAAAACAAAACCAAACAAGAAAAGCAGCCAATGAATTTGTTGAGTAAGAAAAAAAATATTTATAACATATGCCAAACTAGCCAGTTTAGTTCACTTTATTGGAAAAGTCTAGACCCTCTTCTGTTGGAAGAGGATCCAAAAGCTCTAAATAAATGTCTACCTTAATCAGTACATAAGCAGGTATCTGTTTCACGTTTTGGCAAAGGAGTAGCAAAGTGATCGCTGATTCACAGTTGTCTAGATGGCTGGCTTACTGAATATAACCTCAACCCTATTTGAGAAAGTTTGCTGACAGTTGACTTGGTTTCTAAACTCTCAGACTCCAAGAACACCACCCGGAAAACACTCTTTCGCAGGAGGATGGGGCAATTTGACCCTGGGGGTTCGTAAGGCTGTGTGCCGGTTTTCACTGTGTCACAGGTAGCAAAGGGGAGGGGGGTTTGTGGAGAAGCTATTCCTGATCCACTGGAAGGGATCATGGGAGAATTGGTCATTTCCATTCTTGCCTTAACTTCTTCTTCTACGACTTGGGGATGTATCCCCTGCTCCTTCCCTTCAAGGTAGGATGACCCACATAACAGGTTTGGCTGATTGATGAGAAGTTAGGCTATTTACTACCAGTTCCTAGAAATAATTGAACGTTAAGCCTGAAACTCTTCCCCTGTCTTCTCTAATTCTCCTTCCCTTCCTCCCCCTTGCTCTCCCTCACTCCTGTCTTTTATTTTTCTAAAGATATCTAGATTTTTAAACTAATTAGGTTACATATTTGGAAAGAATTTAGAGATCAATTAATTTAATCTCATGATGCAAGGACCCTTCTCAATTATCTTCCAAATGAGTTGTTCAGCCTCGATTTCAAGAGTTACAGAAGCTCAGCTCATTGCACCTGGAGGCAGCCATGTATCCCTTCTTTTACTGATTAATGAACTGGGTATTATGCTAGAAAAAGAACAGTCTGGAGAACTCTAGTTTTTAAAACCATCTTTATTGTTTTTAAGTGGAAGCTTACCTCTGTAGCTTTCAGGCCCTGACCCCAGTTACAGTTGTTACGATCACACCACACAAGGTTTAGCTCTCCATTAATAAACTTAGCAGCAGGTGCATGGCATAGGAGCTATCAGTACAGCATCAGGCAACTGAATGGGTTCCACTTGCAGCCTGCTTTTTGCTATGCAGTGCACAGCATACTCAGATACGCAGGGCTCTTTTTTTCCTCTTGAAGGTAGGGGATACAACAGTACTTATATATTTGATATAAGAATCACAGGAGGGTGTTCACGTAAAGTTCTCAGCATATCAACAGACAAAGTGTAATTACTCAACATATAATAGCTATTATCATTACAAAATGATCTTTCTTACAAGAGGACAGTTGAGGCAAATAGCACAGAGGTAGAAAAAATGCAGCCCCTGGCGATTTCTTTCCGTCTTTCTTGTGGAGCCAAGACTGGTTGACACTTACGCTAAGTATATTTTATATTGAAACACTTCAAAAATGAGTGTAGGTGAGGACAATCAATCGTAAAGTGGACACACTATAGACCCAAAACAGCATCCATTTCGTATGGTGACAATTAATGGCCATAACATTTGCTTCTATGACTGTGCCTGACTCTTAGAGTTTTGTGTGAATGAATTAGTCAGAAATGTAATCCCTGGGGAAGAATCTTGGTTTTCTTCCTTGGCTTTCTTTCTTTCTTGGTTTTATCTTATGTGATCATTCCATTTCTTTTCTGAAAAAGTCAAATCACTTCAAAAATTACACCTCTTTCTGGAGCAAAGTTCAAAATTTTACATGAAATTTTATAAAATATATATGTAAAGTTCTATAATACGAAACACTTAAAGGCTTTCCACGAATGACATCTTTCTTTTACTTTGTTACCTTTCTTGATATTTGGTGAAGAGTAGAATACTAGTTTCATTTTTTTCTGTTGCTAAGTTATCACCTCCTAAAGTGTGAGTGTATATAGTTTCCCTCAGTTCCCTCCCCAGAACAGGAATCTTTGTGGGTAATGGGAGTCGACACAGTAAACGGCATAGATGCTGCATTGTGGAAGGTCACGAGAGAGTGAAGGGGCTGATTTAGCTGTGGAATGGAGCCTGCCTACTGTCCAGATGAGGAAAGGGTACAAGATTCCTGCTTACTCCTGCTCCACATTTTCTAGAAAACTATAAAACGTCAAGTCTCTTAGGAAAGAAGCATATTAAGTCTTTATTTGCTTCCTCGGGGGCTCAGGTCAATCAAAGGCTGCCTCTGGGCCATGCTTTCTGGAGAAAAATGTTGGGAGGTATTGTTTCAGAGGCTGTAACTCTCCCATGTATGCTGACTGTCCAGACCAGCCCTACTCTCCTACCAAACAGAATCATTTATAAGACCAAGGAAAAGGTAGACACTTCCCAAAGAACATTTGCTCCCTTAAATCTCCCATTCATTTCTTATAGGTCTCATCAGAGTATGAGAAGAGACTAATTTCTTAGTAAATCAAGTATCTCTCATTGGATTCTGAGATTGGGGAACTAAGAGCCAGTATGATACTAAAATATGAAATCTTCTGGATAAGCCAAAAGCATCAACGGGCCAGATGCAACAGTAAGTGACTGCATAGGACCCGGGATGACATGCTTCAAGTTAACAAGGCAGAAGAGGTTCCAAGTCCTGCTCTCAGGCTGGAAGGCATGAGGTTCTCATTAACACTAAGGTTTAGGTTGGGGCCTGTGGGGAAGGCCTGACAGATGGCCGTTGAGAGGCAAATTTAAATACTTTGAGAGTGGTAACCCTGTGCAAAAGAAGCTTCCAGAGTGACTTGTAAAGGGTATTTCTTACTTCAATTTGAAAATGACTTAGAAGCAACTAGCCAATTGATACTTTTCCTCTGACTGATGGGAGCTGTGTAAATCTTCATTCTCTTGCAGAAAAGACAGTATGAGTCGTTCTGTATCTTATTCCATAAAATCAGGTACATTGTTCCCTGGGATTTATGGGGAATTGGTTCCAGGACCCCCTCTCTTCTTGGGGATACCAAAATCTGAGGATACAAAAATCCCTTACATATAATGATGTAGTGATGTTTGCATATAATTTACATACATCCTCTCATAAACTTTAAATCATCTCTAGGTTACTTAATGCAATGAAAATGCTGTGTAAACAGTTGTTATACTGTATTGCTTAAGAAATAATGAAAGAAATAAAAGTCTGTACACATTCAGGACAGATGCAGCCATCCTGGAACTATTTACGTAATACATGTCAGCAACAATGTAACACTTTTTGAGTATTTTCAATCTGTGGTTGGTTGACTTCATAGATGCAGACCCCACAGATCTGAAGGGCTGACTGTACAAGCAGAAGTTGAGAGGAGAAAAATCACATCACAAAAGATGAGTGAAATGAAGAGTTTTGATTGCTAACTTTGTAAAGAAAGTGGGAGCTATCACAAGAGCAAGTCATTTTTACAATGTTTATTCGTACACTTGCTAGTTGGCGAGAGCTGATTCACAATAAACTGAGGAATTATTGCAAGAATCTACCAGGAGGTGAAAAACACTAGGGACCTTTTTAAAGGTCAGCTAAATCTAAGGATAGCTGTCACCTTATTGGCACTCACATCATTAAGAGGCCACTAATTTTGACTCAGTTTCCCTATTCTCCCTTTTTCATAGTATTTTTCTATCAGCCAGAGTGGGTCTGTACATTTAGTGGAAACTTAAATGAACAGACTGTGCTTTTTAACACAGTTACAATGGAAGTTGAAGTATCTATACTGGCTTTTCCTGGGAGTACAGATAAAGACAGGCAGACTTGATCTCTAAATACTAAGTATCTTAGGATATATTCTAAGCTCCTTAGGTAAAGGGTGAGGTCTTCTTCATAGTTCTAATCAGAATTCTTTGCCTATTTTGGATTTTATAAGTATTTGTTTAGTTACATTGACATTTCCCACTCTTGTAGGAAATACGTGAAAGTGTCCATTTTCTTCTACGGTGAAATGCTAAGATAAGCTTGAGGGTTCACTGCATGGTATAGAGAATCACTAAAAAAGCCTCTTGGATCAAAGTTAAGTCTTTGATTTTCATCACTGCCTGACGTTGTAGCACGGACATGTATTCTCTAGGCTTCAGGCATTTTCTATTCCACCCTGATGACCTTGGCTGTCACGATGAGCAGAAGAGGATAAAATTCGGACGAGATCGTGAAATGAAATATTGCAAGGAGAGAAGGGGTTTTCTCTAGTTTATTCACAAATACTCTTTTGCTGATTCTAACCATTTCCCTGCCCCCCACAGAGTCCATCTAGAGACTGTGGCATCAATAAAATTAATAATATTCTGTGATCCTGACATATTTGGTTTCTTTTAAATTATTACAGAATATCAAAATATCGTGTCTTTGTTGAAGAGTGTCCTAGGATGTAGCAGTTAGGAAAATGGTTAAATGAAATGTGGAAACCACATCTACTAAACTCATTTATGCAGGCCATTAAATTGTTTTACACACTACATAATAATAAAAGCATGATATTTAGTTATGTAAAAAAGTCACAAAATTATTATATGTATATAAAGTAACAGAGCAAAAAAACAGGATATAATAAACAGGATATAAAATAACAAAATATAAATGTTAACATTTATTTATTTAATATTTTATTGTTTATGCTATTATAGTTGTTCCAATTTTCCCCCCTTCACCCAGCTCCCCCCTCCACTCCCACAGGCAATTCCCCAAACTGTTGTCCATGTCCGTGGGTCATGCATATGTGTTCTTTGGATAATCCCTTCATGTTTTTTCTATTAGTCCCCATGTCCCCATTCCCTTCTTATAGCTGTCAGTTTGTTCCACGTTTCTATGCCTCTAATTCTATTTTGCTGGTTAGCTTAGTAGGTTCATTAGGTTCCACATATAAGTGAGATCATATGGAATTTGTCTTTCACTGACTGGCTTAATTTACTTAGCATAATGGTAGCCAGTTCCTTCCATGCTGTTGCATAAGACACAAGTTCCTTCTTTTTTTCTGCTGCATAGTATTCCATTGTGGAAATGTATCACAGTATTATTTATCCACTCATTTACTGATGGACACTTAGGCTGTTTCCAGATTTTGGCTATTATAAATAATGCTGCTATGAACATAGGGTGCATATATTCTTTTGAATTGGTATTTTGGATTCTTAGAATGTATTCCCAGAGGTGAAATCACTGGGTCATAAGGCAGTTTCATTTTTTATTTTTTGAAGGTGCTCCATAATGTTTTCTACAGTAGCTGAACCAATCTGCATTCCCACCAACAGTGCACTAGGCTTCCCTTTTCTCCACATGCTCACCAGCATTTGTTGTTTGTTGATTTATTAGTGATGGCCATTTTGGCAGGTATGAGGTGATATCTCACTGTGGTTTTAATTTGCATTTCTCTGATGGCTAGTGATGGGGAGCATTTCTCCATATGTCTATGGGTCCTCTGTATGTCCCCCTTGGAGAAGTGTTTGTTCAGGTCCTTTGCCCATTTTTAATTGGATTGTTTGTCTTCATGGTGTTGAGTTACATAAATTTTTATGTGTTTTGGAGATTAAGTCCTTTTTCCAATGTATCACTGGCAAATATGTTCTCCCATACAGTAGGTTCTCTTTTCATATTGATGAAGGTTTTTTTAGTTGTGCAGAAGTTTTTAATTTGGTATTGTCCCTGTTGCTTGTTTTTCCTTTGTTTCCCTTGCCCTAAGGGATACATTGGCAAAAATATCACTACATGAGATATCTGAAATGAAATATCTGCTGGTGTTTTCCTCTAGAATTTTTATGGTAGTATGACTTATGTTTAAGTCTTTTATTCATTTTGAGTTTATTCTGGTGTATGGTGTAAGATGGTGGTCCAGTTTCATTTTTTGCATGTACCCGTCTAGTTCTCCCAACACCATTTATTGAAGAGACTGTCTTTACTCCATTGTATGTCTTGCCTCCTTCATCAAATATTAATTCACCATAAAGGCATGGGTTTACTTCTGGGCTCTCTATTCTGTTCCATTGGTTTATATGTCTGTTCTTATGCCACTACCAGGCTGTTTTGATTACAGTGACCTTGTGGTATAGTTTGATGTCAGGTATTGTGATCCCTCCAACTTTGTTCTTCTTTCTCAAGATTGCTGGGGTTATTTAGGATCTTTTTTGGTTTCATATGGATTTTTGTAAGATTAGTTCTACATTTGTGCAATAAGCCATTGGTATTTTATTAAGAACTAGAGTGAATCTATAGATTGCCTTGGGTAGTGTGGACTTCTGAATAATGTTAATTTTTCTAATCCATGAACATGGTATATTCTTCCACTTATTCATAACTTCCTTAATTTCTTCAGCATCCTATAGTTTTCCATGTATAGGTCTTTTACCTCCTTGGTAATTTATTCTTAGATAAAAATTTATTCCTAGGTACTTTACTTATTTTTTTGTTGCAATAGTAAATGAGATTGTTTTCTTTATTTTCTCTTTCTGATAGTTCCAAATGCTAATCTTTAAATAAAGAAAAATGAAATAAAAATACAAAAATGGTAAGTGTGTTTATCTTTGAATATTGGCACTAGAAGTAACTTTATTTTTCTTTATTTCCACTTAATGCATATTCTAAATATTTTGTCATGAACATCCATTTTAAGTACTAATATTGAATATGATTTTTAAAAATTAAAATGATTTAAATTTTTAAAGAATATTGAACAATATGTACAATCTATAATTATAGAATTCTACCTACAAAAACATGTTATTGTCAGCTGGTTAACTTAAATAATGGTCTGACCTTAGAAGTTGCTAAAACACACACACACAAAAAAAACCCACCTGACACTCAGAGGGGGTGAATGAAAGCCATGTTTTCATTTGTGAGAGGACAGCTCTCCCACATATCCAAGAGCAGCCAGTCCATGGATGCTCAGACTGACCTGTGAAGAGGGCTAGTGTTCCTGGGCAGCCTATCCACTCGAATTTGAGCTTGTTGTTCCCCTTTGAATCTCCTTCTGAGTACCTACCACGTGCTGCTAGACCTGTCCATTAGGAATGCCTTCTGCAGACTCTGGGTCAGAGGACACAGTTTGGTATATCAATTCACAACGAGACTGAAAGTAAATAATGTACTAATATTCTTCTCAGAGGTGTTTCTTTTCATTTAGTAGACCATACAAAACTAAAGTGATTTGGGATCTAAAGAAATAAGTATATAATGGAGAGATTTCAGAACAAATGACCAGCAGTGAGCCATATAATGATAATAATAATAAGTACTATCAATAAATTAAAGCATACAAAATCTAGTATAATATAAATAATATACTGAACAGTGAATGCATGAATAAAGACAGTAGTACAATCAGAAACATGTACTAATATATTATAGTTAATATTAAATTTATGCTAGATTTCAGGCAGTATTCTAACATCCTCCCATAAACCCACTCACTAAATCACCACAGCTTTATGAAGGACATACCAAGTTTCCATGTTAGAGACACGGAAACTGAGGCAGGCACAAAAGTGTCATGTAGCATGCCTAAGGTCAGAAAAATGGGGCAGGTGTATAAGCCAAGTCAGTCATATTCTGGAATCTGCAACGCACACTCTCCAAAATTTCTGGACGGAAGCAAGTGTTGAATACATAAAACCCAACAGTAAACGAGGTGCCTACCATGAGGGGGACTGAGGCATCATTGTCCTGTGTATGATGTTTCTTGTGTCTTGTATCTTCTTCCAAAAATGTCTGTTTTTCATGTTACGCGGCTGATGCTTTCTCTACAACCTCGTAGGTAAATGTACTCTTAGAACATACATGTGACGATGGATTCCTTGTACGCTTAAAATGCTCAGAAAAATAACATGTTCAAAAACACAAATTAACAATTAAAAAAATCAAGATACAGAATTCGGAAATCTTGGTCTTTGACAGACACGAGATAGTGCACTTGAAATTAGGAAATGGAAGCATGGTTACCTTTTCATCTTAGGTTAACAGACATGATGAAACACCACTTGTTTCAGCTTCCCTGTACTTATTCAATTTTAATATTTATACATAGTTAACCTTTTAAATCACCCCCTTACAATTTTTTGAGGTACTTTTTCCTTTTGCTTCCATTATTACCCTAACACCCATGCGACGCTGACTTGGAGAACAGAGCCGTTGTGCAGAGAGGTGGTGAAAACCCCCAGTGGAGTCTCCACGTGAAACTGGGAAAGGATGGAATGGGTATGATGCAGCAACTCATCTGCTCCCCGGGGGGAAGACTCTATGACCCAGTTCAGCTTGCTCATTCGCGGTTTCTATGATTCCTAAACAAAAACAAAACATTTTCTCAATTGAAAAGGGAGAAACGTGGTTTTCTGAGAAATGTTTTCATGTGTTCCTGCCCTGCTTGGTCACCCTTTGGTGGCCCTGCCCAACACTTCAGCAGCTCAGACGGAAGGCGTCCCTTACTTTATGACAAAATATTTGGAGACATCCTCAAGGCAGAAGCTGATAGAGAAAAAGTTTTTCAGGTTTTTCTGGAGTCAAGGCCTCTTTCTCACAAGGGTATAAGAAAGTCTTATGTCATATCTCCTCTTTCTTCTAAACTAGTTCTGATTCTCTCTATTTGGGAGCAAGGTCGTAGCACAGTGTGTTAAAGACTGAGGTTGACCAGTGCCAATGGGTAGGAGGACATAAGCTTATCGGCACCTTTGAACTTCATAAAATTGTAAAATACCATGGCTGGAGAGAACCTCAAAGATCTTCTAGGCCTATGTTTTACAATTTAAAAAACTGAAATTCCAGAGAGACTTTTTGACCCCTGAGCTCATTCTTGAGAATCCAGCCCAAGTGTCTCCTCTTCTTGGAAGCCACCCCTGGGCTTTGGTTAGCAGAGCTCACCACTTTTTCCTGCTGGCCACCAATGGGACTAGTGCATACCTTTAATGTTACCAATTTGTTTGTGTATTTCTCTTTCCAGGACTTCCAGGTGAGGTGATTGACCTAGGTGAAGTCTATATCTCCTAGAAGGCCTGTGGATGTCCTGCATTTTGGACATGGGGTACTTTGAATAAGCCCTTGAAACTGTAAACAGAATTGTATTTACAAGTCTACGTCACCTCTACAGTTTTCTGTGGACAGAATCCAAAGGATTCAATAGGTTCTTGAAGGAGTGTGCTATTCATAAAGGCTAAGCACACAAGTGTCCAACATTTTGGCTTCTCGGGGCCACACTGGGAGAAGAAGAGTTGTCTTGGGCCGCACATGAAGTACACAAACACTAATGAAAACTGATGAGCAAAAACAAAAGGTTCCGTGCATAATTTACAGTTTTGTCGTAGGCTGCATTCATAGCCATCCTGGGCCACGTGCCACCAGTTGGACAAACCTGGAAGGATTCACAGCAATAAACTACTAGTCCTATGAAAACAACAAAGTCCATGCCCCATTAATCTTATTTCCTATCCTATTTTAGAATTTGTCATATAACAAGTTCTCAAGTTTTGTTTCATGAACAAATTAAAATTTGGTCTATAGTTATTTGAGTAGTTGATGGGAACATTTGTACTATAATGTAGGTCTTATATTCCTTGTAAAGGACATGTCTATTATTTGGATTTTTCTTTCTTAAACTATTATCTGATCAAAACTGAAATATAGCTAATACATTTCTAACTTTCATGTACATTACCTCCATTGTCCTCATAATTCATGACCCCAGAGATCATAGAAGTATCTGTAAAACAGGAAGTCTCAGTAAACACTGCTACAATATTGAGATAAAAAAGTGAGATTTCAAGCCAGAAGAAAACTATTCAATCCCAGCTCTCTCATGTCTCAGCTTTGGGGTTCTCTCCAAACCCTGTAATTTTCAGCATTTTTATATCAAATAAATAGTAACTCTACTTAATATTGTTTTTGCAACAGTTAATTGACATGAACGGAAAAGTAATATACACAAATTGAAGGTCCTGTGAGAAACAAAGAGTCTTAACATTACACCCATGCCTCGACTGAATGTCTATGAAATTTCACTTTCATTCCACACAAACACACCATCTGCTATGCTGTTCTTTATGTTTTGATTTAATAATGTTAATTTTGTTTTATTTTATCATCTGAGCCAACTCCCTAGCCAGGATGAAATCTTGCCCATCAAGTTGCAGTGATCCAACTATAATTAGAAGGTGTTAGTGTTTAATTTTGGAAACTACTTTCAAAAATTTTAAAACATTGAAAAAGTAGTAGCTTTTCCCCACTACTAAGGGCCTAGAGGTATTTCTTTACCTTAAGAATATTACTTTTGTAGGTTTGGGAGAGACATCCCTTAGGCTTTGCTGAAAACCCCACAACCCTTCAGGAAAGGTAGCAATGATTTATCAGTTATGAACACAAAATTCTCCATAAAATAGTGGACGCAGTATGAAAACCTGTTGTCCAAACTCTAATTTAAACTTCCAGAGAAGTCTGCTGGATCGGCATGCTCATTCCCTTTCACTGCGTTCGCATTGCTTATTTCTCCCCTAAACGAGGTATGGATAATAATGCTCCTGTCTTTTCTGAGTTAACAGTGAATTCTCTATATACTTAAGGGTTAACACAAACCCATGGTGCTACAAGAACAGATCTTTTAAGAAATTCATTTCATTTCATAAATGAAAAGGAGACTCAGAAGAACTTAGAAAGTTAATCAGCCTCATTCAGCTGGTAAATTGCCATAGATTTTTCCTGAATATATGTATGAAGAGCATTCTAATATGTCACAAGAATCCAAAGTCATCTAACTAAAAATCAAATATCACGTGACTTTCTTGCTCAGAACCCTTCAGTGGTTTCCCATTGGTCCAGGATAAAGACTAGGCTCTTGTTATTACCTGAAGCCATTTTACAATCAGAATGGAAACTAATCACTTGAATCATCTCTGAATGGTCTCTGTTGAGATCTTAGCTATCACTTCATTGAAGCAAATTCAAATGAAAGCAATCTGTCCTTATGGCTGTTCTAAAATTTGTTCATCTCCAGCACTTTGCTTGTTCATTAAAGTATATTGCAATGACAATTTATATTTTATTAATTCTGCTCAAGATACTATATTATTGAAAAGTTTCCACAATTATCACTGTTGACTATTGTACTTCCTCTGATTTCTGTATTTGCTCATTTTGACACTCATTTTATGACTTTGTTGGGCATTATTATTTTAGTCTACATGTTTCTTAGGCTGTTGTCATTTCTCTAGGCTGTTTCCAGCTGATGTCCTTAGATCCATCTTCCTGTTCACTAATTCCTTCCTCAACTGCATTTAAGCCACTCCACTGAGGTTTTAATGCTATTGAACAAAGACATTTTGTTATTTTTATTACTCAATTTCAATTTTTTAATATTGAATTGTCATTGTTTAAATTTGTCCATTTATTTCTTCAATCATAAAAATTCAAACCTTCAGTGGATTTTTTTATTTGTTTGTTTTGTTTGAGTCCATTTCTTCTGGCAAAGTCTTGGTAATATACATGTAAAACAGGCTTCATGTGCCCCCTCTAGAGATATCAAAAATATTGCCTATCTAGAATGACATTTTATATTCATTTCTCAAAATTTGCAGATAGTGTGAACTTCAATGCCAAATATTCCCAAAATTTGATGTCTTAAGGGAATAGCTTTTATTCTCCCCGACCACAGTAGGCACAGACAAGTATTCATACAATTGCTAGGGTTGTTGTCCTAATACACATTACTGAGATCACAGTTCTTTGAAGGCTTTGTCATTTCCTATTGCAATCATTTCTACACTTCCTGCTCCCTGGGACATGTTCAAACGTGGGTGTCTGAGTAAACCAACTGTAAATTTATCAAGGCGACCAAAGCCTCAGGTCATATCCCTAGCTTTCTCTTTTAAAATGCCATCTTATTTATGATTTATAGTATTTTTTATTATAAGCATAACTACACATCTTATGTTTTATTTTCTACCACAAAATTTTTTACTACTTTTAGCAGGAGAGACTCTTGGACCCTAGTCTATCTTGTCCGAGTCACATGTTTCCTGCTCTATGACTCTTACAGAAAAAGAGATGATGAACGCAGACACTCAGCTCAAGTCCTATCTTTCACCTCAGGTAACATATCAGGGGCCAAACATTTACACATGAAAATGGGGGAAATAATTCTTGTACTATTTACTTACAGTGTTTCTGTGACTAGCAAGCAATAAAATATATGTAAAAGTACTTTGGACAGTACAAAGTGTAACACAAATATAAAGAACTGCTATAACCCTGTCATCGACTATTTGGTATTAAAAATGTATTAGAAACCTTTATTTCTTCCAATACAGGTATAGCCATGAAGAGTGTCAACTCTGCATCTTGGGTCACATTGTCCCTAACATTTATAAGTACATGACCTTGAACAAGTCACATGAAGACTTGGGCCTCATTTTTCTCATTTGCACAATTGTGAAAATAAAAGAACTCACACTGTGAGGTTGTTGAGAATTAAACATGTGAATGGGATAAAGCCGGTTACCCAAGCGCATCTCACTGTGAGTGCTGACTCATGACGTGATACTGTTCGATGATAAGTACAGAAAATTAAAGGGAATCTTTAATGAGTTTCACAGTAATTTTATGTTTGTTCAATCTAATAATTAAAAATGCACATGCATTTTGTGCTTTTTATATTTACTTTATTTCATTAAAAAATCCTCTATCATAGATAGCTTAGGAAGCATTGATTCAGAAGCTGCTATATAGACAGTGTAATGCAACTATTATCCCTTATTATAATATACTATTACAAATGAATATGCAAATAGTCACAGAATAATTCCTTTAAAAATGGAACATTGTCACCTTTGGCTCTGAGGAGGCTGTTAAATAAGTTAACTTGAAAAGGCTGCCTCCTGTGTGATTCTAACTATGTGACATTCTGGAGAAGTCAAAACCATGGAGATTAGCGATTGTCAAGAGTTTGCCAGGAGGAAGGATGAATAGAGCGCAGAAGATTTTGGAGCATTGAAACAATGTTTCATTGCATGATATTACATCGGTAGTTACAAGTCATTATATATTTGTCATAATTCATACCATGTATAGTAACTAGCATGAACCCTAATTAATTAATCTGTGTATTTTGGATGATAATGGTGCGTCACTGCAGGTTCCTGGGCTGTAAGGAACTACCACTCTGGCGCTGGATGTCCACAGTGGGAGAGGCTGTGCATGGGTCTGGGGAGGGGCAGATGGTAACTCTCTGTACTTTACACTCAATTTTGCTGTAAACTTAAAACTTCTCTAGAAAAAATAAAGCTTATGCATTAAAAAAAGAAAAGAACATGATACTACAAATATCACAGATCTAAAAAATAAAAATATTGAGAAAACTTCATTGTAATAGATTTGATGATTTAAATGAAAACTCAATTCACTGAAGTTAAGCTAAGAAATAAAAAAATATGAACAAAATTGTGAATTCTTAATTGAAAACATTTCCACAAATGAAACTTAAGATTCAAATGTCTTCATTGGTGAATTCTCCTAAACATTTAACAAAAAGAAAACACCAATCTTAAACAAACTTTTCCAGAGAACAGAATAATAAGAAACATTTGCAAACTTGTTTTATGGGCCCAACATGACCTTAACACAAAACTTGACAAAAAGCATGCAACAAAGAAAAAGAAATTATAGGCCAACATCTCTCATGAACATGCACGCAAGAAAATCTAAACAACATATAAGAAAATTAAATCCAGAAATATAGAAAAATAGTACTATATTATAAGCATATTGAGTTTCAGGAATAAAATATTGGTTTAATATTTAGAAAGTAATCACAAATTAATAAAAGACAAAAACCATATGATCTCAGTAGATACATTAAAAAACTAATAAAATTCACCCAATGATAAACCCATGATAAAAAGTAAACAGAAGGACACTGCCTTAATCATCTGGTAGGATATAGCTACAAAAAACCCTCTAAATCTTATTTAATTATTTAATATTATAGGTACTCTCTGAAATATGACAAGAGATAAGGATATTTAATATTTTTATCATTCCAAATACAATAAAACAAGAAGAATAAATAAAAATTGTGATTCAAAAAGAAACATACATCATTATTCATGTGCAACTTAATTGTGTATGTTATGCATGCACTGGCATTCTATAGCTAAAAAGCTAAATGTAGTAACTGAATATAGCTTTTCGTTGGCTGAATTTAATTATAATTTCTATATATTGGTACAAAAAATTAGAAGTTGAATAATAGAAATAATTTAATTTATGATCACACCAAAAATACCAAATGCCTCAGAATAAACTTAATAAAAGTTTTCATACTTTTATGTTGAAAACTACAAAATGTTACTAAAAAGAAAATGTTTAAAAGATCTAACTTGATGGAAGTATATACCAGGTTTATATATTTGAAGATTTCATATTTTGAAGATGTCAATTCTGCCCCAACTGCTTTACAAGATGAATAAAATTCTAATTACAAATTACATATGACCATTCTTATGGAAATTGGCAAGCTGAATCCTAATATATATATATATAATATATATATATATATAATATCCCAAAGACTGAAAGTATCAAAGAAAAATTATAAGATATACAATGTTGGAAGACATTCAACAGTAAGACAGTAATTGTGAACTATGGTTTTAGCATAAAGATAGACATAGAGAAAAATGGAACATACATAAAAAATACCCCAGGCTTTCAGTCAAGATGGAGGTGTAATTAAACATACCTCACTTCCTGACACAACTACAGCAAAAATTACAACTAGACTACAAAACAAATATCACCCAGAATTGTCAGAAAATCAAGCTGTATGGAAGTCCAACAACAAGGATTTAAAGAAGCTACATTCATCCAGACAGGTAGGAGAGATGGAGACGAGGAGACACTTGGAGAGGGGTAGAGAGGTGGGAGCATGGAGAGGCACGGAGATGCAGAAAGGACAGTCACACATCCAGATGTGGTGGATAAAAATCAGGAGGGATACCTCCAGAGCAAGGAATCCCAGCCACAGATGAGACCACCGAGCCCAGGGTTCCAGTGCTAGGAATATAAGTCCCCATAACTTCTGGCTGTAAAAACCAGTAAGGGTTGAGGTGGTAGAAGAAACTGCGGGCTTCTCAGGAGACTCATCCTAAAGGGCTTGCAATGGACTTAGGACTTATACAGACTCACCCCTCTGGGATTCAGCACCAGAGCAACAGCTGGAAGGGCACCAGTGGCATACAGGGCGAAATTAAAGTAATTAGTAACAGGCGAGTGCTGGGAGACAACTAGTTCCTGAGCAAAACTCTAGAGGCCAGGCATCGGCATTTTCTCCTTTCTGAGTCCTCCCCCATACAGAGCCACAGAGCAGTGACACAGGTTGCCCCACCCTGGCAATTACCTAATTGCACATGCAATGTGTACAACTGCCCTATACAACTTACACATGCGCTTTTCCATGATAGGCCATGCTACTAAGACAGGGAGTCAAAGCAGCTCTGCCTAAAACACAGGAAAGCTGCCAAAATGAGTAGACAAATAAATATGGCCCAAATAAAAGAACAAAATAAAACTCCAGAAGAAGAACTGAATGAAATGGAGATAAGCAACCTATCAGATACAGAGTTCAAAACACTGGTTATCAGGATGCTTGTGGAACCCCCGGGCACCTCAACAGCATAAAAAAAGACCCAGGTAGAAATGAAAGTTACATTAAGTGGAATGAAAAATCTTCAAGGAACCAACAGTGGACAGGATGAAACCAAGAATCCAATGAAAGATTTGGAACATATGAGAGAAAAAAACACTCAATCAGAACAGCAAGAAGAAAAGAGAATTTTAAAAAGGAGGATAGGCTAAGGAGCCTCTGGGATATCTTTAAATGTACGAACACCAAATCATAGGGGTGCCAGAAGGAGAAGAGAAAGAGCAAGAAATTGAAAACTTATTTGAAAAAAATAATGAAAGAAAACTTCCCTAGTTTGGCAAAGGAAATAGACATACAAGTCCAGGAAGCACAGAAAGTCCCTAACAAGATGGACCCAAAGAGGACCATACCAAGATACATCATAATTAAAATGCCAAATGTTGAAGATAAAGAGAGAATCTTAAAAGCAGAAAGAGAAGAGAAGATAGTTAACTACAAAGGAGTTCCCATAAGATTGTCACCTTATTTCCCAAAAGAAATTTTGCAGGTTAGAAGGGACTGGCAAGAAGTATTCAAAGTGATGAAAATCAAGGATCTACAACCTAGGTTTTTTATCCAGCAAGGCTATCATTTAGAATTGAAGAGCAGATATAGTTCTTCCCAGACAAGGTAAACCTAAAGGAGTTCATCATCACCAAGCTATCATTACATGAAATGTTAAAGTGAATTACATAAGAAAAAAAGAATATCAAAACTGTGAACATTAAAATGGCAATAAATTCACAACTAGCAGCAACTGAATCTAAAAAAACAAACTAAGCAAACAAGCAGAACAGGAACCGAATCAAAGATATGGAGATCATTTGGAGGGTTATCAGTTGGGAGGGAGAAGAGGGAGAATGGGGGAAAAGTTGCTGGGATTAAAAAATACAAATAGGTAGTTTCAGAATAGGAGGTGGGGTGGATGTTAAGAATAGTGTAAGAAATGGAGTAGCGAAAGACCTTGGATGCATGACCCATGGATATGGACTAAGGTGGGGGGATTGCTGGAGAAAATGGGAGTACTGGGTGGAGGAGGGCAGAGGGGAAAACATTGGGACAACTGTAAAAACATAATCAATAAACTATATATTTTTAAAAATACTCTCAAATAGACCTAAGTGTAAATTGTCATTGATTTAAAGTACTGTGGCAGTGCAATGGGAAAAGAGTGGTCTTGTAGATAAATGCCCGAAGATTAATTGTATAACCTATGAAAAAATTAATTTGACACTTTTCTTATACCATGTACCAAATTTATTCCAGCTGTAGCTCAGTCTTAAATTGAAAGGTAGTTACAAAGCTTCTAAAAGAAAATATAGAGGAAAACCTTCATGATCCCGAATTTGGCAAAGATTTCTTAAAGAATCACATGCACACGTGCACAATCACTAACCATAAAGTGAAAGAGTGAGTCATTAGATTCAATTAAAATTGATGATTTTATTCATCAAGAAATACAATTAAGAGAGCTATTATGCAAGCCATAAAGAAATATATTTGTCATCATGGTTCTGACAAAGAACTTGTACCTAGAATATATAAATAAATGTTACAAATTAATAAGACAAATACAACAACATAATTTAAACACATGTCAAAGGACATAAATAGGCATCTCACCAAAAAGGTTATCCAAGTGGTCAAAAAGCATAAGGAAATGTGTTTTTTTAAAGATTTATTTATTTATCTTTACAGAGAAGGGAAGGGAGGGAGAGAGGGAAGCATCAATGCGTGGTTGCCTCTTACGAGACCCCCATGGAGGACCTGGCCCTCAACCCAGGCATGTGCCCTGACTGGGAATCAATCCAGCAACCCTTGGGTTCTCAGGTCAGCACTCAATCCACTGAGCCACACCAGCCAGGGCAGAAAATGCATTTTCCTTATCACTTATTTCCTTATATCTCATCAGGGAATGCAAATTAAAACCTTGTGAAGCTAGCCCTATATACCTACCTGAATGACTAAAATTTTTAAAATTTGAAAACATCAAGTGCTGGTGAAAAAAAAAAGCAACAGAACCTTTGACACAATGTTGATGGTAGTGCAAGTTAGTAAAACCACTTTAGACAACTGTATGGTGACATCAACTAAAGCTGGATATGTGCACACACACTGACATGGCAGGTTCAGTTCTTGCTGAATAGGCAACAGAATGCATGCATATTGCACCAGAAGATGTGGGTGCAAGCATTCATAACAGCTTTGTTCATAATTGCCCAAACTGGAAATACCCCAAATAGTCATCAACATTAACAAATCATTAAATATTCATGTGCTAGAATATTTAGCAACAAAAAAATTGAACTAGGCTACAAGCCAACTGAATAGATAAACCTATAATCACAGTAACGAGCAAAAATTAAAATAAAAAATAGACACATAGATGTTCATACTATATGATTCCATTGATATAAACTGATGAAAAAAATTTTAAGGTGTTAAAAATCAGAATAGTGATTGCTTTTGGGAGTTGACTCTGGGGCAGGGGGTGGTAGTTATTTCTGGAGTATAAACCATGTTCTATATATTTATCTTGGAGATGGTTGCATGCCTTTAATCACTTTTTACAAATATTCAAGTTATATGCTTAATGGCTGAACATTTTATGTGTGCTAAAACTTCAATAAAAAGGTAATAAAAATATTTTGAAGTAGTCCTCAAATTTGTTTTGTCATATACTGCAGGGACTTAGAAGATACGCCTGGTGCTTTTTCAGTTTCTCATTGAACATTGACTTGAAACAGTGCATTGTGCCAGATATTGTTGGAACAGAAGAAAGTTTGACATCTGGCTTCTGCTCTGGTCCAGCTTACTATGTAATAGAGACAGAATGAGATATGAGCACAAACAATAATACAAGGCAGAAAGTGATGTGAACCACATATGGATTACAAAGGGGCCACCAGAAGTCTTGAAGGAAGAGAGGGCATCTGAGTTGGTCTTTGAGCTCTCAACGTCCAACTCGGTAGGATTTCAACTAGTGTGGATAAAAAAGAAATCATTTCTCTGCAGGGATGGAATAAAAGAACATCATAAAACTGTGCAAAATAATGGCATTAAGAAGTATTAATTGGTAGTTACAAAACAAGCATGGGATGTAAGGTAAAGCATAGGAAACAGAGTCAATAATACTGTAATGATTATCAATGGCGCCGGGTGGGCACTTGAATTATTGTAGGGAACATATTGTAACCTATATGAACATCTATCCAGTGTGCTGTATACCTGAAGCTAATACAAAAAGAGTATTGAATGCAAACTGTAATGAAAAATAAGATAAAAGAACTGTGCAAGTGTGAAAATGTGAAGGGTGTATATGTGTGTCATCTATGTGAAAATATAAAGTATGAATATGATTTATGACAATTGTGAGAAACATCTCTGGTTGAACATGTGAATTAATTGACACAGCAATGTATCCATACATTGCAAAGAGTTTCTATAGTTGCTTTTTCATGGTTTGGGGAATCATGAAGTGTATGTCAGCACCACAGTGTTTTGAGGGTACCTGACTTGGCAATCTTGGGGAGAGGTTCTCACATAAGAACCAAGAGGATGATTTTGTTGGAATGCAGTGCCATGGGCAAAGGAGAGGTGGGAAACAGAACTTAAGAGCCAGTCTAGGCTAAGGTTTTGGTATTGTACTTATGATCAGTAGTGTCTGGTGACATAGAAAAGGCCACATTAAGGACCATTGACCTGACATTGAACAGAAGGATAGAGCTGCTCTAACAACGCAGCCAATAAGGCCAGGACACAAGTGCTTATATAGGATTCCTGTGTGCATGTCTCTGTCCAACTATCAATAAACCCAAAGAGAAGGAGGTAACTTAGCCAAGATGACAGAATGGGGTTTTGCCGGTCATTGAAACAGACCTGCTCTCTGTCCCAATCTCCTGGGGTTCTCGGGCGTGGTGGTGCACAAGAAACCCTGTTAAGTAACAGGCCACATCTGTTCAGCATAAACAGTCCAGGCACATGGCTGGGGTCAGGCATCAGCGTGCTTGCCAGTGTTTTTCTAGAAATAGGTGACATCACAGGTGACTCTCTGCTGACACTGAGATTTAGGGTAGGGAAGAATCACATGTAATTATGGGGATGTGTGTGGCAGGCGACAGAGATGGGAGAGAGAAGGGGATCTTGTTTTCTTTTTTTTTAAAGGGTTTCTTTGTGACTTCATGACCTGACTTGATGACTGTGGCAAGTGTCCTGAAAATGACTTCAGGAATGGTATGCGGGTCATCTTCCTCGTGGTGGCTGTGTTAAAGGTTCTCGGGGGGATGCTTTCGGCGCTCTTCACAGTGTGAGCCCTGGGCAATGGGCCAAAGTTGTTTTAAATCTCAGTTGCAAGTTCTGGCTCTTTTCATGTGAGTGTGGGCCAAAAGGAAGTCTAATAACTTATCAAGTTGAGGCACCGCAGGGAGGTTCAGAAGCAGGAACTTTGGAGAAGTGGTTTAGAGTGCAAGGTTATTAACTCCTGACCTGATTGGGGCCCCTTTCTGAGCTACTATTTGTGTTTACTTAATTGGGTAAATTTTTTGAAAGACAATTGGCCTGAGAGTTCTGAGACTTAGTGATTGGTTTGTTTGTTGTTGTTTTTTTTGAAACTTTTAAATTAATTGTGTCATGGACCAAGTCCAATTATCATTCTCTGCCTCAGTTTTCTCCTCTGTAAAATAGTGATACGTGCCTGATATACCTCATTAACATCTTTAAACTGGAAGTTCTGAGAAAGAGCACAAAGTAAATGCATCTCAGCAAATTACCCAGCATTTCTTACTGACTGTAGTCACAGTAATGAGGAGTTCAAGAAATATTTAGGACACGATTTCTAGTGTCCAGGAGGTAAAGACATGACCTACAAAGCAGACAATGCCAGACTTCTTAGAGGTTGGTGTGGAGACTGTGGTGTGCAATTCACATTTCTGCCCCTGCTCTCCATCTTTTCCAGGGAAAAGTACCCATTCTCCCAGCAGTGTTGACAGCTGATAGTTCAGAGATAAATCTTCTTTATCCTCTACTGTCTTTGGTCCTTGCTCTAGATCCTCAGGGCCAGTGACTGGTACAGAGAGACATGTAAAGGCCCTAACCCTCTTGGAATAATCCAGAACAATTCTGAAGGGCCATCCCATCTCCAGAGCTCCCCATGTGGTTGACTGTTGCCCTTGAAGAGACAACATGACAGTCCCACTTTTCCTTTGCACAACCCCATTCCTTTCATTTCCCCAGATCTCTCGATCCCTGGAGAACTCCCCAATAAAATTCTTCTCACTGTGCTCACTTCAACAGTACATCTACTAAAATTGGAATGATACAGAGAAGCTTAGCATGGCCTCTCCACCAGGGTGGGATGCAAATTCATGAAGCATTCCATATTTTCCAACCAATAAAATATAAATTAAGAAAAAAAATCCTTTATGCTTATTTCCAGAGTCTGCTTCTTGGGGAACCTGAGTTGTAGTAATTAATCAGGAAAGAAAAAGAGCTATAGGAATTTAGTGGGAAGAAAGCAAATCCTGCCTTGGGGATATGAGACAGGAAAAGCTGCATGTGGAAGATGGTGTTTGTGAAGCAGTTTGATAGATGTGTAGGTTTGCACTGGAAGAGATGGTGGAAGAGGAAATAGGGGGAAAAGTAGTCATTACTGTATTGACAAGAAATAGAATAAGCAAAGACTCAGAGATCAGAAGGTGAGATATGTGAGTCCAAAAAGTAATGTTCAGGGAGGTTGGGTATATTTTCCCATTCACAGGGCAGTACAAGATCAGGATGAGAAGGAGGATGAATGTACGTAATGGAGGGTCCTAAACCAGGCTTAGACTGAGGTACTGGATCAGAGAGGGAGGGGAAAAGCATGGGAGGGTGATTTAGTGGAGGAGCTGTACAACACAGGCTATGCATTCAGAGAATGGTCCAGGAGCTAAAATAAGGAATCTCTTTAAATGGAAGATAGTGTAATCTCAGATCACATACAAATTAGAGGGCTTTCAATGAAGTAAAGCTAGCTTGAGGATGCTCTGAGGAGAGAGAGAGACAGGGTGGGAGAGGGAGGCCACAGTAGTCAGGACATTGGTCTGAAATTCTAACTTACAACATAAACTGAGTCAAGGATGACTGGCTCATCCTTGGGACTGTAACTCATCACAGCCACTTACTGTCATTTAGACAAATCACTTCACTTCTCTAATTCTCCTATTCTGTGTTTGTAGAAGTAAATGGATTATGATGAACTTTTAAGAGAACATTCTGTGAAGTGCTTTGCAGTGCCTACTACGTAAGAAACCCTGTATAAGTAATTCTGGACATTAGCTCTACCAGTAATGGTCTACCAGTGGTGTCCAACCTGTGACCTGCAGGCTGCATGTAGCCTAGGATGGCTATGAATGTGGCCCAACACAAAATCATAAATTTACTAAAAACATTGCTAGATTTTTTTGTGTACATGTTACAATGTATTTCATGTGTAGCCCAAGACAACCCTTCTTCTTCCACTGTGGCCCAGAGATGTCAAAAGGTAGGAGACCCCTGGTAGATTTTTGCAAATAGACTCACACCTGTGAGTCTCTAATTCCTCATCTAAAAAAATGAGTTGCTGGCCTTTTACACTTATTACCTTCTATACTGTTGATGCCGGGTTCCAAGTATGATTTTCTTCAAAACTAAATGAAAACAAAAACACAACCCCAACTCAACAAGATTGATATACTCAGTGAACTCACTGCCCAAAGACAGGTGAGGGACTTGAAGGGGGGAAAAAGATGTCACTGACCCCAGTGCTGCCAGAGCTAGCATCTGTTTTGGAATTCCCTGATTAATAACACATTGTTCTAAGATTCTGTGGGTGTTGGATTTGCCAAATGTTTTTTTTTTTTCCTACCAGAAGATATTCTCTACTCCAACTACTCACAAAATGTTTACATCCTTTGCTGCTTGGTTTTGAGCCAGAGCCAAGGGATCTTAAAGAATCTTTGAATGGCATCTAGGTCTTTTCTGTGAAACACTGTGCGGTCAGTCACTGATTCAAACCTGATCCGTGAACAGAGTGCTGTTCTTCTTCTATGCTTCCAACACCCCCACCAGGTGTCAGGAAAAGCTTTGTGGGCATGCATTATATCAACACATCAACACAGCTCGGATTGTGGTAGGGCCCCAACAGATGGCAGCCAACAGCTGAACTTACTGCAGCTGAACAATAGCACACTCCCTTTCTTGGTTCCCCATGTTGATCTTTCGCAGCTCATCCAGTACAGACTTGTACAGTGTTCATTCCAAACTGAAAAGGGAATCTGAAAGCAGCCCATTTTCCCAGGTTTCCTCACTCCCTGCTTTATGTATGGGGATCTAGAAACAGGGGAACAGTAGATTAGGGGAATCTCTAATCTACTCAAGGCAGGGGTTTCAACCATGTACAGTGGGGCTCTGGGGCTCTAGATTCAGTGTCAGTGCATGGATTTTTGTTGTAGGTCTTTTGTGCTTTATTTCATATCTGTCACAGTTTCTATTCAGTGGGCAAAGGTTGCTTGGAGCATGTACGTCTTGCGAGTCCCTTAGGGAACATTAAGGAATGGTTTATATTAAGTGGCTGCCCAGATTTTGGTCTTATCTCTTATCCTCCATCCAGTTACTACCATAGAAATAGCTGTTACAAATGTGAAAGTCATATGCCCCAGAATCAGAAGGCTTGGGCATATGAAGGGTATATGAATGGCATATGAAGGCTTGGGCATCAGAAGGCTCTGGCTGTATCTGCAAGAGCTACATATGTGACTTTGACAAGTCATCCTGAGCATTGATTCACTCCTCTGAAAAAGGAACATCATGACAAGCTGTGGTGAGCCTTGGATGAGATTAGCCAAGTGTACTGTGGATTTCAGAAATGTAGGACGCCAGGGAAGTGGAATCACGATTTCCCAATCTGACGCTGGACTGCCTGACCAGAACGTCACAACCTTCGGACCCCATTCTCAGTTATCTTTCCAATTCTGCTGTACGTAGAGGAAAATATACGATGCATCTTTCATTGCTCTTTGACTGCTATCCTTTATGGGACTTCCTGGCAGATATACAGTGGTTTTTCTGGTGAGGTCATTATGTTTTAGTCAATGGCTAGGGCCCAAAACCAACATCTTCACCGCCTTTATGAGATAAATTCTTGTAAAAGGCTATGGTTGATGCCATGAGGGCTGTCTTTCTATGCAGAATGGAAAAGAAAGAACTTTCAGTCAGCTCCTGGTGCTGACTGTCTTCCAGATACCACACTGAGGGCTACTTACCCCCTTAGCAGAATAAGCTTTACCTAGCTTTAAGGGATCAGCCTGTGTAATAGAAGCAGGGAAGACGTATGTGTCTGTAATTCATCTGTTTTACTGCAGCTTGCCTTCCGTTTTAGTGGACCAGTTACTGTAACTGAACTCTTTGTTTTTCTTAGGACAGCCCTGAAAGGGCTGATAACTATGATAACTCTATAAAAGAAAAGCCAAAGAGAGCTATGAGCATAAATACTTTTACTTTAATCTCTAGCAAGTCTGCTTCTGTCTGGATCCATCCCTACTTCATAGGTCCTGGTCATCTTCCACATGGCAGAACGTAGTTCCCTAGAGCAAGGGAACACATTCCTGGACTTTTAAATACCTAAGGGCTACCCTGTTTTCCTGATTGTGGCCCATGAGAGCTTGGCTTCTCAGAGCCAGTTTCCTCTTTGAGGGATTTACCTTTATCCTGAACATGGACCGCAAAAAATGACTTCCCATTCAGGAGAGTGGGTCTCCTGTCCAGTTCAAGAGATATGGCCTCCATAGTATGAATATTTCTGAACATAAGCAATAACTTCACATTAATCTCATTTATTCCAAGTAATGCCCTCATAGAACAAGTCATGGGTGGTTCTTAGACAAGGAGATGTCAGGGAGCCCGTGAGTGGGAAATCCAGCACAGGTGATTAAACCAAGTTAGTCTGTTGCATGTTTATAATGCTTTTAAGTATTCAAACATTTTTATTTCTGTGGTCAATGGGAAGCCTACCACATGATCAGTGGGGTTTCGTATCCCCATTTTCCATGAATAATGAATAATGTGAGGTTCACGCAGCTTCGGTGCTGTCTCACGACCTGAGTGTTCACACAGCCTTGGGTCACTGGGTTCAGGACACTCTCAAATCACACCCGGATGTCTAGATCCACTTTTTCCTGTAGATGGGTAGCAGACACTGTATCTCTTTGGAGCATCTTGTCCCCTTAGGTCTCTAGGACATGACAGCTAGCTCACACACTGAAGGAAGTTCTGTATCTGATTGGACTTGTAATTTTCCTTTTTGGGAAGGAGTGAAGGTATCTTCATCCTCTCGGAATAAATGAATAAATGGACAAATACATTGATAGCTAGATAAATAAAACCGACGTCCCATAATGTAGTATTCTACATTACATCTGTAGCAGCCAGATGTTTGGAAGGCATGAAATGTGGTACAGTAGGGAGTCCACAGTGTGTGACAGAAGCCTTTTTTTGCTCCACCTCAGATGCCCTTGGCTGCTTTGCTTTTCCAATACATTCCCTGCCTCCCAGAAGACTGTTACACTGCCTCTTGGTCCAACACTCTGAGTTTCATGTGTTCACTGGATGGAGTACAATTTAAATCCTTAAGCTGAGCTGTGTTCATCCTATGTGCTCCTATTCTTTGGAATTGGATGAAATGGCCTTTGCTTTACTGAGTGGTCGCGGAAGGATCAGACAATGTGAACTGAACATGTGAAGGAATCAGACCTCCGTGGGGTAAACCCTAAGTACCCTCTGTACCAATGTGTAGCAGGAGATGGAGCGGAGGAGACAGGCAGATCAATTCCTCCTCCTTATTTCTTCTGTGAACCACTCTGGGATAGAGTTTTCTATATAGCCCCTCCAGGGAAGGTGCTATGTGCTAGAAAACAATCTTCCAGCATCCAGTACCTTCTCACTGAGACTCAAAGAAAAGAAGTGGTCAGCGGAGCAACTCAATGAACTGTTTCTCATCTTTTCCTGCTTCGGTTCTATTTTTATTTTTAATGCACATCAACTGAGCTTGCACCCTGCCCCTAAATGTGGGGTTAGGGCTTTTATCCTTGCCTTGAGTTTTGCTTTTGGAGAACCAAGGCTCAGAACATATCTTAGCAACTCCTATTCCGTGGTAGCTAGTGCAGTAATGGGCACATTGTACTCCTTGATAAATTCAGAAATACTAAGTTAAATTGATTCTTTGAAGTAAAATAAGTCAGCTATCAACAGGGTGTTGGCATTTGTGATTTGTTTCTTAATGTGAGATGAAAGGTTAGCATTAGTAATAGGAGAGGAAGTACTGGGAAGCAGTTCCCTTTCCTGCACTTTGAAACCAGTCCTCAGATCAGATCTTTTTCAAGTAACCGAAGCTGAGGATCATTCTGAATAGACTTGGGTAGTGAGGGGTTGGTTTATTTCCTCAGCCCCTCTCTGGAAAAAGCAGGCTCAACCAAATCTCTGATTCTCCTATTAAAGTCCCTCAGAAAAATCTCTTTTCCCTAAACCAGCCCTGAAATGCCTCCCAGTCGCCTTTCTTGCTTTACTGTGATCTAATTCAGATTCCAGAATCATTTTAAAAATTGTTTTATATATTTCTACATAGATATAGAAATATATAGATAAATATATAAATATGTGGATAGATAGGTACACACACACGTCTTAATGTAAGATCCTCTTGCATTATGTGTAAGTCAATTTTCCCATCTAATTAGGGGGCAGAGTGTCAGGGAGCTTGCGGCTCTGTTACAAAGGGTGTGGGTGAGAAAGAATCTGACAGGTGTGCATGGCCAGGCGGGGACTTGTTACCTCATGTTAAATTCCCTGCTGCAATAGAGAGCAGTATGGGTGGCTTGCCAAAACAGGATGGTGGCTAGGTCATATCTCTTTTCTTAAGTGAGATCTTTATCCTGAAAAGTGATACACTGAGGCCTTTATAACCACAGTAGAATATGCAGTAATGTTGTGAACACATTACTGTAATGATTCTGCATTGTTAATCAGCTCTGTGGAAACTGTCATGAATGTCAGCAGTCCTTTCTGTCCCTAGACAATTTGATCAATCTTTCTCAAGGTACTGAGCCTTCCTGAATCACAAGTGACGATTTAGGACACAAAAGCATTGCACAACCATGACTTGTGACAGATTAGCTGGGCCATCCTTATTAATACCAGTTAATCTATTAAACAACGTGTAAGGTCCCTATCAGCTTTAGAACTCTTGAACTTCATCTGTGATTTATATAACTTCCATAATGAGACCTCTCTCATTATGTCTTGGTTCACAAGACTTTTACCTTCAAAATATTTCTTCAATCTCAGGTTTCCTTACAGTTATAACAGTTCACTAAAATGTGTTGACTGGAGTTCTGCGGCACATAGTGTGGTCCACAGAATGCCCATGTTGGCATCACCTGGGAACTTGTTAGATATGCAGAATCTTGGTACTTAGCCCAAGTCTCCTACATGAGGGTCTACATTTTATCAAGATCCACAACTAATTTAGACATTAAAATTTGGAGCAGAGAGCTGGAGCTGGGAGATCTTCCAGATGTGATGTCAAGGTTCACTGCAAGCCATCCCCTTCTAAGCAATGAGGTTAACTCACAGGTGCCAAACTGAATACTTAGATTACACGAGCTGCTTGGCAGTAAGGAGGCTGGAGCGTCTCAGCTGCAAGTGCCAAGGAACAAATTGTTTCCATTGCTGCCAGTGACTCAGATGATCCTTCTTCCACAGCATATTTCATAATCCTAGTGAATTTAGACCTCACATGTATACTCAATGCTGTAACTCTAGCATTCATTTGGTTTATCAAAAATCTCACCTTTTTATTACATAAGGGTTTCACACTCAATATCTTCTTAATCTGAAGGTATTCTTTCAACTTATTATTCAGCTGCTTCTTTTTTATTCTTTGGGACCCACCCATCAATTTTCCAGGGCACTTCTTCCTCGCCTCCAAGCTCAGGTACCCTGGACTATCCTGTCCCATATGTGTTTCTTTTCAATCTCATGAGGTACCATAATTAAAATTATTTTGTGTAGATTAGCTGAGAACTTTTGTCATTACCTACCAATATGAATTTTAATTGTTATCAGTAAAATCAGAAATGCTTAATTCCTGGGTTACTGGGAAAAATAATTGAAGTCTTATATTTAGAATAGTACTATCTGAAACACAACCAGGCCATGCTGAACCCACTCAAAAACACAGCCCACAGTTTTTCTCTCAATCTGTACATGACTTGATCCTTCTCTTTCTTTAGATCTCAGGGTTAAATGCGATCTCTTCAGAGAATAGGTGTCTTGATTGGACACAGATAGTAAGAAAAATGTCTCTATAAATAGGCAGAAATTCCAGCTGCCCTGACTATTGCTCAGTTCCTGTGTGGACAGAGAGTAGCAAGGGGAAGAGATAGCAGGGCACCACTTCCTAACAGGAAAGACCTAGTGGTTGAAATGATTGTACAGGATGATTTGGCAACGAGGAAATCTAATCAGAGATTACTTTGCCCCAAACATAACACAGAAACAACAGAGAAAATTTCAAGACCTGAAGGAGCCGTGAAGCTCCAACAGGGGTAACCCTAGGGCTGCCTACATCAGAGCTGGGGACCATCGTGGTGTCTCCGCGATGACCCGTGATCAGTGCCCTAACTCCAGACACAGGAAATCTGCAGAAGACTGAAGGTATTTTCTTCCAGGGGAATGGAGACTTTGAAACAAATATTAAGTTATTGAAAGTTGAAGTTATATTTTTAGACTTCTCTAAACTGAGTGATAATGCCTACTAAAACTATTTTATTGCCTTTGTATCCCATTAGAGTTTATGTTTTATAATAGTTGTGACAAGAGGTAGCTTGACACACGTCTCATCAATTGATCAATAAAAATTTTAGATTGATGACTAAAGCAGTTATTTAATCTCTTATTCCATAGTAAGCACTCACATGATAATTCACACTGCACTTTCCATATAGAAAAAAGGACTTGAGAATTTGTTTTATATGTGTGTGTGAAAGGGAATAAAAGAACATAAAAAACTTATTGAAAGGTTTAGATTCAAACATGCTTTAATCAAAATTCTTTCTTGAAAGTGAACCTAATATCTAGTATGCCAATCTGTAGTCAAGGCCAGCTTATACTGAAATAGGACTTAGAAGTTTTATCTGAGCTCACTGGCAATGAAAATATGGCTGGCAAGTACAGTCGGACAAAGTTAAGTTTATTTCCTTCCCCGGTGGTAAACAAGGTCAGTGTCTAAAGTAAGATACCGTGTTCAGTTATATTTAATCCCCCTGGTGAACTGCTTCCAATCCTGTCTGAGAACGCCGAGGATTTCGGGGGCCTCACTGCCGCTCCTCCAGCGATAAGTCTGCATAACCAATCAGAAGGATGTATACTAACTGACGAATAGAAAAAGTGGGATCTTTCCTTCCAGAAACAGTGTTAAAAAAGCAGATAGATATTTAAATAAAAGCAATAAGACTTTGATATTGTTAGCTCAATACCCTCATTTGATAGATGAAGAAACTGAGGCACAGAGAGTGAGTCTAATAACATGATAGCTAAGGTGAGAATATACAATTCCTAAATTTCTATCCAAAAATTTCTCCAGATTACTACTTTTTCTTCTCTTTTTTAAAAATTTGCATCTCTTTTTAAAAGATTTATTTATTTATCTATTTTTAGAGAGAGGGGAAAGAAGGGAGAAAGAGAGAGAGAGAAATATTAATATGTGGTTGCCTCTTGTGTATCCCCAATTGGGGACCTGGCCCACAATCCAGGCATGTACCCTGACTGGGAATCGAACCAGGGACCCTTTGCTTCTCAGTCTGGTGCTCAGTCCACTGCACCACACCAAACAGGGCCTGCTTTTTATTTTCTAACAAAACATTCTTTAGAAGATTATTAAATATTTTATAAGGATTACAAATATCTCTGTCTATTTATTGTTTGGTGGGAGGTTTTGTGGTTAAGAGCAAGCCTGGACCAAGAAGCACATTGCATGACTGAATAGAAACCTAAAAATATCTTTAATTGCACCATTTTTTAAGGTAGACAGATCATTCAAGTGTGTTTAAAAATCAGAGCAAATGATTGTATCTTGATGTAGTTCTGGCTACAAAAAGAAATGTATCTGTGCATAGGATTACAAGGATAATCTCTCTCACTCTCCATCAAGTGTTCCTCTGAAACTGAGAAGGAGGAACTCAGAGTCTGACCCTTCTGATTTCAGACTAGAACCAGTGGATAAGCACAAAACCCTGAAGTTCATGACCTTTCAGGAATTATGCTGGGTGTGAATGAAAGCTGGTGGGAAGCAGCAGATACATAAGACAATGTGCAGTAATTCTTAATTTAGACTTTGGAAGTATTTAGAGTAAATTTTAATTAGTTATGTTAATAGCTCACCAAGAAGGTTTAGACAGGAAAGTGAAGGCCGGAACAACTTACGAGAAGGATTAAATCTTGAAGACTGAGATGAAGTAGGCTTCAGTGGTATACATACCACCTACATGATAAAGGAACACAGTTCAACAAGCCAGAAATGACTTCCCTGAAGTGATATTTAAAGGAATTATAATGGACAGAAAAAATATAAGCCATAAGGGGAAATTCTGAGAAATTAAACCACATTAAAATTAAAAACACAAACTCTTAATCATTAAAAGACACCACATAGCCAGTGAAAAAAGACAAGCTGCACAAAGAAAGAAGATATTTTTCACACATTTTAGATCTAATATGTATAAGGAATTCCTATTTATAAAAGAGAAAGAAATGAAAGTGTAATAAAAAGAGGAAAGACACAGATGGGCATTTCTCAGAAGTAGAAACACAAGTGATCATAAACACACACAATGTTGCTCTGTTTGCGTTATCTAAGAAACACAAATTTAATCACTAAGCCGGTGTTTTGCACAGAAAGGTTTGGTACAATTATGCAGCTGGACTATCTGTGTAAAAAGGCAGTGAGAATATGCACCACTGGGGACTCCTATCCCCTGCTAGTGGGAGTATAAACTGGTCTACTGCTTTGGGGGGAAAATGGAATCACCTAGTGAATTTCAACCATGTTCACACTATAACACACAGCAATTCCTCTTTCGTGCATATCCTACACAAATGTGCATAGGTGTAGCACCAGATCAAGGAGCAGGCACTATTGCTGTCCTGGCAACACTATCAATATTAGTGAAATATTGGGAAAGATCCTAAATGTTCTGCCCAGCTCAATGAGTAAATAAACTCTGAGGTTTTCATGAGGCGAAATAGTAACCAGAGGAAACAAGAATTCATTCATTATCAACAAGGATGAATCTCAAACATATAATGATGGATCAAATAAGCATATGTAATTTTCCTAACTACATAAAAGGTGAAAATGCTAACCTAAACTGCATAACTTATTAAGCACAAATATCTAAGTAGAGAAACAACTAGAGAGAAGGAAAGAACTAATTGTGTCGAAATTCAGGACCAGGAATAGCTGTTGCCGGGAGGAAACGCGATGGGTTAAAGGTCACTTCATGGCCACAAAGCTGTTGTTCGGGTGTTGGCTACACAGGTGTTTCTTTGCTCATTTTATTATTATTTAACCACTCGTATATGTTTTATATACTTTTTCATGTTTGATATATTTTAATATAAAATATCAAAAAATCAGGAAGCTGGAGAGGAGAAAGCATATCACGAATGGTAGACTGGGAAAACAAGACTGAATAAATATATGTCTCTTCTGCTGGATGACCGAGACATCACTCTGCCCAACCAAGTGTATTTCCTGTCTCTCCAGAAAGTACTTTTTTGGTCCAGTCATTTCACCTGTCCCACCCCATGCATTCCAGGTTAAATACACTAATATTTCACAAGAAACGCCAGCAAGTAGTCAGACTCCCCATTCTGTTTCTAACTAGCTTATCTTAATTAATTTCACTGGTGAGAATATGTGTATTTTACTTTTATTACACCATAGAGGGATAATTAGGGCTAACATAGCATTCTATAGGAAATAATTTCGCCTACTCTGAAAACATAGAATCCTGGTTGTACCTGTTAGGAAGATGGGTGTGAATCTGAATCCAATGCTAATTGCCATATTATTATTTCATTTATATGAACTAGGTTCCTCATAGGTAAGTTGGAACAGCTGTAATTCCAAACTCTTAGTGCTGTTGTGAGAATGTGTATAAAACCACATAGCACATTATCTGGCAAACCTAAATAATAGCTTTAAAAGAAACTGTCAGATGTGTTTCAACTAGTATATGTATATATGCAGAATATTTTGTGCAGATTTTTTTTACTTTACACTATGGACTGAGGCTTTTATAGCTTACAACAAAGTTAATCTAAATGTGTGTGTTCACAAAACAAAGTATAAATAGCATTTAGAACTAACCATTTCAAATAGCTCAGCAGTAAGAATTGAAACCCTGTTATCTTCCACTTTGCACATTCTGCTGCACTTCTTTTCTGTTTCTGCATTGCATTACCGTTTTCTTGTATTAGAGCGCATACCAAAGGATTACAAGAATACTCAATCCCTTAATTTGCAGTCATTCAAAGTTCAGTCTTCATTCTCTGTCTTTAGCTACTCCGGGCTCTTTGTTTAAAATTCACCAAGTTTAAGAAGGTTCTCTCTGTCTTCAGTGCATTCAGACCGTGTCTGCTGCCAATCACTTATCACCAGGGAATTGCATTGATGTGTGCCTGCCGCACGGCGCTGCTCTCTCTCCTTCTGCATCACACTCTCCTCTCTTAACAATGATCTCTGTGTTCTGCTTTTGAGCCTAGATGGCCAGTTGAGGTTTATATCCATACCTTTTGGCAGGAGGAAAATCTAAAAAATATGCCTCTTACAGAGATGACTGAATTCAATCAGTATAGCCTTTTAAAACTGAGGATTTTACTCTTTCGATAATTTATAGTAATAATGGTAGAAGAAAAATAAGTACAATTTAGAATGACCCCAGGATTTTTTTTTTATTAAAGAGAAAATATAAAATTTGATTGAAGTCTGAGATGTTCGTTACCGTAGCTCCCATACCTAGAATGATGTTTGGTCAGTGCTCTGTTAAAAGGCAACTATTCAACATTTGTTTAAATGAATTAATGCAGGTTATTACTGAATTAATAAAATGGGCACACATGTGAATAGAAAAGGAAACATTTTGTTCTAAGCCTTGACATGAACTTGAAAGCCCTGATTGTTGAGATAGATAATGTATGAGTCCCAAGGAATCCTTGTGAAGGTAATTTTTTTAAAAGGCTTTATATTTTAGAATAGTTTTCAATTTACAGAAAAGTTGGAAAGATAGAACAGAATTCACATAAATCCTACACCCAGCTTTCCTTATTGTTAACATCATACATTACTATGGTAGATTTGTCACAGCTAATGAACCAATACCGATATTGATACATAATTATTAACTAAACACCTAATTTGGATTTTCTTAGTTTTTAGCTAATATGTTCCAAGATCTTTCCACAAATGGCTCCTCCTGCAAAGTGACACAGATTACTTAGATTGCCATTTCACTGGACAAAGCACGTTCTACAGCATGCCTTACTTCAGAAGGCAGAGAACTGCAATTCTACAAAGCTGATAGGAGGCTAAAGAAATACAAATATTTTGGTTAATGGTACTAATGGTAATTAAAGCAATTCACATCTTTAGAGTTCACAGAATTGTTCAAGAATATTTGTAATCTTTTACTTTAAGGTCAGAAATAAAGGTCACAGGGACTTTGGAACAGAGGAATTCAAAAGGTTAAGTAGTTTGTCCAGAGTTGTACAGCTAGCAAATGGCCAACCAAGATTAAAACCCAGAACTTTTGACAATATCCTGATAAAAAGTATTCTGCCCAGTAAACCACAAGTATCTCCTGCCTTCATTTGCTGCTCCTTATTTGCAGTGACCTAGACACAGGACCTCAAAAACTCTGGGAAAGGGGTCTGGAAATTTTTCTGTAAAGAACAGGAGAGGAAAGGTTTGGGGTTAGCCTAGATTGTGACTCCCCAATCCTACATTTACAGCAAAAGCCCTAGTAGAGAATACATTAATAGATGAATGTGTTACAATAAAACTTTATTTACAAAAGTAGAAGGTGGTCTGGATTCAGAGCACAGGTCACAAGTGCTGAGAAATGGAAGGAATCTACACGGTGATCTGTAATATATTTATATGTGTAGTCTGTGATAAATACAACTCAAAATTCACAGATTTTATTATCCTATAATTCTTTAAAAATCTTTCTTTGTCAATGCCTTTTTAATTCTTATGATTGATCATAAAAATAGCCTCCATCCTTTGTTAATCTCCTGTCAACATTATTCTATATCTCACAGTAATTTATGATGCTCTCTAGACCAGCGGGATTATTCACCTGACTCTTAGGGAAAATATATGCATATTAAAGTATTTCAAGGTGGCACTTAGGGATTCTAGGAAGTTAAAGGACACAGATATAGGGCTGGGGCAGTTGAAACTAGAAAGGGAAAAAGGCACATGCTGAAGTTTGGAAGAGTTTGTAAACCTGACTTTGTACGTGTGCAAGTTTTAAAATATATATAGATAGAAATCTTGTGTGGTCTTTATTACACATAACATATCAACTAACGACAGAAGATGCCAAAAATTGTGCCATCGGGAATTTTTGAAAGGCTTTCAGGCTGTATTTATATAAATTACTTTCTACTCTTATGTAATCACAATAAAGGAGTTGGATCGAAACTTTAAAATATTTTTTATCATGGAAATATATTTATATACAGTTTGTGAATAACAGCATGCTTATATGTAAATAATACATATGTTTACATATTTTTATGTATATGAGCATACATATAACTATACATAAAGCAAACTTAGGAGTTGAAAAGGAACAGGTTGGTGGGATGGAAAAGCTACAGAGATAGCCCCATATGTGTGAAGTATACCTAACACAACCAAATATTTCTGTAACAACTAATTAACAGGAGAATATTCTCTCTCTAAAGAGCTTCCTTGGCTCACTCAGGGGTGTATTTAAGCTCCTCTTATATTCTGATACTTGCTCAAAGACTGAATGTAATCTCTTTAGGACTTGGTCTTAAATCCAGCTAATTGGCCTCAAGTTCCTGGCAGTTCCTCCCCACAAGAAGTCTATTTCCCCAGCCCTTGACTAGAGATGGCCTTGTAATAAGCTTTGATCAGTAGAGTACAGTGGACATGATTGTGTACAACTTTTCAAGAGGCCCTGTACCTTCTGCATTTGCATTCTTGAACCACTGAAACTATGTGGAGAGAGAGGCCAGACTGCAGTCAGCAGCGATCACCGGACATGGGAGTGGAGCCTTCTTGGACTGTCCCACCTCAGGCAAACAACCAGGTGACTGCAGGCACATGTGTGATCCTGGCTGACCCCATCAGAGCAACCACTCAGCAACCTCAACCCACTGAATGGTGAGACATGATCAATAATTTTAGCTTTAAGCTAAATCTGTGGAAAAATACAATATGATAGTTTCAGAGAGCCCCTAGAGAGGTCAGTTTGTGAATTAAGAATATATGAATGTGGTTCTACATTTGTATGTGTTTGTAGATATGGGTATTGTGTGTGAGTACAGGGCAAAGAATAGTTAGACGGAACTAATATTTATTGAGTACCTGACTGTGCAAGGCACTGTGAGATATATGTTTATTTAAACATCTTATGTGGCTATTCTGATTATTCTACCAGTGTTAACCAAAAAACAAGTAAATTTCCCTCTTCTTTTGCCTCATGAGCAGTTTAATTTTCTATGTTAACCAAACATCACAAAACACCCAAATAAAATATTTACCTTCCTAAAAGTTTCATTTAAAAACTATTGTCAAACACACAATAGGAAAAATTCAATGACAGATAAATTAAGGGGGAATATTTGCAACTTGTATCTCAAAAGCTAATGTTCATAAGTTTAAAATATTTTTTTCAGAACAATAGGTAAAAGTCAAACACCCAATAAAATAGAAAAAGATACTACTACTGAACTTGCAATACATTGATATCTAAGAAAGAATGTTTATTCAAGTAAAAATCTCAAAGCAAAAATTGACATTATATATTTATTGACCAGAACTGTTTTGTTAGTTCATTCAAATGACATTGTAGAATACTAAATACCAGATATTTTAACCTGAGGAAAACAGAATCCTTCCATGAATTAGTCCAGAGCTAGGTGGAGACAGAAAAACAAATGATCAGTGTACTATGCCAGGTTAGTACTAAGTTCCTGAGATATGCAAGAGTATGGAAGGATTTGAGACACTCCACAAGGAAATAACAGAGAATCCCTCTTACAGGAGATGAAGCTGGAAATTTCCTAAAGGAAAAGTTAGAATTTTCCTGATGAATCAGGTGCCAGGAGAGGTGAGGACGTTATCTGAGGAAAAGTGGGCCCAGCATCAAAGGAGAAAACTGGAAAACCGCATTCAGGGAAATACAGGAAGTGTGGTAAGAGGCAGAGCTCAAGTGACTATAAACTAAAACGAAAGAGCTGTATTGATTCCATTCAAGAGTTCCATTCCAAAATTTCTAGAACTAACCTGTTGGCGGTTTGTAGGGGGATGGGGCTTCAGGTCTGTAATATGTTAAATTAGATTTTAAATAAAATTCATTCTCTGGAGGATAATTTTTAGGAGTCATGTGGGGCTCAGCGACCAGTGGGCAGCTGGGTGGTTGTGCAGAGAATGAAGGTGGAGAATGAAGATGACTCCTGAGTTTAGAGCTCAGTATATCCATATTCAATGATGAATTGTTTATTTCTTGCAGGGGCAGACAGATCAAAGCTGGTACCCATGATCCCTGGCTCCTGGTGGTCACAGCTGGTGCAATTTCCTCCCCTTGAGTATGGGAGGAACCTTTGATTTGCTTCTAATCAATAAAATATGGCCAAGAGGAAGAACCTGGCATCATTCCCATGACTGTTAAAATATACGAGTCTCTGCCATGCTAGCCAACTGGCTCTAAAGATGGTCCTTGATCGGGTGAAACATTAAGAGGCCCTTTTGGAGGGGTGGGAACACATGTCAAGAACACATGGTGGACTGCCTCTAGGGCCTGAGGACAGCCACCAGATGATGGCAGCAATTGGCTGAGGCCATCAGTCCTGCAATAAGGAAATAAATTCTGCCAAAAACCTGTGTGAGCTTGGAAGCAGATTCTTCCCCAGTCATTTCTCCAGATGAGAATGCAGCTCAGTTGACACCTCAATTACAGTCTTGCAGAAAACCCACATGAGCTGCACCCAGACTGCTGACCCACAGAAACTTTGGGATAATGAATGCGTATTGTTTTAATCCTCTAAATTTGTGGTGATTTGTTATATAACACTAGATAATGAATGCAAGTGTTTATTATAAAATTAAAAGCATTCCTCTGTGTGGACAGGTCTAGTCCTCCAAACACAAAAGATTTCTTCAGCTAATTTTTGAAACTCAACATTTGCCGACTTAACCTTTAATGTCTTGCCTACCATGCCCGCCTTTTGGCCTTCAATGATGGTTTGGCAACTCAGAGCCAGTTTATGGAAATTGCCCTCGGCAGTATATTTAACTACTTTTGTTTTCCATGCCAAAAATCCTAAATTCTTGAGTGATATTTCTAGAGCTATGACTTAGCTGTCAACCAAAATGCCTTATCCCCATTGCACTGATCTTATGCCAAGATGGTAAGGTTCCCAAAATTCCCTGAATGCTTTGATTGACTTTAATTACAGTGAAGTCTACCAGCATAGAGCTAAATGCCATTTCCAAGAGCAACAGTGTTGCCACACATGATCAGAAATCTCTGAGAATCCAGGGGAAGTGGCTTCCAAAGACAAAGCCCATTGAGTGAACCTCTTTGTCCACCAACACCTTCTCAGGGAGCACCTCTTCATATCATATTTGAGGGACATTCTCCCATGCTCCAGCTTTGCTCAGTCTCAACCCTGAGGGCCATTGCCTCTGCCTCCTGATATTTTGTCCCATCTGTGAAGCTCTTCTGAGCTTCTGAGGAGACTAAGACAATTCAGCTGCAAGACCATTATTATTTAATACTGATCAGAAAGGCACAAAGACAGAACTACGTAAGAAGGGACAAAGGGGACATATCTTTGGCTCATTTCTCAGAAGGTCACCATCCCACTGTTCCTGGGTCATTTGTACAATGAACTTCTCCTGGCACTGTCTTAAATGTCTTTGTAGCCCTGGTCTGAAACACGGTAACTTCCACTAGAAGGCAATCCGGCATTTTTTTCATTGAGGTCAGAGAATAGAAAATTTTACAGAATAATGAGGCTGTACTCTTCTCCAACATGCCGTGAGAATTCTGTTTCTCAGGTACAACTAATAGGAGTTTATTCTGGCTTGATGAAAGACACAAATCTTGAAATGGATTCCAAGAGCAGAGCGTGAAGTGGGAGTAAGTGCTCCTAAAACAACAGATTGTGTATATAATGAATGAGCTTGGGTATGCTGAAGGAGTTTACAGAGAGAGTAGGGGTTCATAGCCAATGACAAGGACAAATGCTGCCTTATTTGCATGTGATATTATAAGACTAAAGGAGTAGAGATTAAAAAGAAGGTTATAATTGATTAGAGGAAAATTTAAACATCTCAGTTAAAATTATGAGGTTTGTGTGGAGTACCTCTCCTTAAATTATACGCTTTCTAGGAAGGTTTGAATAGAATTCCTTTTTGACTTAAGAACCATTTCTTTATTCTTCCTTGGTTACATTTTTTTCACAAGATAATGTAAATGCCAAATTATTTGCCACTTTCCTCAAGTGAATGATCAGCAACACAAAGACAAAGATAATGTATGTATGTCATTTTTTTGTTTTTTTTTTTTAAAGAAGCAGGCAGATAGGTAGGAAGATAACAAGAAAAAAATGATACAAGATATTAGGCTTTAGAGTAAGCACAGAATCCTCTATGACATGCCACATACTGGCTTAGTTCTTAGAAAAGCCAGTCAAATCTGTGCTCCTCAGTTTTTTCACCTAAAAATAGGTTTAATAATAGCTACTCAATCATCATCAAAAGATAATTTTGTAGCTCAAAAGAAACACTGAATATAACAGCATTTCGGATAGTGTCAAACTACACAAAGGCAACGTGCTCTTTCTAGGCTCTTTGGTGAAGCCGTGCCACTGTGAATGCAGTGTTTTGAGAAAATCCATACCCCCCAGAAAAGAAGACCAACTGTAGCTTCATGGATGGTCATGAAAATGCTATTTATAATATCAAATGTTCAAACTAAGCTGAGTGATCAACAATAGAAAGCCACTTAAATAAATATCCATTTAGTCATAAATTAGACAATCATGTAGCCAAAATAATGGTGTAGAAGAATTTTCAGTTGCATTGGAAATTTGTAACACTACATGAAGAATTACAGAATATTAATTATGAATGAGTGTGTATGAGTGTGTGTGTGCTCACAGGGATGTGTGTGTATATACAAAGACATGTAAACAAATACGATAGTAAGATTGTAGATTGCTTTTCTTATTTTGACGTATCTTTTGTAATGAATAATTTGTAAGTTCCAAATGAACGATCATGTCCCCTCATGTACCTTCAGCCTCTGTGAGTTCCATGACCATGGCCTAGCTCCAGGAGAGGCTGCGAAAGGAAGCAGCTGTCACACTTAGCTTCTACGTAGAATGGAGACTTTTGCAGAAAAGGACAAGGGGGTGACTACTGTGCAGTCGGTGTTCTCTACCACAAAAATAGGATTGTGTTGTAGACATAGTTTGAAAAAGTAAATGAGTCTAGAGCTGAACACATCCTGGCATACAAGAGGTTGGGACAGAGTGGCGGAATCTCCACTTCTACTGTGTGCTGGCTGCCTAGGTTCTCAAATTCGCTCTGCAGAGCAATGAGGTAGAAGGAGTCCGGGAAGAGGAGTCATGAGCCTTGGTTCAGCCAACTCTCAATCCTCAATTAGGCAGCTTCCTTAACGTTGTTTACTTCCCAATCTGCATAGAGTGACTGCGTTTTCTGGCTCTGAAATGTTACGTTTCTGTGAGTATAGAAATATATATTCTGGCCACCAGCAGTCATATATTCATTCTTGCAACATTTTTTTGTCTAACCCTTTTCAAGGGACTACCTGAGACAAGCAGGACTAAAGGAAAGCTATAAGGTGTTGCCTTAGGAACTAGGGCTTACTAACTGGTTTATACCTCACAACCTTGCAAGTTTAAAAAATAATGCTAGCGATTTTATAGAGGAGGAAAAGAGGCCTAAGGAGGTGAAATAATTAGGAAACAGTTGAGAAGCATTTACACCCAGGTATGTCCAATTCCAAAGGTAGTGTTTTCCCCAGGAATCAGGCTGCCATGTTTCTGAGCTTGTTTTACATAATGATTTTAAACTCATCAGGGCAGGTGTCTATCTTGCAAATGGACTGGAAGGTTTTAAATAATTATTTGTCTTAGGAAAAGGTGAAAGAGAGAGTCAGTCAGAGAGAGAGAAAGATAATAAAGACTTCTGAACCATGTAAGCCCCACTAACCTGAAGAAGAAAAAAGAGAGAGAAGGGGTAGGGCAGAGGGAAGGATAGGGAGGGATGGATGGAAGAAGGAAAAAGAGGAAGGAAGAAGAAAAGAAAAGCAGAGATTTTAGGACAGTAATGATTCAAATGCTTCTTCAGCAGAAATGGACGATGAACTGAAGTTGAATCAGTCTCATTGTTCAGCATTTTCCACAAAGGTTTGATGCCAGATTCTTCCCCTCTTCTAATGGGGTCTATAGTGGGAGGCCAAGGGGGAGGCTGGTGATTGTATTTAATTATGTTCAAAGAAAGTTACAGAATCCTCAGCAGATGTGAGGCTTGCAGCTGGGATTCCGTAGCAAATGCTGCTCTGCTATCTCGCCTTCCACATTATTGCGCCAAAGCAGGTCCCAGAAAATGCCCAGCAGACACGTTGGCTGGGACTGAGTGAGAAAAGATAACAAATCTTAAGGAAACATGTTGCCTATTATTCCTCCTAATGAGAGCTGCCAGGGTGAACATTGAGCAGGCCTCCGGCTGATACTTGGACACAAAGGACCTTAATGCATCCCACACACAGATGTCATTTGCAATCTGGGGCAACAAAAGGGATTGAAGCCTTGGAAGGTAGGCCTTGTTTCTTGATACTGTATATCCCAGGGAAGACAAATAACAAACACACAGTTTGCTTTCCCAAGCGCCATAGGCATTCAAAAGCAGCTTGTTGACTGCAATTAGGATACCCCAGCTTTTAAAAGCCGACCCTCTCAGCAGGCAGTGGGATACAGTTTGGGCATGTTTCAGATTTACCATGGCAGTCTCACTGTAGGAGATGACAAGGGAGAAACCCCTAATGATTTAAAATGCACAGTCGCCTCAAGGGAGGTCTCTCTCTATGCCTCCCAGGTAGAACAGGCTAGCCTCACACTTTGTACGGGGGAAAAGCTCCTCTTTCTAGTCCTATCAAACCAGGTCCACCTAAGGGGTCACCTGTACGTGGCTCCCTGACAAGCTAATATTTCCTGTACCTCTCCACCTGAAGGCTTTCTCTCATGAAAGTGCTCTTAGAGCAGATCGAGCCAGAAATTCTGGGGAGTTAATGCCTAAGGTGTAACCTTTGTGGGTAAAGAGTAGAATGTGTGGATAAATGCCCCAGATTCCTTGCAGTTGGTAGGGCAACCCTATATCCTGCCTATCTCAGTGTATCCCCAGCTGACTGAGCCTTAGATGTCCCAGTGTGGAGTATCTTATACATAACCCACCTGTTTCTACATTTGCCGGTGGCTTTCCTTCTTTCCCTACTTCCCCTCTCTAGTTCCTCACCTTGATTCCAGAAATTATAGTCCAGATAAACCACTGGCACCAAAATCTTTGTCTCAGACTCTGCTTTCGAGGGAAATCAAACTCAGGGAGTTGGGGGATTTCAAGATCTCTCTCAATACTGCCATTGACAAATCTCAGCAGGCCCCTCACTGCCTGTGGAATAAGCAGGAAGTCTCTGGGTGACATCCGTCATTCTTCTTAACATGATCCCAAATTAACATGTAGACACATATATAATCTTTGCTTCTCCACAACAGTTCCAGAATCTCCTCTTCATAATGTCCTTATTTTAAACCTTAATATATAGACTTCCTTCAATATGCATTCCTCACTTAACAGGTAGATATTTTTCCCCTTTGCCTTCTTCAACTTTTTCTCAAGGATGCTTTTTGTGCTCCAGAAATAGAGCAGGGTGCTCTCTTTCTGAGGTCACGTAACATTTTGTGGGTAACCTTAATCAAAAGCATTTCTAGTTTTCACCACTCACCTAGGAGCAACTCCAGAGTAGATACCATCTTTTTTACCTTTGTACCCCTAATTTCTATCACAGCCTGAGAAGGGAGAGGTGCCTAGTCAAACATGTGTTGTTTGAATGACCAGAGGAATAAAATTTCAATGCTTCCCTTTTAAGGAGAGAAGTTTGATGATTCTGCCCTTTCCCTCTCCCATTCTCGGTAAAGGTATGGATATAACAGAATTTTCCATTCCAAATTTACCAGACTGGGCGCTTTGTCGAAATTTTTGGTCTGTGGCTTCCTCTTAGGCAGATAATTCTAAATGTACCGTACTCCATTTTGGGAACCAACACAAAGAAGGGGCAGCCAAGGCAGTGAACAGGGGGAATTGGATCTGGTAAAATGATGGAAGGCTGGGAGCCACACGACCAAAATTCAGCTCCTGGTTTTCCTAGATGTCTTAGTCAAGTCTCTTAGGGTTTCTGCTTCTACAACTGTATGACGAAAATAATACGTAATTTACACTGTATTTTGAGTATTTTAATGAAATGTTACATGTAGGTATACTTTGCAGAACATCATGGGACTACACACACACATACATTATGTGCCTTTCTGTAGATGTGCCTTTCTGTACTTACTTATCATTCTCAAAATTTTAATTTTAATGATAAATACTATATATAAAATAGGCCTTCAGGAGCCAAAATGATACCACCAAATGCAACCTAGAGATACAGGGCTTGATATGGAACCAGGAATTTGGGTAGAATTTTGCCTTTGAACTAAATCCCAAAAAAGTAAGAGAGTACCCATCCTAATTTTAAAGACCTTTAAAGAAGTAAGCACTCCCATTGCTCAGATATCCTCACAATTGGAATTGGACAATTTAGGCACTAAACACCTAAATATATAAAACAATATAAACACATGCTTTTTAAAAAAATATGCAGGGGAATATTGCTGTGATCAAGACACTACAAACCTAGTTTTCTTGTTCTACCACAAGTTGAATCCAGGACTGACACTTGATATCTTTCTCACTCTCATGGAATAATTCAAGTGGTTTCCCAGGGTGTTGCAAAATTTAATGCTTCTGGTTGTGATTATTTCCAGGAAGAGGAATTATTCCTGCAAGGAAAGGTGCCAGCAGCGCTGCATGGCATGTGGGATTATGCAACTCCACACACTGACCAGCATGAGGTATTTGTCTGCATACTCAGCACTTAGGATTTATGAGATGCTGTGTGTCATAAGTCTGCCCAGAGTTTCATGATGCATCAGGATGGTGCAAACAGAAGGGTTCTGGGGGAGATGGGAGCAGGAAATAGAGCAGCCACAGACAAAAGGGGTAAGTTCAGCCCATCAATATAACCCCCCAAAAGCAAAGAGTTAGGGACAAAATGGTTATCAGGAAGCCTTTATTCTGAGATAGGGGCAGGAGGAAGTGGATATTGAACTTACTTAGTGGATGGAATTCAGAGCTAGTGAAAGTCAAGAATCTAGGTAGCTGGAAGGTAGCAGGGAAATCTGCAATTGGATAAAGATGTCTCAGGCATATAGTCAAGGAACTAGGGCCAGAATTTTAGTTCCTGGCAACTGGCTTGAAAAGAATTAATCCAGCCCTGACCGGTGCGGCTCAGTGGGTTGAGTGTCCCACCACAGACTGAAAGGTCACCGGCTTGATTTCTGGTAAGGGTACATGCCTGGGTTGTGGTCCAGGTCCCCTGTTGGGGGTGTGCCAGAGGCAACTGATTGATGTTTCTCTCCCTCTCTTTCTCCCTCCCTTTCCTTCTCTCTAAAAGTAAATTAATTTTAAAAATCTTTAAAAATAAAGAATGAATCCAGATCCAGGTTTTAGAGATATGGACTCCCAAGTAAAAAGCCAAGTACAAGGACCAAAACAGAGAACTGGTCACCAAACATGCAGTTCAAATGTGGACCATGTCTCAGAAATAGGGTAGAACTGAGTAGCAATCAGAGCTTGAGACTGAGTCCCAGGGTACTGGTTATATCCCTTCTATCCTGAGATAAGAAAATCTGTGAGGACTAGGACCAGGTCAAGCCTGTAAATTAGGCTCAATTGTTCTGGCTTGGGAAAGCAGTGGTAGGCAAGGAAGAGAAGCCAAGCAGAGACTTACATTGTGAATGTTGCAGTATGAAAATGACTACAGTCCATCCACAGTGAGAGAACCATCCGATCATAAGGCATTTTCTGCCTCTCATCGATCCGTCCTCCAGAATCACTTCTATGTGCGATCAGATCTCCGGTGTGCTTCGTCTTCCCTTTAGGAGCAGCAATGCTTTTTCCTCTGGAATTTTAGGATTAGATCTCCATCAGGGATCTCATCTTGACGACTAAAATAATGACTTATTCAAGTTTCATGGCGGAAATCATCCTTTTCCAAATCCAATTACATTCCAGCTGGCACATCGCACTGGCTGTCTCAAAACCCAAACATCTGGAAGAAGGCTTGAATTGGCCATCTCCCTGCCTCTTTTGTCTGCAGCCTTTCTTAGATAGTAGGCTAGAAACATGTTCTTGGCTGGACAAGATAAATAAATTTTGTAACCATCAAGTCCCTGAAGTAATATAAAGCCGACCAAATAAGATATAGAAGGCACAAAAGCCATTTATAGTTCTATTTTATTTAATAATTGTATATCAACTACAGTGTTAAGAACAGTAAAACGATGACTATGTTGTTAATAAACCATGTGTTTTGACCCTACAAAGATCAAACTGACAATTCATTTATCTGTGGGTTGATTAGTCAGTTAATTTGGTATTTCCTGGGTCCAAAGACTGACCCGAATGGAGCCCTTGCTTGGACACTATGTAGACCAAGGAGTTGGGGGAAAAAAAAAAAAAGAACTGAAATTAACATGCTCCTAATCTCTACCTTTATTTTTAAGGATTTCATCCTTAGGTTTTGCAGGAAACACTGCCACAGGAAAACCCATCGTTTGAGTCTCTGTGAAACTACCTGTATTGACTAACTGTATGAGCACAAACAGCCTCCTTAATACTTTCTGCTCCTTGGTTTCTTCAGGTTTAAGATGGATTGTAATAACTACTGCTAGGTTTGCTGTGATGATTCCAACAGATACTACAGGCAAAGACATGCCAAACAGCAGGCACTCATTACTCGGCAATTATTTTTTACCATTGTTATTATTAAGCTATGAGACTGGGATCAGACTGGCACTGTGCACCAAAGAGCATTGAGAATTGTTGCCCGAAAAGGCAGGGGTTTACAATGCCCCATCTGTAGCAGTTACTAAAAGGAGTCAGGAGACAGTTGACATCAGTGAGAGTAAAATGTGTTCCTTTAGATACATCTGGAATTCAGCTGTGGAAAAAGTCCATTCCCTTCCTCCCTTTTCAGGATACCCATGCAAATACCAGACAAGCATTAGCCCAGTGTCCTCTCTCCAGTTCTCATATGGCGGCAAACCTTCTCTTGACGCTTCCTGCTGCAGTTTCCAAATCTGTTGCCCTGTTTCCTGTTAGGAAAGTCTATTTGATAATATTCCCCACTGTCTGAAATTCTTTTTCTTATTCCTGCCATTCTGACAGTCAGTGCTTTAAAGACTAGAAGATTAAAGGCAGTTTACTTCCTTTCAGATTCTTTGCCTGTGATTAAATTTAATGATCTAGTATGATAATTTTATGAGAAATCTAAGTTGGTCATCATGTAAATTTATACCCTTAAACTCCCATGGAAGTATTTTATCTAATAAAAGTATTATCTACTAGTATAAAAATGTATTGCCTTTTATTGCTCTTTTCACATCATTTTTTAAGTAGATAAAAATATTCTTCTTTTGTTACAAATTTTCTAGAACCCTAAGTTCATTTACTCACTCAGCCAATGTTTATTAGGTGACTAATAGGTCTCAGGCACTGTGGGATTTTTTTTCTCCTGGGAAATAATAATGAGCAAGACAAATATTCTTAATCCTGTCCTCATGGAGTGTAGAATCTACCAAAGGAAACAGAAATGAAACAATAAATCAACCTAATATGGTAGAAAAATGTTTTTCATTTCAGTCAGGAAGTTAGGGGAGAAGGGTGTTTCTCTGGTGGAGAGACTGCATTTATTTCCAAAAATACCTTGGTGACCTTTCTCGGTGTGAAAAAAAACACACCCTTAGAATAATTTAATGGACTTATTCAACAGTTCTCAAACCTGGCAGTATATTAGGTAAATTTAAAACAATGAAAACTAACGCTTGAGCTATGCCTCCAGAACTTCTGGTGCTATTGCTTGGGTGGTACCCAGACATAGGGATTTTTGTAATGCTCACTGTTGCATTTCTGGCCTTAGAAAGCATTTCTAATAGCAAATGTAAGAGTGTATTTAATTTGCTATAAAATGTGAAAAAACCATAACCCCCTACCAACATCACTACTACTTCCCCTAACTTTTCAGGAAATTTGAAACGCACTAGTATGATTTCTCATTATCCTCTGAGGAATTAAAGTGTGTGGTATGATGCGATGAATATTGACTAAGAGATATTGCTGTCAGAGTAGCCAGGCTGCCCTAGTCACAATATATGAACAGAAGGAATCTAGTACACTTTTCATCTCCATTGTTCTCATTAACTTTTCTATTAAATCAATTATTCAAATGTTAATTAAATTTGTCTTTGTAAGACAATGTCCTGAGTGATAAAGTGACTGCAGTGATGAATCTCAAATAGCTACTTGACTTGCAAGTAGCTATTTGAGATTCATCTGAACTCTGAACTTCGAACTATAAAGCTCTAATAATTACAAAATTATAAAGCAATACATGATCAAATGCCATAAGAAAGCTAAAAAGAAAGTGAAATCTCAGAGTACGGTAAAGAAGGAATAATAAATTCTGGTAATCTATGGTGCTTGACCTTACTGTTTCTCTTTTGAAAATTAACTTCTGAAAAAGTTTCGTCTATTGTTAGTACTTGGCAGCTCTAACAATGGGCCTTCAAAATGCAGAAATGGTTGAAATGAGATGGCTCTTTGAGAGCTAAACGTAATTTGACTGAGTTGACTGGAGCCAAAGTATGGCAAGTCAGTTCAAAGTAATGTAGTCATAAAGCTAAAACAGAATGAGTTGATCAGAAGAGGAATCGGCTACCCACCCCCACCCCGCCCTGCCACCAAATAAATGAGGTGCAAACAGCGCGTAGAAGGACTGGAGAACCCTTAGCCTTTCTTTTGACTTTGAATGTTTCTGATCCTCATAATAAAACCACTCCAGATCTGGAAGTGCAGATGGCGTAGCATTGTGACGGTGATCTTAGTTAAAAGAGGCGCAATAGCACATCTAAACCCATTGCCAAGAGAATCACGGCTGTGAGACGCATTGTGTGACACGGGAGTCATCAGACTCTGTGTGTCTGATTCCACATTCATGAAGCAATCTCTGATTAAAATTTGGCTTCCCAAGTACATCTGCCTGTAGGGACTCAAGGGGCTGATTATATAGCCTTTAAGGGTATCCAGTTCCAATAAAACTCTGCACTAGCTTCTGATTACAATTTGGCACCCTGTTTACCTCGTCTACATGAGGGAAATAAATTGGTTACATCAACTGGAGTATCTCTGTGTGACAACGATTTCTCATTATAAACTCAAAAATTGACATTGTTTTTATCTATCAGCCTAATGACCTTGGTCCATCTCAATCTATCTCAGTAGGTGGATCTGCTCATACGATGACATTGGCTGCATGAACCTGCAACGTTGAGGTTCTGAGACATGGAACATTCAACAGAGTGTATGTATCTCTCCCTTACAGGAGGGGTAAGCCAGGATTTTGCCATTGTAACAAGTCCTCGATGCTTCCTATGAGGATTTTCTTTTATTTGAAACTTTAGTTCAGCTCCATCTGGTTCAAGAACTTTTTTAGCCATGCCCAAAATACTGGGTAGAAGCCATGTTTGTAGGGGTTATTTGTTTGTTGGTTTGTTCTGGCATAGGGCAATGTCTTATAATAAATTCATTCCTAATTACGGTGGCTTAAATGAGATCAAGATTTCTTTCCTTAGATGTAACAGCTGCAAATTAGGTGATTGATCACATGTGGGTAATTTTTCCACTCCATGAGGTTATCCAAGGATCCAGGCATGTGCAGTGGCTCTGCTATCATCACAACATGGCTTGTGTCTCTGGATTCAAGGAGGCTGATTCCACTTTTGGCACTCTGCTCTTCCCAGTAGGAGGGAAAGAGGCAGAGAAGAAACTTAGGGTATGCAACCAAGCAGTTTTGTGACATTAATCCAAATTTACCTGAGACTCAGTTCCTACTTCAAGATAATGAAAATGAGTATGTACCTACCTTATAATATTATAAATAAGTTAATACATATATATATATATATTTTAGCAAGAGTACCTAACTTTATAAATAAGCACTACATGAGTTATTATAAACCTCACTTTATTGGTTTAAAGCTGGGATAATCAGAATAGAGATTTAAATCAAAGAATGGATATGCACCACTGAGTATACTTTTAAAAATACATAGTTGTTACTGTTATTTTATATGTGGAAAAGCAGTGTTGTCACATTTTTGCTCATATATGCTGTAGGTTCATGTGTGAGGCTGAAATTACTACTGTGCACATATTTGCCATACTTTTAGTTTTTATGTCTTTATTATTAGGGTTTCACCACAAGTGGTATTTTTTTTCTTTTATTGAACTTGTCCCCTTCCTTACAAGTTAATCTCTGCTTCTTAATGCTTTGCTTCTTTCCTTCTCTTCCTCCTCCTCCTCTTTTACCTCCTCTTCCCCTCCTCCTTCCCTTTCTTCTTCTTTCTCTCTCTCCATCCTTCTCCTCCATCTGTCTCAACACACACGCGCACACATACATACATGGTTGCTCCATAATATAGGCACAATAGGAATCTCAGCGTTCTCCTCCAGAAATATTTATGATTAGGAATAAGCTGGAGACTGACATTATTCTAAAGACCACTAGGATGACAAATGTCAGAAAAACTTATCTAAAAAATTTTAGAATTTTTAGAATATTTTTAAATGGCATCAACTGAATTTTGCTTATTTATTATTAATTCAGTGAATATTTATTGAGCATGTACAATGAGTCAGTGGTGAGAAAAATCTGGCAGTGCTCTTACTCCTTTGGGGTGTGTGGCTTAGCGGGGACACAGACACACAGGCAAAGGTGAAGTGACGATCAGAGGGCAGACACTTCAGCCCAGCCAGATGCATATGCTCTGGAGGCCTGCTGAGCCACAGTGTACCTGTAGTCAACAGCGGTGTTCTCATAAGCATTTGCTGAGAGGGTTGATCTCAGAAAAAAAAGTAAAACTGGAAACTAAAGAAGTTCTATGTGCATTCCATTCTATAAAGCCTCGTGGGGGTTAGAGATGGCTCACGGACAACTACCCTAAGGAAGGCCAATTGAGTGATAATCTTAAATGAGAGGAGTTTTCTGTTTACTTGTTTATTTAAAGGATGCAAAGGAGGAGTGGGGGAGTGCTCCCGGCGTTAGCCTTGCAGGAACAGGTTGCACACTGTCTCCCGCTGACCACCTATGATTATTTATACACAAGTACACAGCAAATGACATATTTTCTCTTCAAATTCAAATGATAGACACTAATATAAGTATGGGGCCTTGGTTCCTTGACCTATAAATTGAGGGGTTCTGCAAAATGTTTCCTCAAGTGTCTTTCAGATTTGAGATTGAAATCTCATGACTTCATACATTTTCACATATTACTCACAAAAATGTCGTACTGAAAAACAGCATGTTAGACTTATTTTGTATTAAGTAACAAATGTAAGATTTAAAAGGATTATTCAATTCTTATCAATATCTCATCTTCAAACTAAAACACATTTTCCAAAAAATCTATTGTTTTATGTCCTAAATTCACATACAAGTGCAACAATACCTACTGTATAACCAATAAGTGCTTAGTAAATAAACAGTAACAATAAAAGTAAGAATTTTAACATAGGAAAATATGATATATAAAATATATTTATAATAACACATAATTCATACCTTAATTTTAATTATGTTTTAAAACATAAGAACCATAAAAATAACTTCTCAGTTTGGCGGAATTAAGAAGAAAATAAATTATCTTGAGTAAGGTAGGGTAACTGATATTTTGCAGAAGGTAATTTTCATAAACTATTTTATCTGATCTCCATGAATTAAATAAAATATGTATTATTATTTATTTTAAATAGGTACAGTTTTCCACTTTGATATATTACTATCTAAAAGCCCTAGAATCCTTGAGTCGAAGTGCTAACTTTGTTTCAAGTATCTTCTTTCCACTAAAGTCCTGTTCAGCAACCATCACCTATATCCTGAAGGTGCCTGCTCTCTCCTTCCAGTTTTCTCCTCCCTGCTAGGTTTTTATACTACTCTCTTAACAAAAATGGTTTTTAGCAAAGGAATGAAAACTCAAAATGAAATCTCTGCTCATTGCCAGAAGAGCAATCAAGCTGATCTGTCTTGATTAAAATTAGCACTTTGGCCTAAAAAATAGAAGTTTCATGAATATAATTCTAATACCACCATTTCAGAAGACCAGGAGGCTATCTGCAAGATGTGGGTTCATACCCCCACCCAATCTACTCAGGTATGCAAAAAGCCCCAAGATCCACCAAGAAAAGTACCCAAACCATGTCACTCAAGTTTATCCTTTGTAGGCAGAACTGTGCAGGTCAAATTTGGAATAAGAACTAAACAGAGCCTCCCAAGGGTGATATCTTGACTTCTGTGGATAAAGTTTGACTAAGAATTGACTAAATACTTGATGGAAGAATCAGCTCTAATCTTTAACATTCATAAAAGATTTCTGGCCCCAGAGATGATGATAGGTGATGAACAGATAGATGGATAGATAGATAGATAGATGCAAATAAATACATTTAATTTTATTGGGTTGTGTTAGTTTGCCTTGTTTAGCCATTATCACTACCACTGCCACTATCATCAATGTCTTCAAGATTCCAAGAATTTGTTGATCACTGAGTTATTTGTAAAGCACCTTCATACATGCTATCTTGTATTCTTTTTCCCCCTATCATAATTACACGAGTTAGGACAATATTTCCATTTCACAGGAGAGGAAACTTATTTATAGTAGGTGAAAGGTACTATCTAAGATCACAGAGGAGCAAAACAGATGCAGCATAACGTAGCTAACATGACATGGGAAATGAAAGAAGTCTTGTAACTCCAAGTCTCATGCCACATGACATGTTTTTAGATTACCTTTTATCTACTATTTATCTATTTAAACTACTCTGTTAGAGGCTTATTATGAGAATAATTCCTGTCATCTCACTTATACTTTCCTAAGTCACTTTAACTAATCTTCTAAAGGGATATTTTAAGTGTCATTGCATATGTATTCCTACCTGTTTTTGCTGGTGTGGTCGTCTTGTGAGTGTGTGAGTGGTTTCCCCACACTTCCAACAAGCAACTCTCTGATGCCAGCTGTGTCAACTCAGGTCCGATACTATCTGCTGGGAGACAGCATCGGATTCCACAGGTTCATGGTTCAATCCTAAAAGAATGCCTCCTTCCTACACACTTAGGGAGGTAATCATAAACTTAGGTGTCACCTGTACTCTGATCTACTAGCTATAAATCAGTGGTTCCCAAGACCCCTTCCTTGGGATCCATTAATTTGCTAGAGCCACTCACAGAACTCAGAAAAAAAACAAACAAACAATACTTACTAGATTACCAGTTTATTATGATAGAATATAACTCAGGAGAGATGGATGGGCAAGCTATGGAGGATGAGCCAGGAGCTTCCATGTCTTCTCTGGGCATGCCACTGTCTGACATCTCCATGTGTTCACCAACCCAGAGGCTCTCTGAACTCTGTGCTTCTGGGATTTTGCAGAGGCTTCATTATGTAGGCACCATGGGTTACATCATCGGCCACTGGGCTTTGACTCCATCTGCAGCCCCTCTAGCCTGCCTGGGACTGGGACTGAGAGTTCCAACTCTCTAATCACAATATTGGTTCTGCTGGCAACCAGCCCTCACCCTTAGTGCTTTCCAAAAGTCATGTCATTAACATAACAAAAGACACCTTAATAGCTCTTACCACTCAGGAAATTCCAAGGGTTTTAGGAGCTCTGTGCCAGAAATGGGGACAAAGACCACATATATATTTCTCATTGTAAACCACAATATCACAAAATACTCTCAAATTCCACTACCATGTGATTACCATGACATTTCCAAAATTCTCCAAATGTCCACATGGAATAAACATCATGGTATGAGGTAGGACTTCCATGACATCTAATTCACACAATGTACTTTAATAAATCTTTAGCAACTTAAGAGAGGTTGTGCAAAGTCTAATTGAGAATTCGCTGGTACTCATCAGTCAGCTGTCCTACAAATCCCATTGTTTACCTGTCTGTAATGCAACACACTTGAGATCAAATCATGGCTCCATAGCTCTTTGTGAACTTGGTTGGTATGTTTCTCCATAAAATGGTAATAAATATTCAGTTGTGGAGATTTCATGAGATAATAGATGAAAACAATTAGCAAAATATCTTGTCTATAGTAAGTAGTCAGTCAATAAAAGCATGTACAATACTTAAATGATTAAGAATTTACTTTTTCTTTTCTTTAGAATGAAGTGAGTTTTGTCTTTTCCTAGGGTTTTCTTATTTGATTCTTAATTGTATCTTGGAAGACACATAAAACCAGCCCGTTACATCTCCATGTATATATAGTGAAGTGCTTATACTAATAAAAGTCAGTAAATGCCTAAACAGGTCACCTGAAATAGTAACAATGAAAGTTACTAATAATCATGTTTCAGTCTTTGTCCTACTTTATCTGATATATTTATGATAGTCTAGTAAGGTAAGTGTGTTTTTGGCTTTATTAATATTTAAGTATACTCTGGCCAAGAAGTTTTAATGATTGTTTTAACATGGAGGCATGATATAAACCAGGACTGCCTGGCTGTTCTCCTCCCAGGAAGCTTTTCTTTCTTTCTTTCCTTTTTTTTAAGATTCTATTTATTTATTTTTAGACAGAGGGGGAGGGAGGGAGAAAGACAGGAAGAGGAACATCGGTGGGTGTTCCTCACATGCCCCCTCCTGGGACCTGGCCCACAACCCAGACATGTGCCCTGACTGGGAAACGAACCAGTGACCATTTGGCTCACAGGCCTGTGCTCAACCCACTGAGCCACACCAGTGAGGGCCCAGGAAGATTTTCTGGCACCAGCTTAAAGTGGATGTCTGCTTCAGGGAACAAAATACAAGTATACAGGAGATTAGGTATATTACCCCCATCATTTTGTCAGCAATAAATCTTGAGCTCAAAAAATAAATATATTAATTGTAAAATTTTAGGAGCCAATGAGTATCAATGTGGGATATATTTATTTTGAATACAGTGGTTTCTAGAATCTATTAACTCCTATGAAAAATATATTAATACTTCTACACATATGTCTGAAGCTATTTGCTTTATTTGTAATCTTAAAATGGCTTTAGATGATGTTATTGAAACTGGTGTAAATGGAGAGTTTGGGATTTAGGGCTTTGACTGAGCAGATTGATCAGCTGAAGGCAGAATCTATTTATCCAATATAATTGTTAGAAATGCATGAGAAATATAGGCAAGCGGAGCCAGATGATCTGATCCAAGTGCCTTTATTTGATGTTGCATTTACCCGAGGGCTGAGTCTGGACTGAGAGCAGCTCTGGGGGGAAGTAAGAATGGTATTTTTAAAAGAAAAAGCATGGGGTTTGTTGGGGGGTAGGGAAGGGGTTGGTCTCTTGTTCTTCTGGGTGGTTGCCTCAGGGTTTCAGGATGTAAGTAGGGACAATGGGTTAGGTAAAGGGATGGGCTATTCCCAGGTACAGGATGGTCAGTCTGACCCCCGGCCATTGTGGCTGGTGCCAGATGTCTATTGTATGTGGTGAGACAGAGTCCCAATGAAGCCCCGGGCTATCATTCGAGTGAGGATAATTGAGTCATGGGCAGTCCAGGGGTTGGAAAACTGGCCTAACCCTTTCAATAATTTCATAACAGTTTGAAGACCTAAGAATTGAAGGTAACATTGTGTATAATAGAAGTTTACAGTTCCTAACAGCCACAAATATTAGACAGTCGGCAAGTGTAAGCTTGGATGTTGAAATTCATTTGAACTCAAGGTAACAACAAATGCAATATTTTTCTGCTTAATTCTAAGATTTTGAACATGACTGTCATGGGCCACAAAGTTCTAGACTTGAAGAATTTTTACCTAAGGAAATATAACACCTGAAATTATGCTGATTTAAAAACAATGAAGAGTTTTGTTTGTCTGTTTTTGCTTGCTACTCCAGTACAAGTAAAGAAGAGCGCCCCGTAGTTCAATTCTTGCTGCAGGAGGACAAAGGACAACAGTGCAGAGGTCCCTTACCCTTCTTGGGCGCAGGCCACTGCTGACTACCTCTTCAGGATTCACAAGTCAGCTCTGCTGAGCGGGCGGACCACTGTGGGCATGAAACACATGAGGGAGGAATGCTTTGGCACCATCATTGCATGTGGTCACAATAACTACAGAGGGTAGAACAAATATATTTATTATCTAAAATAAAATTCTGTGCTGAAATGTAGCATGGCTTCCATAAACAATTGTATTATTTGAAAAATAACAGAGCTGCATGCCTCTGATTTATGGGAAGTTTTGGCCAAGCGCTTCTCTTATTTTGAAGGATTGTTTGTCTTTCCCTCATATTGAATTATTTTGAAAATTGAAGAATACCAAAGCAAGATTATTTTGTCCCAGTGAGAAAATTTTAATATTATACAATATATATTAGCTCCTCCATTTTTAGTAGAAAATAGAAACAGATTTGTCATTCTTTCCAATCTACCTCTCAAACAGCCAGACTAGCCAGAATCAACCTGGCAGAATGACAACCAAAGCTGATTTTCTAGAAAGACATATATTCTAGGGGTAAATAATAAAATAAAAAAGGTGTGTATATATAAGATAATTTCAAAGAATTTTTAGCTATGAAGAAAAAATAATGCAATGTGATAGAGAGGCACTTTGGATAAATATATTTTTAAAAATTTTCTGCATTATGTATTTCCAGAAATTTAACAATTTAACCAGGACAGTTTATCAACTTTATTCAGTTTTTGAATGTCAGGAGTCTGGCCATGAGTTAACTGGGCCATGTGCTCAAAGTCTTATCAGCCTGAAATCAGGATTTAACTGGAAGTACCAATTCATATGGAGCTCAGGGTCCTCTTCAGAACTCGTTCATGTAGATGGCAGAATTCAGTTCCTTGCAGCTGTAGGATGAGGATCCTTGTTTTCTTGTTGGCTGTCAGCCAGCAGTAATCTCAGCATCTTGAGGCCCTCCTTGGGTCCCTATCACATGACCTCCTGCACAGATACTCTCACACAATGATCACTGGCTTCTTCCACAGGCACCAAAGATTATCTCTGCTTTCAAAGGGCTCTCCTGATTAGATCAGGGCCACCCAAGATGATCGCCCCTGGAATAATTTAGAGTACACTTATTAGGGGCCTTACTTACATCTGCATTTTCCCTTGTGCCAACTAACACACAAAGATAATAGATAGCATAATTAGGACAGTGAAATCCCAATATAGTCATATGTCTCATCCATACTCACCGAGTCTTCTCTTCCAACTTCCTTAACTACTGTCTTGACTGTTTTATAAACTCCTCCCTTAGTAAATCCACCAGTAAGAACACTGTGGATTTGCTCTTTGGTTTCACCGTAAGAAATCTTATTTCCTCCAGAACATTTGCATGTCTGTCCTGGGCCTGTCCTTCAAATAATCCTTGTTAATTGGAGTAACTGAGAAGGCAGTGAGCATTACACAAGGCATTTAAGAAGATGCTAAGTAAACTAAATAAATATTGTCTTGAAAATGTTATTTCCCAATCTCTTCTGTCATGACATGATGAGCTAAAGGAAGAAAGAGAAAAATAATTGAATTTAGCACTGACTTTCCTTTTGCTTTGAATTTTCTATTTGTAAGAAGAGATAGTATGTTTTTGAACAATATAGAAATCATCTCACTGACTAGAATCTGTGGTCCATCTAACGGACTTAACAGCCATGAGCGGATTTATTGTGTTAAGAGTACACATACATTATGTATACTTTCCATCTTGTACAATGTGCCACTATCCTCTTAGTCTTTATCATCTGATTTTTTTCTAATTTTATTTTAATCGTTGTTCAAGTACAGTTTTCTGGCCATTACTCCCATCCCAGCCCACCCACCCCTCCCTCCCCACCTCCCTCCCATTTCCACACCCCCACCCTAGTTTTTGTCCATGTGTCCTTTATACTTGTTCCTGCAAACCCTTCCCCTTTTCCCTTGAAATTCCCTCCCCTCTCCCCTCTGGTCAGCCTGTTCTCTATTTCAGTGTCTTTGGTTATATTTTGCTTGTTTGTTTGTTTGTTTTGTTGATTAGGTCCCCGTTAAAGGTGAGATCATATGGTATTTGTCTTTCACTGCCTGGCTTATTTTGCTTATCATAATGCTTTCCAGCTCCATCCATGCTGTTGCAAAGAGTAGGAGCTCCTTCTTTCTTTCTGCTGCATAGAATTCCATTGTGTAAATGTACCATAGTTTTTTGATCCATTCATTTACTGATGGGCACCTAGGTTGCTTCCAGCACTATCATGTGAATTTAACAGATGAGAGAAAAGAGAACCAGAGACTCAACAAATATCATCTGTGAGTAAATGGCAATGCTGTAATCTGAAATTTCAAGTCCCTCTGACTCCAGAAACTCTTACTATCAATGACCTTCAGCATGTTGCCTTGAGCTTCAAGATTCTCAGCTGAAAAGGAAGGTGGGTGGTGGTCATTCATTTCATTTTCAAGTATTCAGAAAGTTATTATATGCCATAAACATGCTATAGATATAGTAGTGAGCTGAACATGGAAATAGTGTTCAGCTTAATCAGTGACAAATATAAAAATAATTATACTGAAAAATAAATAACTGCTGCTCAATACTCTGGAAAACAGGAACACACTTCTATGTTTCCTTCATGTGGACATAACGAACGTGCTCGGGAGTGGTTATGGTCAGGAAGGATTCGCCTGAACAATTTGCGTTGAGATGACAACACGGTGATCAGTGGGGGGATAAATCCTAACGGAGAAAATAGCTGGGGTAGATGCTGGTGGCAAGTCAAGAGTGCTTTTTCTAGGCAGTGAGTGCTGCCAGCGAGCTGGATTGGGTGTGCGGGAGATTTCCTTGACAAAGCCTCATTACCCATGCCCTTGTTCTGTGGTTTAAAGTCAAAGACAGGCAGGGCCAGCCAGCAGAGAGAGCTTTGTAAACTAGAAAGCACTGTGTTAACATGCAGGTTTATGGGCATTTTGCTGGTTTCTCATTTTAAAAGACTCTAACATTTTCCCCAAACTATTCTTAAAGTCTTAGTGCAGTGGGATCTTTTCATGGCATGAAATTGGGGTTTACAGAGGAGCTTCTGTTTCAACGTTGACAAAGCTGGAGACACAGTTAGCTTAACTTCTGGGATGGAAATGTGCTCCAGAGCATTAAATACGCAGCTCCTGGCTGCTTCTAAAGAAGACAACATGCATCTGTGGTTTGATTAATTATAAATGTGTGCTTCTTGGCTGAAGACAGGGGAGCTACAGAAACCCAGATTGTTTCACAGGCCAGAGAACAGAGAAATTTCCCCACTGGAAAGAGGAGGAAGAGGGGGAGAGAAACCTGTAAGCTGGTGACTGACGGGTCAGCAGCTGAGTGGTCCTGATGAAAACATAACACATTATTATGTGGGGGTTTTGCCTTTCTCCAGGTGTGCTTTCTGATGAGGACAGGATCACGCCCTCTCTCTACAGCAGGAGATGAGGATGGGGACCCATCTTCTTCCTGATCAAAATGATTTTATTTCACTTTTCATAGAAGGATTGCAATCTCTTTTCACTCAGGTGTGTCTTCAATGAGAACTTTCAGAGTGCTCACTCTGTCAGCCACTCTATCAGACACTGCAGATTTGGGGACAATGAGAAACCATGTTTCACTTCCATCTAGTGGGGAGACATACATGAAATTAAGTACCAATCACTGTAGTGCAAAGGTAGGGGGGTGTACAAAGCTCTAGGAGAATCAGAGAGATAATGATTAATTCTCCCAGGGAATAAAATAATGTGTTAAAAGGGAGGGACATTTGAGCTCCATTTTGAAGGGTGCGTGGCTGAATAGATGAAAAGGAGCTTTCCGAGGAGAGGAGGGGCAGGGGACCCAAATGCACTGGGGTGTGCAAATACAAATGCATCATACAAGACCAGGCTGATAAAGTAGCTTGAACACAGATTACCAAAACAAGTGAATGCCATGTTCATGATACCAAAATGAAAAAGCAAATAATGCCCTTGATTTGTTCATTAACATTATTTCCAGTTTGTGTATTTTCTAGGCTCACTAAATGTCCAACAGCCAAGGAGCCATTGGTTCCTGCCAGTAAGTAAGCAAGCTCATCAATATGAGAAATGTTTTGTGACATTTCAGAAGGAAAAGGAAAGGAGGGAGGGAGGGAGGAAGGGAGGAATGGTGGGAGGAAGAGAGGAAAGGAAAAAAAAAACTGGGAGAGAAAGCCGAAGGGGAGATAGAGATAAGAGATAAGAGATAAGATAACTGAAAGAAACGAAGTAAGAGGAGAAAATAAAGAGGGAAATAAAAAGTAAGGAATCATTTGGGTCCACTGCCAACAAGAGTTAGGAAAGCTGATTTCTTAAGATAAACTGAAGTAAAACAAAATATGCTCCATATGTTGAAACTGTATACTTAGTTTGAGATAAACAAAAACATGTTTGGAGGATAGCTGCCATAATTAAAAAGAAATTAAAAGAAAGAAAGAAAAACCATCTGGGGATAGAAACATATTTAAACACACACACACACACACTATAGTGATTCCAAAACTTGAAGTTTTTCTTGACTTAAGTAAACTTACTTGTTGCAAAAGGGCATTGCAACAGTCTCTGCCCGAAGCATCCTGTGTTTCAGGCGGGAGCTACCCAGGACTACTCAGGATTGCTCAAACACCAGGATGCCTTTCCAAAGCCTGTCCTTTGCTCCTGCTTTCTTCTCTGCTGTGAATGTACGCCCTCCCTTTTCCCTGTGGACAACTCCAAATGACCCATCACCCAACGCAAATGTCACCTGCTCCCAGCTGTGTGCCTGACACACAGCGCAGTTCATAGTGGCTCCTCCTCTGTGAACTCTGCATGTGTATCATGTTCCCGTGGCTGCCGTAACAAAATATCAGAATCTGGGCAGCTGGAAACTATAGTTTACTGTTTCGCAGTTCTGGAGGCTAGAAGTGTAAAACCAGGCTGTTGGAATCAGGGTCGGTTCCTTTTGGAGGCATCTGAGGGAGAACCTGTTCTAAGCCTTTCTCCTGGCTGCCAGTGATGCCTGCGGTTCTTCGTGTTCTGTACACTGTAAATGCATCGTGCCAATCCCTGCTTCCATCCTCAAATGGCGCTCTGTGTGTGTCTGTGTCTGCATGTTCACATGGCCACCTTCTTATGAGGACACCAGTCATATTGGGTCAAGGTGCCCCCCACCACAACTCTAGTATGACCTCATGCTCACCAGTCACATCTGCAGCCGCCTCATTTCCAAATAAGGTCACTGTCTGAGGTACTGGAAGTTTGGACCTCAATGTATCTTTCTGGGGACACGATTCAACCTAAAGCAACATGTCTCTCATGCAGATCCAGTTTCACTGAAGGAGTCAGATGTATGTATGCCTGTCAATTCCTTGGAGTTTCAAGGAATAGATATTCCTTGAAATGGGGTTTCTCATCAACTTCTTTGAGGATGGGGGATATATATAAATTCCTTGAAACACAAACTCAACCTTGTGTTTCCAAGACTGAGCATTGTTAATTCATAGTTAATGTTTTCTAAATTGAATTAAATATGGAAAACTATATACAGAGGGTTTCTGATTAAAGCTAAAGGGAGACTAGGGGGCACAGCTATGTCTACATTTGAGAGGGAACGCAGGCAAGTGGTGACCCTCCCGTCACGATGCTTTCCAGAGGGGGCCTCTTCCCCTGATCTGGGCTGTGTGGAAGGGAAGAACACTTGCTGGAAGTCTCATGTTTGAAAGTAGCCATCTCTGTGGTGGTCGCTAGACAGGTGGCATCTGTACTGTCCCTTCTCTGTTTGCCTCAGTTGATCCTCAAAACACTGAGAAGGAGACAAGAAGGAGTGATTTTAAAATTTTGTGAAGCCTGTGAACTCTTGTTTATCAAATGAATTTTTCCCCAAACTCTGATGTAAACAGCAGATCTATGTGAAGCTACCAGGGATGAGGGGAAGGAAGAGCCCTGAACGCCCCGACCCCTGCCATCCCCAAGCAGTGTTCACAGGAAGTGCTCAAGAATTCTGGAAACAGAGATTTATAACCACTGGGCCAAATGGAAGTCCAGGTGTGGTGTGCAGTCCTGGACAGAGAGGGTCATCCATGAAAAAGGAGGAGGAGGAGGAAAGGAAGAGAACAGGAAGAAAGAGAAGTTGGGGGGGAAGAAGAAGAAGTGGAAAAACTTGTTCCAAAATAAGAAACACCAGGGAGAGAAATGATAGGGAGGGTCAAAGATCTTGGAGAAATTTTGCGATGGCCATAACACAGTGTTTCAAAGTGGTCTCCCAATTGTATCTTAGTATGAGAGCCATGTAGTCAACTCTAAATTCGGTTGGCGATTTTTTTACAAGGACATTGTTATTCGTAACCATATCATGACTACCATATTTTTCACACTATAAGATGCAGTTTTTGTTTTTATTTTTTGTTATTGTTATTGTTTTGTTATTTTTCCCTCCTTCTCAAATTTGGGAGGAATAATGGTTGCTAATGCTGCTGTTGAGTTCTGTTTACATTTACATTGGTGAGATATTATGTTATTTATGTCATTAAATATTTTTACCACATTTTTTGCTTCAAAATTTTTCCCTTATTTTCCTCCTCTAAAACCTAGGTGCGTCTTATGGTCTGAAAATACGATATATGGTCACAAAGGTAACACAGTCTGGGAGAGAAAATGTAGAAGATTTCATGTGAATTTCAGCTAGTGAATCACAGAAAGATGGATTTGTCGTACTCAAGTTGGTGGCATCTAAAACAACTTCTAAATATCCCTTATCGATTTCTGCTTCGGCCATCATGAATTGGTAATAGTCCCTAGGACGCATGTTTTGTTGTAGATTTCTGCACCATGGTGCATGCTGACCCTTCCTTCTGATGCACCCATCCCTCCCTTCAATGCCTATTCTCTCCAAATGTAACTTAAGCTCACCATTCTCCAGGAACTCTTCCCAGAACACTCTGGTCCAATGAACCACATTTTCCTCCATCTGCCTTTGGGAACCCTCTGTTCCTTGAATGAATTGATCCAGTTGTACTGTTACATTGACTTATAAGTTATAAAATTGCTGCTTTTTTTTCCAAATAATGGGCTTTTCTGGGCTGTCTTATCTATTAGTGTCTTAACCACACAGTCATTAGTCACTGTGTCTGGTACATAATAGGAATTGATAAGTGTTTGCTGAATGAATTAGTTAATGTATAGCAAAGTCTATTTCAAACTGCTTGGAAGTTTTCAGGTAATCTTGGAAAAGTATTAGGATGAGTGTAGGTACAATCTGAATGTCAGTATTCTGTTAATTTGTACAAGAGAAATGAAACCCTGTAGTCAGATCTCTGGTGGCTTTGTATTCCTAACTCAACACAGTCCGGATGAGGGAACACAGAAAATAGACATTTTTTTTCAAACTTCTCTTGGAAATTAGCCCAAGAGCCAAATGTTTTATTTTAATGGTATGTTTCTTCTCTCATACCACAACTAGTAAACATTTCAGATCACACATACACACAATGTTTATTTGTATTTACTATAATTCCCTATGAAACTCCAGATGCTTGGACTATTCAGGCATCTAATACATGTTTGATGAATTAAGGAATAAATGAAGGAACCCTTGGATAAAAATGAGCTAAGATTCTGACATCCATTAGCAAGCTGTTACCAGATTTCCTCTGCCTCATTTGAATGTAGGCCATCCATTTGGAGAGAGGGAATGAAAGAATGTGATGCAAATAACTGATCTGTACAATGCCCTTGAATCAATCCTTAAAATACAATTTCTTAGAAGACATTTGGTGCATCATGAGGTGGAATACATGGTTCTGGCTCCAGGTTTGCCCTGACATTGCTTTGTGAAATTAACTTTTTTTGGCTAAGTAGACGGAGCTTGGTCCCACCTACTTTAATATATTCTGACTTTATGGAACATAGGCCAGATTTTCTTTAGGTTCAGTAACATCCAATATGATTCTAACGTGATTCTACATGAGGCTGGATTACAACACTTGTGCATCTCAGCCAGGCTTTTCATTTGGTATCCTTGGTAAGCAGGCATCATCTCAAAGTTTTCAAGTGCAGAAAAAAAATTCTGTACCTTTGATTAACTTCCCGGAAGAGTTGTTGAAAAAAAAAATCCTCATCCTTTGTGCCTCAAGCAATGCACCTCTGGTTTCATAGTTCTCTGCCACTCTGCCTTTGAAAGGTCTTCAGTTACGTGGAGACCTCCTTCTTAGAGAAGAGCTTCACTGAGCATCATTTGAAAGGGGCGCGTGCCTCTGGGGGTAGAAGTAGTAAGGGTCTCACTCACCAGTACTTTATCAAATGTTTCTTCCAACTATGTGTCATACTTCCTGAGAACTCTGGCAAATTAAGCATTCTCCCACTTCTTACACTCCCTGCTCACTTTATAAATCACTTCCCCGATCAGTGTCAGGGTGACGTGCCATGCCTGATCATGCATTTACACAGCAACTTGAAACTCCAAGTGCCTTTATCTGCGTTAATCTTGTTAAAGCCTCCCTGAGTTTTGAAATGGCAGGTCAGATTGATTTCTGTTCATTTTTCAGATAGGGAAATTGAGTCTCAGAACTTTCCAGATTTATGAAAGGATAATGAAAATGGATAGAATTGGGCCTTGAACCTAAGTGTCTGATTTCTAGTTCAAGGCTAATCACACCACAGTGCTCTACTGGACATTTAAGAAACAGCTGTACTTGCTCATGCATTTTTTTTTCCCTCCAACATATTCACTGCACATCTATTATTTGCAGATACTGCACTTGCATTATTAATGGTAATCAAACCAAAATCCCTTTACTCATGGAGCTTGCAGTGGGGGAGAAAAAGATGCAGGCAGTGGCAGTGCTGACTCACTCACTCAGAAAGGAAAGTAAACACATAGTTGCTCATTGAGAAAAGTCAACTCCTCTGTTGCCACTTCCGAGATAATTAAGCACAAGAAAGATGAGCTTCATCTCTGGTCTGTAGCTGTTACTAGAAACTGTGTTTTATTCGAAGTTAATTCGCTGACCAATGAGAGAACAGTGTAACACACTAGCTCTAACTTAATCAGATTGTCAAGTACCAACCAGCCGTATAGTGTGTAAAAACCAACCAACCAAACAGGTAACTCAGGGCTATGGGTCGGCTTTTCTGCCTGGAAACTTTCATTTCTATAGGACTTTTAATTACAAAAGAACAGGATGCCTCTTGAGTACCAAAAGTAAGGAAATTGGAATGCTCACTCAGTAATGTACTACGTGGAATGGCCCTTTTTAAAGGCGGCTACTGATTTAAAAAGTTGCAGTCACTCCTGCCCCTTCAGGAGTTTGCAAACTTCTCCATGATTTCAAGTTGCTTCCTTCATTCTCTCCATAGTTCTCACACCAGGCAGGAACAACCTGCCATCACTGGGGGCAGGGGCTTAAGAAAACGGTATGGGCACGTCTTCTTAAAAAAAAAAGACACTATGTGGAACTATTTACATACTTATCTATCTATGTACTTATTTATTGCCTCCCCCCACTCTCCATCTCACTGCTCCCCAGGGATTTCACATATACCGCAGATAGTTGTGATTTTCTGAACAAGTTCTTTTTTAAAAACTTTTTATTGTATTCTTTCCCCTGACTACGTAAAATGGAACTATTCAAAGGGAGGGAAAGAAGAGACAAATGGGGTCTAGTTCTTGTTTTGAGTAGCTCCGGATCGCTGTGTGTGGTGTTTCATTTCATTCACCCGGAAGTGAGTCCCGGCACAAGGAGTGAGCTGCTGTTATTGAGGGGAGAACATTTGAGACTTTTACCAGAACTGGAATATGAAGCATGGGTGGAAGAATTTGAAAATGAAATGCTAACTGAGAGAGATGCCCGACATCTGACTGTTAACGAAGGGGTTTATCATCTAATTAAATCTAGTAAAGCTATCCCAGGAGTCTCTGAGATCATTTGGGATATTCATGTGGTTGATTCTCCAAATACAAATGTTTTATGCTTCCAAATGAATGTGTTTATCTTCCCTGGGCTTTTAAATAGTGTAACCGATATTCATCTACTTCCCCTCCTTCTGTGCTATGAAATAGCACAGGCACTTCTAGGGCCTGGTACAGAAAAGACAAGCTTGGTTCATTTATTGAGTTTCCTAGGTCTGATTTTTTTCACACAATGATTTGGGCCATTTGTGCTTGAGATAGGTAGGAACTTTCGGGACAGCGACTACAGCTTAAGTGTCAGGAGTGTGTGTTTGATAGAGCAGACAGTAGAACGCTGGAGGCTGGAGCTGACAGAATTGGACTGCAGCTGGCTGCAAAGGCTCATGTGCACAGCGGAGCCAGTTCAGTGTCTTGGCAGCAGACAGAAGAAAGTCGCACAAAGCTTCCATGGTCACTGCGAGTTGCCAGAATGGGTATTCACACACCCCTCTTCTGGAACCCGAGCTGAACACTTGGATTAACTTAGACTTCGGCTCTCAAAATCAGATGGAGCTGTGATTTCCCACCACTTTTGGAACTAGACCCTTGACGACTACTTAAACTCAGCATGAAGCATTTTCTTAAGGAATTAGAGAAAGGAGACCTAAATATACACTGTCAAAAAACAGAAAATGGATAGATACTCTTCCCATTCAAAACCAGGAACCAATGTCATTGACATATACAGCTGAGGAAAAAACTGACAGTTGAATTAAAAATGACAAGAATAGGACATAAGAAGAACACAGCAATCTTTATCATTTTTATGTTACCTTTTAAAAAATAATGTTTGAAATGAAAACAAACATGAATATCCAGGTCAAATCATGGCTATTACAGGTATTGTCTAAATTCCTTGGCTAGGCACTTATTTTTCAAACGACATTGGTGTATATTAGCTATTTAAAACATATCTTCAATTGGGGAAATGTCATAGAATAAATTTATATTACACATTTAAAAAAATCACTAATTGTATTCCTACTGTGTGCAAGTCATTACCCTCAGCCTGTAGGGGAAAGCCAGCCAGAAAATAATTCATCCTTGCCGAGTGTGTCTCAGGGGCCATGAAAATCAAGCCACACAGTCTACAGCCCCCATTTAAGATATGCCATATATCTGGCACAAGAATGGAGGAAAAACTGAAAATACCTTGGGGTATTGGCTTGATATTTAAGAAAACATTCAGAATTAAGGCTTTTAATCAATTACCAGACCACCTTAGTGAAAACATACTACTTCGAGAGACCATATTTATCATTTAATTGGAGTTTTTACCAGAACCTGTTTTTCCTTAGGTCTTTTGTTTGCCAAATTCCTTTTGCATTACTTTTCGATGGGCGGTAGCTCTTCTCTCCCAAATGCTGTGCATGAAGAGCGGGGGAGGGAAACACCATTTCTACACCTTTATTTTTTTATGTATCACTTTTTAAATTGACCTTCTTTTTTAGAACAGATATAGGTTCACACAAGTGTGGCACTTTGTTACAAAGTTAAACAAGCTCTTACATCATCCCAGCCAGCAATTGCCCTCTTTAATATTCCATCAAATGAGCTGAAAAGTTGTGTTCACACAGAAACCTGCACAGCAATGTTTATTACAGTTTTAATCATAACTGCCGAAATATGGAGGCAATCAAGATGCCCTTCAGTAAATGAATGCATAAATAACCTGTTACCTCCAAACAATGGAATATTATTTGATAAAAATTAGCAATAAAAGTAAGTAAGTTTTCAAGCCATGGAAAAACTTAAATGCATATCATTAAGCGAAAGAAGCTAATCTGAAATGGTTACACATACCATACAATTCCAACCATGTAACATTCTGGGAAAAGCAAAAGTGTGGAGATGGGAAAAAGATCCATGCTTCCTGGGAGTCAGGGGGAAATGAAGACATAAGTAGCCAGAGCACAGAGGACTTTTTGGACAGTGAAACTATTCTATATGATACTCTAATGGTAGTAGCTACAGGTCATCATATATTTGTCCAAACAGAGTATGTACAATACCAAGAGTGCATCCCAATGTAAACTATGGATTTTGTGTGATAATAATGTATATATTCATTGACTGCAACAAACATTTGTGTGCAGGTTTTTGCGTGAACACAACTTTTCAATTCATTTGGTTAAATATTAAAGAGGGCAATTTCTGGATAGTATGATTTAAGAGTTTGTTTAATTCTGTAATAAAGCCCCAAACTATCTTCCAACGAGGATGTACCATTTTGCATTCCCACCAGAAATCAACGAGAGTCTCTGCTGGTCCACATCCTCTCTAGCGTCTGGTGTGGTCAGTGTTCTGGACTTTGGCCATTCTTTTTTTTTTTTTTAAGATTTTATTTATTTAGTTTTTAGAGAGGGAAGGGAGAGGGAGAGAGAGAGAGAGAAACATCAATGTGTGGTTGCTGGGGGACATGGCCTGCAACCTAGGCATGTGCCCTGACTGGGAATCGAACCTGCGATGCCTGGTTCGATGGACTTTGGCCATTCTAATAGGTATGTGGGATCCCATTATTGTCTTAATTTGCCATTCCTTGATGATATGTGATTTGGAGAATCTTTTCACGTGCTTATTTGCCATCTATATATCTTCTTTAGTGAAGTACCTCCTCAGATCTTTTGTTCCATTTTCTTATTGTTGAGCTTAAAGCAAGTTTTATAGGAAGTTAGTTAATGTCTGTCTGCCAGGCTAGAAACATAACCAAGCCAGGAGATCTTAAAATACAAAAGGATATTGTATCCCACAGTTATATGTAGGCCAAGCTTAATCTGGAGTAGTAAACTGGGTAAGTATGGGTTCCTGACATCTCTAGGAATCCTGATGAAAACAATCAGACATTTATAGCATACAAAATTCAAAACTATAACCCCAGAGTATATACAAAACCTCCAAATAAAGATTCTTTTTAAAAAACTGGTAGAAAAGGAGATCAGACTTGTGGTTATAAGAGGTATGTGGAGGTATCAGAGGGAGTATCAGAGGTATCAGAGGGATAGGGAGAGGGAAAATTGGAGGACGGTGGCAAAAAAAAAAATACAAAATTCCAGTTAGAGGAGAAACATTAAGGAGGTAATGCACATGATGACTATAGTTACCACTGCTGTATGATATATATAAAAGTTGTTAAGAGAGTAAATCCTAAGTGTTCTCATCAGAAGGAAAAATTGTCTTCCATCCTTTTCATTTTCCTTATAATTATATCTTTATGAGAGGACAGATGCTAACTAAACTTATTGCAGTAACAATTTCACACTATGTGGAGGTCAAACCGTTGTACTGTGTGACAATATTACATAGTGATGGGTGCCAATTATCTCTCAATAAAACTAGAGGGGGGAGAGTGGAGTTATTTTAGTTTTAGTCTAATTTAGGACTATTTTTATTAACCAGGCACTCAGGAATTTTGTGTGTTAATCAGCAGCTCTTATTGAGTTCATGTATATGAAACAGGCAAATAAAACACCAAATTAATCATACTGATTTGGAAGATTGTTAAATTCTTAAGTCCTGTCAAATCCTTGCCTTAGGGACAAGAACTTAACACATGCAAAAGTATTACCTTGCCCGGCCCTGGTTACGAGTCAGGGGCAGTCTATGTACTGTGCCAGAGACAGAAAGGGAGAGAGAAAGAGATTTGCACTCTGAGACAACCCAAAACCAAATAAAACAAACAGAATAAACCAACAGAAAGTTATCATTCTGCAATCACTAATCTCCAAATAAACACAACCTTTAGCCTTTTCCTATACAATTCTCTCTCCCTAATGAAAAGATCTTTATCCTTGCAGATAGGAAAAGTGTACAAAAAGAACTGTTACTTTTTTCTCCATAAGAAAAAAATTGACAACCTTTTTAATCTGCATAAGCTCTTTTTTCCTTTAAATTTTATTTGTATTAAAATGTCTGCCATCTCCCGTGCTACAATCACAAAATTGCAACCAATATTTAAAAATGAAAAAGTATTAAAATATTATGGGCCATTAAAGAAATGTCTGACATAGGATGCCCTAAGTGGTTTATTCATTTGACAAAAGTTTCTTGAGTCTCTTCTTTGTACTGGACACTAGGAACAAATCTGTGAAGAAAAATAAAATGACCCAAACGCATGGAGATGAGCTTGAAGCATGGTGGCATTTCAAATTAGAGGTTAGAGAACTTCATTCAGATAAAGTGAGATCTGAGAAGAGAAGTGAATACAATGAGCAAGTTAGGCAAGCAGACAACTGGGGAGAAGATGTGTAGTGTAGTAACCATCCAAATCCCTGAGGAGTTTGCTGCGTGGCAGGGACAGCATGAAGGCTGGTATAGCCGAACCAGAGTGAGCACAGATGACAGTAGCTTGAGATGAGGCCAAAGCAGCAGGCCAGGATCAGATCACATGCACCTTTTTGGCTATGGCCAAGAGTTCAGATTTTCTTCAACTGTGATGGGAAACCATTTGGACTCAACACATACTTGCAACTTACTGAAGCAGTAACATCTCAAAGAGGGGAAAAAATCTTAGTATTGATACATGTTTTCAATGATAATCAAATCCAGAATATTTTTTATCTTGGCACTATTGGCATTTCATCCTGAATAAGTCAAGTTTATTTTGTGGGGGCTGTCCTACGCATTGTAGCATATTTAGCAATATCTCTGGCCTCTATCCAGTCCACACCAGTGGCACACCCCCTCCAGTTGTGGCACAAAACTGTCTTAGACAATGACAAATGTTCAGATTTCCTAGTTAGGAACGACTTATCTAACCCAGTCCATTTTGCAGATTCAGTAACTGTGAGGTTAAATCACTCACTTAAGGTAAACAAAGCCAGTGATTGCATCAAAGATAAAACTAATAAAAGGTATGTAAACACACACGTGTTTTTATGCACACATAAAACACTTTATCTTGTGTTTTCAACTAACTTGTGTGTTACCTTTATCCCACTTGTAAATAACTTCACTTGGAGAAGATAAAGGGATTTGAAGTCAACTTGTGACTCGAACTCAGATCTCTAAATCTCTGTCTACTTCAGTAATAAACTCTCAACTTGGGGTGTATTTGAGTTGACAATGACTTGAAGTAACCATAAACCAGAAGCTTCCTGAGTGTTTTAGCAAAATGTCCCTCAACACCAGTTCAAGAAATGGGGAAGCAGGGACCCTTAATCTTCCAACCCCACTTTAACTAGAAAATGAAGTTTAAAGTTAATGTAAATTCTCATTTTAATTTTTTAAAATCTAACAGTGGTATAAAATACCTTGTTCTTTGTAAGACCATGCACCTGGGCTGCTGTGTTTTGTCTGGAAGTTGTTTCAAAGGGGACTGTCAAAAACCACATCGAAAGGAAGTTCTGTGTCTCTGGGGCTTTCTTTCTATAAAAGGAGGAGCTTATTCTACTTGTTTCTAATTCACCAGGTATTTTATTACTTCAATTCCCAACAGATCTTTGGGTTGATCCAGTAGAAGGATTTAAAGCCAAAGCAATTTGTGGGCTGGGAAGTGTTTAGGGTTTATCGGACTCTTGTTTTCTCCATCTCCTCCTGAAAGAGACCAGTGTGTTGAGAGAGCTGAGGGAAACATCTCTGCATCTGTCTATAGTGCAGTATTGAACCCTGATAGAGGCATTTCCAAGTAATGTGGAGAGCTGACATCGGGAGGGGGAGGCAGAAGGAGTACGAGAATAATCCTAAAGTAGTAAGAAAGAAGGCTAGACAGAAACCATAAGGTGCTTCAATCATATCCCCTTAGATTTACTTCTCAACACAGGAAGCTGCCTACTGCACACCCCTGTGACCCTGACCAAGGGCTGCTTTTCACTGCTACAGAATACTTGACCCATGCACAGAACAAGCCAGAAGTGCCAGAGCTAGTGCTTTTCTTGAACAAAGAGAGAGCAATTAGTCAATTCATGTCTCAGCTTGCTTAGCTCTTGGCAACCTCTGAAGTATATTCTATTCATTCTTCTGAAGTGTACCAACAGGATTGAGAATTCCAGTTGTCCACAGTGATAAATGACTATATAGCTCATCTTTTTTTATGATTTTTTTCCCCTTCCTTATTTACTCCCGTGTTCTCCTAAATGTGTTTCCTGGGATCACTTGCCACATAAACTGTGTGCACTATTGCCTTTGCCTCAGGATCTTCTTTTGGTGAAATCGAAATTAAAATAAGAAGTTACTCCTCTCACGACTACAGAGTTAAAAGCCACATTTTCAGGCTCAGTTTACTTTTTTTTTAACGAGCCTAGAAATGTCACGCTCTGTGCCTGCACCATCTCTAGTCCTTCCGCCTAGATGATCTCTCCCCAGTGTTAGCCAACCAGAAGCATCATCTTTTAGAATCCAACCCAAGTGTCTCCTGCTCTGTTGAGCTTGCTCTGCCCCTTCACAGGCAGTATTACTGCTTCCTTCTTTTCCCTTACTGACTAAGCTTAATTTGATCAAAAGGGAAAATGCAAGCACACAGGCATCTAAACAAAGCCAAGTGATGAATAGAATTATGAAGAAAGATGAATGATGTCATTGAGAAGTGTTCTTTCTTCTGTTGGGTGTCACTCTGGGAAAATACTTGACCCTCTAACTAGAGAGGCACAGAAAAATGGATAAGCTACCTTTGTCTTTGTCTTCTCTCTTTCCCTTTTATGTTTCTTGGATATTTTCTTAATTGAATAACCATTCCTGGCACTACTCACATTTTTAACACTGCTTGGATCAAAGTCCCTGGGGAATTTGTAAATTCCTCAGTAGACAACACATCGCAAAGATCAGCTGCATCCACAGAAGCACAAACAGAACGTGAAGGAAAATAAGAACACTCAATGGCTACTCAAAATTGATTAGGGATTTGAGTTAACTTTCTGCTTTAAAACATTTTCTGATGGATTGAAAATGGAATTTACACTATAAATATTGCTTATGTAGTTAACTCTTGTATGTGAGTGTTGGAAATTTGTTCTCTATGGAGTTCACAGCCAACCATCATTCTCCCAAATTCCCGGTAATCTATTATTATCAGATGAGCTTTCTGGCAGGCGAAATTAAAGCATTAGCATCCTGTGTCATTTCCCTGGCTGGAGCAAGTACGGACAAAATCTTCTAACCATAGCTGTCAGATTTAAGAATTGCACTCATGCATTACTCTTATAACCTGAAATTATAAATAAGTGTAAACTGGAGTGATATCTTGGAGACCTGGTCAGTGGATGGAATTTGGCTTTCCAATGGTGGCTCATTTAAACCCAAAAGGTGGAGTGGATGGATGGGTGGATGTGGCATCAGCCCAACAATCCATATAGTAACTCATACAAGTCTGAGTTTTCCAGGCTGATGTGCTGTTTGTGGTTCATCCTCTGTGAAAAGTGGCCAGATATGTATTAAGTGTGAGTTCACAGGGAGCTGTATGCATTGGCCAACAAATGGCCCACTACAAATTTGAATGTGGCTTCTGCTTTGGCTTCAGTGATGTCTGCACACACAAGTAGAGCTTCCCTGAAATTTAGCTTGCGCAGGGAAAGAGAGTTTGGCTAAGCTTGAGAAGGACAGGATCAAGTAGTTATGCTTTGGAGGGAAAAATAATCCTAGGGATAGGTGGGAAAAAATCCACGAGGAAGCAGGAAGCAAAATCCACATACACATGGAATTGTACATGTGGGACAGAGAGGTGGAACAGCTTTCCTCTGTGTTCCCAAGGTCATAGACACAAGCTGTTCAACTTGGACAGCTTACCTACCCTTTCCATTCACCTGAGTGGCTCTATGAGAACGCTGAGAAAGAGCAGTTAGCAGGTCAACCCTCACTCACTTTCCCAGCGATGGGTGCCATGTATTCCAATGGTTGTTTCAACTTAGCTCCTCCCTGGGCCACACAAGAACTAGCCTTGGCAGGAGGGAGTGAAGAAAAGAAAGAAAGTGATTCTTTTTCTTTTTCTGTAGCACTGAGTTGCCCTTCCTGCTGGAGAAACAGGTGTTCCCCATACTGGAAAAATCCAATATATAAATATCAAAGCACTCAGAGGACTTGAGACTGATTTGCTTTACAAAATCATTCATAGAAGGTTCCCATGAAATAACCATGGAGAAATGGCCAAACAAGTTTATTGAATGCTTATATGTAAGTCAAGGGGCACTTCATAAGCTTTTCCTACCAAAAATGAATGTAAAAAATAAAATATGACTACATCATATGGGATATTAAATAATTGATTTAAGATTCAACTTTAATTAACTAGACTTTCTAGTATGTGGCCTCTTTTAGTATGGATTTTTATAGAGAATAAAAAAAATTATTTGTGTGGGAGAAAACCTGGAAAAAGAATCACTAGAACCTGATGTTTGAGTTTCTGTTTCATTTTAAACACTCCTTCAGAATAGCATTACTAAGTTTTGGATTTTTTCCTTCTTTCTCCTGTTCTCATGACTGATTTATCCATTAGGCGAATTGCCAATCTATAAATTTCAAATCCAATTTCTCCATTTCTGAAATAGTATTTCTAAACTGTTTCTCTGTTGTGATGCACATGATGGATATATTGGTCGCATGCCATGACTTTTCCTTCTGACACCAACATGCTATCTCCCACATTAAAATCTCCACCCCCTGTTGTAAAGACAACCTTGAATCCAGGCTTTCTGAGGCTCACTTCCAACTTGATCCCAATGGGACACTGCATTTGAGAGCAAAGTGTTTTTATCTTGGAGAACAGCAGTGTAGAGTTGCAAAAAAAGTGGACCCGCATTCCCTCTTCCTGGGATATCTTCACCTAGGAAAGGTATATTCACTCCCTCATCTTTAAAGCTGTTGTTCAAGTGTTACCATAAGAGTAAAGCTCTTTCTAACCATAATACTTAAAATATCTTTCCCTGGTACTCTTTTCTTATAGCCTTACTCTTTTTCATCTTTCATTATATGATGCGCTTATTTATCGTGTTCATATTTTTTCACCTTCACTAAAGCCTAGTTTACAGGGCAGAGACTCCTGGTCCATTTTCTTCATTGCTAGTTCCTTGGCACCAGAAGAGTGTGTAGCTCATAATAGCCACTCAATACATGGAATTGAATGAATGAGAATTGCCATGATTCCTGTTTTATACTTGTAAAAAAAAATAACAGTGAAGCTTACAAAGGACAAGTAATTTACCAGGGGGATGGTTAGCAAAAGGGAGAGCAGTTCTGAAGATTCTCTAACCCCAAGAGCAAGACTTACTTATCACGCTTTGATGCTTTACAAGTGCTTTGGTGACTGTGAACATTCTATACTTGCTAAATGAGTATTTTGCTTTCTTTTAAAGAAGATACTCTTTGGGCTTTTGCTTCCATATCTCTTCCTTATTAGTGGCTTAATTGGCAAAGCAGATGTCTACTAGGTTTATATATTGTTTAAAAAAACTGTTAATTTTTGTTGGTTTGTTTTAGTCTTAGGTTCACAAAGTGCAAAACAAGCTAGCCAAAATGTATTTGGCATTATTTTGGAAACCTCTGCATAATCCATAGAGAAACTGAATACAAATGTTCCAGTTATTTTACATGGGGTTTCAATAATATTTAATGACTAGAGAGTCCTTAGGGCTTTTTCAAAAATAAATAATGGGAAGTTGGGCTGAGTTAAGAGAGGAACAGTTGCAACCCCTCTCCCACAATGCTCAATCACAACAAGCTGTATAATAACACTGATGTAAATGCTTCAAAAATATGGTGACTTGTTTTATAAACATCATAAATATAAAAAATATTTTTAAATAGAAATTCTCAAAGTTCTACATCTATGGCACAAACCACTATACCACCTAACCCTGTGGGGAAATTATTTTGATGGAAGACAGTTATCCATCCAAAATAAGCCCACTTCTTTCTGCTGATGATGAATCTGAATCTTCTCATGAGCTAGTCTTAACCTGGATTGAGAAAATGCCAACCATTTGGGAGAGGTTCTTTCTCTATCCTGATTGCTCCCCTTTCGGGAGTCAAGGGCCCACTCCCACACATGTTTGAAACCACCAGATTCATCTCCTGTTCTTTGGCAACAAAGTTCCTGTAAGAACCAAGAACTTTGATAAAAACATTGTTTTTTGTTTGTTACGTTTCAAAGAATAGTACACACTTTCAGACTGGTGTTCCTGTTGCTGTTAATGTAGCTTTAAATTAACAGTGTGTCTTGGTAACTGAAAGATTACCACAAACTGTTAGATTGAAAATTAAAATTCAAAATTAAGATAACAAATTCAAAAATTCAAATTGGAACGTGCAAACATACTCCTAGTAATGTATGACAAACTTACCAAGTTCACAGTCTTTAGTGGATGAATATGTAATCCATCTCAACATAAGATATGTATTTTGAAAACTACTTTAAGAAGTACTTTCTCCAAGAAACTAAAATAAGATTTGTGTGCAATATGTATTTGTATGGCTTTTAATTTCGAAAACTGTGAGATCTTAATGTATGAGTAGGTTAATAATTTAGCTATTGCCATGTTCTAGCTGGTACAGTGGAAAGAGAGAAGACTGAAATGCAAAACAGACGTCTTTGAATCACAGCTCTTTCATGACTAAGCTTTAAAATAGAGATTAATTATAGTTACCCTAAGGATTATTGTAACTTTGTGAATAATTATAAATCATTGATTTTTCCCCTGAAGTATAGAAAGCTATGAGGTATTGTTTAAAACCACAGAGTTAAAATTATAGGGTTTTAGGTTGAGGAGTGATGCTGTGACTTTTTTTTAAAAGAAAATCATTTAATTATGTAACTGCAGTGAATGTGAAGTCTATTAGAGAACTCATTTTATGGATATAAAAATATGCTGCCCATATACATTTGTGTTGAAAATCTGTGGTATTGCTAAGTAGTCATATCACAGATAAATTACCTAGTGCATTTTAATTGCACTGTCTTCCTAAATTATTTGATAATTTTACCATTTTGTATTTGTAATTGCTAGTACTGACATTTAAGAGGGAATGTTCTGCTTATCAGTGAGATGCTCATAATTTATGAGAGGAAAAGAAAGGGGGATACTTTTGGCCCATGGAAGCCACACTGATAAGTTCAGCCTCTGATAGCAGAGTAACTGAAACCAAGCATTGCTAGAATCTGGGCATTTTTCTCCAAAATTTAGCCTCAGCTGAGACAACATACCTCTTAGGCTTACAATAAAAATTAAGATTTGTAATATACATATTTTTTCCATTTTAAACTCAGAGATGTATCAGTAAGTTGGGTCACATAGAAGTAAATTAAGTTATAAGTATGTATGATTGATTGTCTGATTAACTAACATATAAATTTGCTGCTTAGACCTAAGGGAAAAAAAAGCATAGTATATATAGGGTTCATTATATGTATGGCTTTGGGTACCCACTGGGGGTCTTCAAATGTATCCCCTTTGGATAAGAGGAGACTACTGTACTGTGAGGTTGTAGAGAGCTTTTAAGACTAAGAGTGGAGCTCACAGATCATATATACACTGCTGGAAAAATTCTGGGTTTTTGAAAACATGATTAAGGCTGAAAAAGGAAGCATTGCAATCAAGATTTTTTTTCCTAATTGAGGTTCTCTCTAAATCGAGGACCCACAAATTACCATTAGCTTCCCACTGTGGTTAACTGTGAATAACCTTTAGAGTTAAATCTCAGAGACTGACAAAGTTTAAGCAACCAGGATATATGATCCAGCTCTCCCAGCCTTATCTTACATTTGGATCTGTTCACCTTTTCGAAGTCACTCATTATGAGATCGACAAAACACTCAGTACTCTCAAATTCCCACTGTTTACTATAAACACAGGAAGTTCAGAATTCTCAGAATTAAGCCTAACTTCAGTGGGATGAATTCTGCAGTTTCACAAAGCACCCTGGTGAAAAGTACTTGAAAGAACATGTACACTGTTGAATCTTTTATTGATTCAGGCCCCATTAATTTAGAATCTCGGGGTCATTCAGATGTTTGGTGTGAAATACATCTTTTTATTTGCCTGTGAAGAAAATCCTGATAAGCAAATCAACAGTGCAAATAAGAGTTCTCAAGAGATATTTGACATAAAGGAACAGACCAACTATTTTTAAGTCCCTTTCTAGGATCTGTGTTGTTAATTGGTATATTGTTGTTTCAAGATAATTGTCAGCACAGGCTAAGTGGTCATTATCTGTGAGTAATCTGCAAGCTTCTGAAAGAAAAAACAGCACAACCGCATATCGTTCCATACCTATACTCTAATTATCTTGTACAACACCGTTCATTAAATCTTAGTCAAAATCCCACAAATGGAAGTTTGAGAGGCCAGCAGGTAGGGTGGTTTCTGGGGAAGATCTTCCCCTTGACTATCATGAGCCTTAAAATATAGCTGTTTGTTTGGCTCACCTGCAGTCTGAACTTCTGGGGCTGACATTGAGGTGGAGGTCACACAGACTTCCTCTGCAAGAGAAACAGACATACAAGTGCTAAGAGCCGCTTGTGTGCTTTTATATGTTATTTTATTCAGAATTCTCCAGCAAGTACATGAGGTATATTTGGTTATCTCCACAAAATAGTTGAATAAATCAAGGCTCTGAAATATTAAGCAAATAACTATCTGAAGGTTGAATAAGTAGTGAAACTTAGCTACAAATCCCTTCTGTGCTCTCCAAGATGCATATTTTTGATACTCCATTATATGGTATCACAGGTTCTCACCTTAGAGCAAACCTTACGCACAATGCTTACCACATTTTATCACAGTGGTTTGTGCCATTTTCTGCACTAAAATATGGCTTCCTTATGTGCAACACACCTTGTCATTTTCAAGTTGGCATCAGAGAACCCAGCACATGTCTTGGCCCCTAGTGTGACTCAGTACCTTTTGATTTAAATGAGTATATTTAGAACAAGAAGAACTAACCCAAGAGCCAATCTTCAGTTTTCTGGGAGTGATGTGGCACAGGACAAAAGGTTACGTTAGCAATGCTTACTTAAATGAAAGAGCACCTCTGTGGGCAGTAGTTTGATGCTGCTAACATTACTACTTGAATTACACAGAAGATGACTTGTGAGTTCCAGGGTGTGGCTGGCAGAATTCCAGAAATGACCCCCCAAGATTGAATGTCTTGACCCCTGGGACCTATAAATATCCTGAGATAGCTTTCTGGTGATTATGTTATGTTATACAGCAGAGATGCCCTTAAGATAAGGAGATTATCTGATGATTATGATCTAATCATGTGGACCACTTTAGAAGCAGAGAGTTTTCTCTGGCCAGTGGTGGAAAGAGGAAGTTAGAGCAGAGCGATTCAAAACTTGAGAAGAGCCCTGGCTGGACCGAACTTGGACCTGCGTGAACTGAAAGGTCACTGGTTTGTGCCCAATCAGGGCACATGCCTGGGTTGCGGGTTGGGTCCCCAGTGGGGGATACACAAGAGGCAACCATACATTTCCCTCCCTCTCTTTCTCCTTCCCTTCCCCTCTCCCTAAAGATAAATAAATAAAATCTTTAAAACAAATTGAGAAAACTTGACTCACTAATGTTGGTGTGAAGTTGGAGGGAGCCCCATGAGAAGAAATTTGGACCTTAAAAACCCGAAAGAGGGCCCTGGCTGACATCCAGTAAGTAAAGAGGGACCTTAGTCCCTGGAAGGAACTGAATTCTGCCAACAACAGGAATGAGCTTGGAAGAAGACCCCAAACTGGAGATGACAATGCAGTCAGCTGTCATCTTGACTTCAACTTTTACCCCAAGGAGAAAACCTTACAGAATTGTGAGCTAGTAAATGGGTGTTGTTTTAAACCCCTAAGTTTGTGATAATTTGTTATACAACAGTAGAAAACTGATGGACAGGATGATTAACTTTTTTATAAGAACTAATACTAAACTAATCAATATGGACTATCCTCTTTAATGAGGTTGTAATGAAACCTTCAAAATGAAATGTAAATTCAGGGGAACAGTCCCCATCTGTTTGAAGGGGTTCAGTGGGAAAGATCTTCATTATCCAACTATAAATTTACATTATGCATCTATAATTGCTTTCCACCACATGACAATGTATGTGTGCTCTGAAAGTTTAATGTATTCTGTGGGCTTCTGATAGGCATCCATATTAAAGAGACAAAATCCTTTGGGGGGGAGGGTATTCTAATGATCTTTAAAGGAAGCTAAGGCCTTTCTTGTGGCCTTATTCAACTTCCTCCAAAACTTGCCTCAGACCCTGTCACACAGAGAAAATATATGTGACTTTCTTTTGTTTTTTCATGTGTTTTGAGTTTAATAACATATGCTGTTTATACTTGGTTTCTATAGAGAATTTCTTTTTTGCCTTGTAAACAGTTGCAAAGATTTACCTAGCGAGAGCTGTGTGGGTTTTCTCTTTCTTTATCCTCCCACCACCGCCCCCTTGGAAAGTCTGAATAGTTCCAAGGATTAGCAGCAGCTTAACTTCAGTCATGAGTTGTAATAGATAAATGCAGTTATTGTTCCATTTTGGCTCTTCGGGATAGTGTGAAATTAACCAGTTGCTTTATTCTTTCCTCACAGTCAACATCACGGTAGTCACCCCTATTTGTGTTTCATTGACTTGTCAGAAACCACCAGTAAATGAATCCTCAATATGAAATGAGGCCCAAAGGTCAAGTTCTCCTTCTTCCAAATGAGTTAGATACTTCTGGAAAGGATAATCAACTTCTTTCTCGTAAGGGCCTAATACATAACAGACACTAAACTAGTCAAATAACATATGCTATATTTCGTGGTTGTTAATATTCCCATTTTTCAGGTCAGGGCACTGATACTCAGAGAGACTGAAAGACTTGCCAAAAATGTATAGATACTAAGTGGAGGGTCTCTGTGGAGTGTAATCGAAGACGATTCCTCATTGCCTGCCCTTTGATAAGTGGTAGGACTCCTAAATTGCCACAGAACTGCATACATTCTGTCTTCCTGGTAATACTCTGTCCTTGACTTTGACGCTTTGGAATCCACTGTAGAAAAACATGACACTTCATTCCCTTGCTCTCAACAACAAATATGTTAACAATAAAACTATGAATTCATCTGATAGGCTTTACATATTTAACGTAAGCCTATTCCTAGAAAGAGTATGTTCTAGCATCCCTTCACACTGGAGATACATGCTGTTCAGTAAGCCATTTTTTGAATACATTTTTAAAAATTAAATAGAAATTCAGCTCCTCATTCACACCAGCCCCTTTCAAGGGTGCAGTCGCCCCATGCAGTGAGTGGCTACCATACAGGATGGTGCGGACTCACAGAACATTTCCGTCGTTGCAACAAGTTCTGTCAGCAAACGCGGCGCCAGAGCTGGAGTAGCACCGGCTAAGCTGCCGTGCCGGGTGTGCTGGGAATTTAAAAATTCAAAACATTTAAACTAAGTACATAATGTATGTCTCATTGAACTGAAGGTCTATAATGTCTCCAAGTTTATAGTTATTTTATGCTACTAAAAGCAGAAAAAATAGGGTTTTTCTTTGTTTTGTACAGCACTTTGTCGTAGGCCCTCCCCATTTCTATTATACCAGGACATGGCAAGAACTCTGAATTTCCCGTCATCACAGCTGCGGCATCCTCACAGGATCTGATCATACACCCTCTTCACTGCCAACGTAAATCGTTTCATCATTTAAAATTTCCTCCTTAACATCAGTTTGTATAGTACTTGTTGAGGGTCTAAATGTTTCAGGCTCTGGACTAGAAATGCTTGAGATACAAAGATTAATAAGATAATATCTCCTTACCAACCTTCACCTTTCCTCCTAGTTAATTCCTAATTATCATTTGGGTCTCAGTCCAAACCTCATTTCTTCTGAAAAGCCACCCCTCCTTCTCTAGAAAATTGGTTAGCTGCCCTTGCTCTATACGTGCCACAACTGTCTTATCATAATAATCATCCATCCTTACTATCAATTTTAATATAGTCATTTGCCTTTGCTCCCCACTTAAACAGTTTGCCTCGCACAAGAAATTTCAGAAATGACCCCCAAGATTGAATGTCTTGACCCCTGGGACCTATAAATATCCTGAGATAGCTTTCTGGTGATTATGTTATGTTATATAGCAGAGTTGCCCTTAAGATAAGGAGATTATCTGATGATTATGATCTAATCATGCAGACCACTTTAGAAAGCAGAGAGCGGGTGGGCAGGAAGTCTGTCTGCTGTGCTCACCATTGGATTTCTAGCTCCTAGAACAGTGCTTGGCACTTGGCAGGGAGCTTTATTCTTGAATAATTGTGTTTTGTTTTGAGAATAGAGGCAAGAGTCAGCTTATTTTTTGACTTATTATCTTGTATATCTTGTTTACTTAGCACAATATCGTCTCTAACAAGAGTTTTAAAAATGCCATTTTAGTCACTTTGAGAAAAATAGTTTTAATTGTGTCTTCTAGTGTAACGGAAATGTAATACAGAAGCATTTTTTTTCCTAGAAAGTATAAGGCAGCAAGAAATAGCATGCTAAAAGGGAGGCATTAGAAGCAAAGGACTCAATTTATAACTTTTCCTCTGCTGCTAAATTTGCTCTGTGAACTTCATCCCATGCATGTATCTTTGTTCTCTAGGACCCTCATCTACAAAATAGGTATCAGTAAGTTCTACCCAACAGAATCAAATTAAATAATGCAGGATTCAGGTCAGATGCTGGTAGAATACCCAACAAGTGTCGGTGTCTCACCTGTTTTCACACACTCAGGACCCCGCCCTCCAGAAAGGAGTGGTGGTTTGTTTCATTTTGTGTTTCTTCCTCTCCCTCTGTGGTTTCCTTTAGAGATCCTTTTATTTGACTTTCCCCCTTTGTGTGTGTGTATCCTAATATCTGATTTTCCTCTTCCATTCCATCCCCACCCCACCCCAAAAGCGTCCTCTCTTCATCTTGCTCAGCTGATGACACGAAGAGCATGATTGAGCGCTGACCTCTGGCACAAATAAGCATCTGCCTCGCACATTTAGGATATTATGTTGCCTGTAATCCCTCCCAGCTCATGACTTTCAATTACTTTTGAAATTTCTGGGTAATTTCAGGTTGGTAGGTTAAAATTGCAATTTTATTTTGGCAGATAATATGTTTTTAAATGAGCTCTTCTCAATGTGTGTATTAAATAATTTCCTCATATAGCAGAGTGATTTTTTTGTTTGTCCTTGACCACACTAGAAAGTAGAAACAATGAGTTACTTGGAAAAAGTTCGTTTAATGTTTGGAGGAAGTTTAAAATCCCACATTTAATTTGTATTGTGTTCCTACTATTTTGGTTATAAAGATACTCTGATGCCTTTGTTTTTTTGGGTGGGGGTGCATTTAGGGAAAAAAAGGAAAAGAAGAAATCTTTCATAGCTATTGCTTTCAAAGTTATTGGTTTGTTGAAAGTTATTCATTTTTTCTTATTTTCTCTTATTTATTGGTATGTGTTGTCGTCTGAGTAACGGACCCCCACAGGAGGTCGCATTCTAATCCCCCAAAACCTATGAATATTTTATATTTCATGGCAAAAAAAAAAGCAAATTTCAGATGCAATTAATTTTAGGCCGTTGAGATGGGGAGATGATCTGGTGGATTGGTTTAATCAGAAGGACAGCTGGAGGCGCAGACTCAGAGACGGAGAGGTGGCCATTCGGACAGAGCTCAGAGTGAGGAAGGGCCAGGAGCCCAGCAGTGCAAGCTGGAGGGCAGACAGAGCAACGGCACTGGTCCTCTCCTGGAAACAAGAAACAGACTTCTGACACCTTGATTGCAGGCCTGAAAGGCTCTTCAGATTTCTGACTTCCAGAACTATACATGAACTTTGTGTTAATTTAAGCCATTAAATGTTTCGTAATTTATTATAGCAGCAGTTTGAAACTAGCACAATGCATTTAAAAATAATATTTTTGTATTGTTTCCAAAGTCAAAACCCCCAAAATGATGTACCTTAAACAGCAGAGTGGGCTGGTGTATTGAAGTGCACATCTACTTACCAAGCTTTTTCACCTGAGCATTTGAGCTGAAGGAATCCTTTGCTCCCACAAAGAGAAGGCAGATACCAAGTATATTCTGGAATGTAAATACTAAACACATTTGTATAATCCTCTGAGAACTAGTAGACAGAGAAAAAATATATGTGTGTATATTTAATTGATCTTGAGCAAATTTGCAAAGCTTTCCTTTCTACCTAGATCAAGATCATTTGGATTTTTTTTTCTATGCCAAAATATTATCTGTTGACCGATAGACTTGGGAGAGTTTAACAGAAACTTAAATAAATAAGATTGAGTGAAGTCAGTTCTGAGGGCTGCAGACAGGGACATTCTCGAGGGTACAAGAGAAAAAATTCACATTTAAAAAGTGGTCAAAGTGCTCCAGGAAACATTTGAAACCAACCCCTCATGGGGAAAGATAATTCTCTCCTCACTAGCTTCACTGACTTTCCGTAACAGTGCTAAGGAAATTTAATCAGACAAAATGCATTGCTAAGCAGTTAGCCTGGTGACCCCGGGGGACCCGTGAACACGTGTTTGGAGCCTCACATGATGTGTAATGGCTCAGTTTGTCTTGGCCATTGTCACAGACACTCCTGGGCTCATGGACCTGGCACCCCTGCATGTGAGGACAAGAGATGATTTTGAAGATGCTTTCCTGTTCTAAATACTGATCAACATTCTGATTTCATTTTAACTTACTTTCCATCACATATACAAAAACAGCTTGAGGAAAAATTAATGAACTCACAATAATGCATAGCCTCCCAAGGAAATGTTCCCTGATTTCTCTAAGTGATGTCTTTCTTCCCTTCTGTGTTTCAGTAACAATCTCAGCAAGCCTCTGCTATCCCCATGTTCACCTGTAATTCAAAGTATCTCCTTATGAGCCTGTCTTTCTCTTTTAGCTGTAAGCTCCCATGGTCGCAGGTGAAGTCTAATCTTTTTGATTATTACAAACCCTCAAATAAACATGCAGTAAGCCCTGACCATACATTTGTTGACCACTTGTCTTCCCCATTCCATTCTTTAGGGCACTTAAATAATTTCAGCTGGGAACATGAATACCTTTTGCTGGGGTTATCCAATGTTGTCTCTAAGTCAAGCAAAATATCACCAGCTTAAATCTCCCACTCTTTCTCTTCAATAATGAAGGGCTTCTTTTGGCTTTTGACTCAGGGGAAGCTAAGGTGCAACTTTCTCTGGTTGTCCGGGATCTGGGTTCACCCGACACCAGCCACCTCCACCATGCCGCTGCAGTTTGAGCCCAAGGAGCTCAAAGTCATACACCCGAGGTGCATCAGTGGGAAAGTCGGTGTCACATCTTGGCCCCCTGGGCCTGTCTACAAATGCCAAAGCAACAGGTGACTGGAAGGGTCTGAGGACCACAGTGAAACTGAACACTCAGAACAGACAGGCCCAGATTGAGGCAGTACCTTCTGCCTCTGCTCTGATTGTCAAAGCCCTCAAAGAACTGCCATGAGACAGAAAGGAACAAAAACACATCAAGCACAGTAGAAATGTCACTTTTGATGAGGTAGTCAGCATTGCCTGACAGATGCAGCTTCCATCTTTAGCGAGAGAACTCCCTGGAACCACTGAAGAGATCCCAGGCACTGCCCTGCCTGCAAGCTGCAATGTTGATGGCCGCCACCCTCATGGAATGAAGTGGAATGCCTTGACAGTTAAAGATCATTGACAACCGATAATTAATAATAATAGTAATACTGAAGGGCTTCGCATAATGCCCAATTTCTTGGTTTTGTTTGTCTATTTTAAGGACATCAAAACCTTTGTCAATAATTTTAAACACCCTTTGAAATCTGCATAAATAAACATCAAGAGCACATGCATTGTACCATCAAAGCCACTGCCAGGCTTTCAGATTATTAATGATTAGGCTACTTTCTTAGCAGACGTCACAAACTTTGCTGAAGCACTACTTGCCCTTGGTAAAACAGAGATCGTCTTTGCCTCCACCATCTCTAAATAATCTGGAGAGTACAATTTTGGCAGTTACCTATTATCTAAGGCCATGGTTGCACCCTTGATTTTGCTGGTGGTGGCTCCCTTTGGTGACTAAGCAGATGGTGAAAAGGGTTAGAAACAAAGAAAAACCCATATTGTGCTTCGAGTGAAAAAACCATATTGTGCTGCATTTGGAACCCAGGTTTTTCTCGATGACTAAAGCTCAAATAAGTATGCCTTTCATGAGCTGCCATTTTGGTTCTCTGAAATGTGCCCACAATATGCCTTTAAAATGTAGTCCAAATTATGTATTTCTGGGTGTTTTTTATGTTGTTTTCCTTGATTCTATTTGAGTGGTTAGTCATTGGATATTCTAACAGCTTGTCTAATTTCTTGGTGTCAATCCGTCCAATGGCCACTATAATGTGGACATTCAATATGTAATATAAAATTAGCCAGCAGTGTCACTTTGGCTTAGTTAGAGGAGTTGAACCCTTCCAATGCTTTAAACTAGAATCAGAAAGCTTAACCTTGGCCTGGGCTGAGCCCCAGAATCAACATGCAGCCTTAAATGACTCATTTATTTCAGGGACTCAATTTCCTCATCTCTTAAAGTTAATGGAAAATGTGCCCAGCTTGCTGTGGTGTAGGCGTCTAGAGTTCTAAAGAGATTGAGTAATTATTCCTCTTCCTAATTTAAGTGTAATGGGTCATCCAGTCTCACTCTGTTAGGAACATAATGGTATGTATATAAACTTATTCACAACTAAGCAAGACTCAAGCAGATTTGCTGGTTCTTTTCTCAGAAAAGAGGGGCAGAACATTTTTCCTGGAATGAATCCTGGCAGAGCAGGATGGGAGGACCAAACCCCATCTTTCTTTGTGGTTCGTGCCACACTCTGCCCGACCCATCCTTGTCTTTTATCAACTTGAAGGACTTCCGACGTGCCCAGAGACTTCTCTGAGTGCCAGTGCAAAGAAGCCAGACTGTCGCTCTGCACCACTTCACTCTATTTAAATTCTCTGCTTGGAACTTATCACCATATGATATTTTTTTCTTGTTTATTCATGTATTATTTCATTCTTCCTTTAAAATATAAGTGCAAAGAAATCAAAAACCTTGACCACCCAGTTTATTGTTAAATCAAGAGTACCTTAGAATAGTGTCTGGCACTTAGCAAATACTGAATTAAAATATGGTGAATGTTTTTCATTCTTTAAAAACATGGAGTGTAGCTAAATCTCACCACTTCACACAAAAACCTGCAATCGTCCTGAATTACTGGATGTGTGCCAAAGTTGTTCAGAGCAAATGTGAATCCCTGGGGAACTATTATGAAGGTAGTGAGGAGTTCTGAGACAATTTCTGGAATATATTTGTAAATGGCATCATGTGGATATTAAAAATCTTTATGAGGTTTAATCAGCCATGGTTTTAGTTTTCTTTAATACAGCCCCTTAGACCTAACCCCTGTCCTTGGTCAGAATATCAGGAAAATGTAGTAAGATTTTCAAGTTACTTTCTGTTATGGTTGCAATTGCATTTTATGTGCTAAAAAGGGAATACGTTATTATGAGATTGTGCTCTAATCCTTACACTTCAATCTCCCATTAGTATATTTCCTGCCCTTGCTATTTCCCTTCTCTTTTTCTCCCCACCCCCACCACTTTCCTCCCAGCATGCATCTGATCCAAGCTTACTTACTATGGGGAAGGAAGATGCGATTAATCTCACAACCCTCCATTCTCCTTTAAGTCTTGAGCAGGAAAAAGGAAGGAGAAATAAAAAGATAAAATGACTTTTTATTTGTATGGTGCCATTCATACTCCCACCACCCCCCACCCCACCTCTTGAATGATTTTTGTCAAGCAGACATCCAGATACTGGCACAGCCATTGAATTGTGGAGCCCCTTTGCCCACACCACCGCCATAGCTGAGAACTTTCATCATTCCCTGAAACGAGGTGCTATTTCTGACTGACTCTTTTCACTTCCCCTTCAATTTCTACTTCAGTGACACAGAATGTATAGACTCCTTCTGCAAAGGTGACCTAGACATGGAGGCAGGCCTTTTGATCAAATTCCTTTCAGGATGCCTCAAACTCAATCACTGTAATTTCCATCATGATTACTCTAGTCCAAGAAGAAACATTTTATTACACATAAAATCCTGGAAGTGCAGGCTGATCCCGAAGTATCTTCCTACGGTTTTCTGATGGTGACTTGAAACAGAGCGACAAACTCCTTTATCACCAAATATCCAGACAGGAGGTGAGATGGTCGCTTTCCTTCTTTCTAACAGTCCCTATTCTGCCCCTTACTTTTCTTGATGGTGGGATAAGCCCTGTCTATTCTTCCTCCCAAAGGAAAGAGAAAACCAAAACAGAGCATTTCCTACCAGTCTGAAAAACTTTCCCCAGAAATACTCATAAATGTTCGTGAATGGCAAGGCCTGGCTTCTATATAGGACAGAGGTGGGTGATAGATATTGGGCTAAAGAGACTGACCGTCTGGGCTGCCTCTCAGCAGTCCCTGTGGTTGGTTGAGAGCTTCTCTTTAGAATGTAAGGGACTTTGATGCTACTATTTTTCAACGTGGGACCTCAGTCAGAACTTCCAGACAACAGGAAAAGTTTTGTTTAACATCTGCTCTTGCTTTTATAGGCCTCTTAGAATATGGAGAGTTGATGAGTATGACTTTTATGGAGTCACAGCAGAACTGGTAACAGAAAGTATTAGAGTATTTAATGATATAAACTCCTGTTTTTCCTGAAAGGTGATCAAGGCTAGCTATGAAGAGGTATACTGAAGCACAAGATCTTAGAGGAAAATTTATAGCAAAGAATAACAAAATATGGGGTATTTATGAACATTTGGGGAGGTTAGGAGCCTTGTGTTTTAGGGTTTCTGTCTTTAAGACTTTAAACTTAAAGACCTGTATTAGTGGTCAAGAAAGTACATAATTTTGCCTGTAGAGCCAAGGTTAGATGGTATTTTCTCAAAAGATGCTCTCCCGGCACCAACTAGCATTATCCTTCTAATGGTTACTGAGGTGCTGAACAGTACTCTTAATGACCTGTTACTCATAGAAATACTAGAATTGATATTTGAGTAAAATAATAATAAAACAATGTGATTATTATTATGAAGGATTATTATATTTAATTGTATAGTTAATCATATGGATTTAATGACACTAATGGTAAACATATATTCAAAATTTACTATATGCCAGGCATTTTTCTAAACAATTTACATGAATAAGCTTGTTTAATTGGGAGCAAATATTAGCAAGCCAGAAGTATAAGGTGGGATAAGTAAGGTGTTTGCAATTGCTTCTCTATTGATCTGAGGACATGCAAGGATGTCAGAAGGGCATCTTGGAGACACAGCGGGCAGAACTCCGATCTCCACCCTTTCCTCTGGACTTCTGTATCTTTTACATGCTAAGTTTTACACCAAATTTTTTTGTCTGAGTTAAAGGTTTATAGTGGACATTTATTCCTCCTTTTGTAGTGATAATACCATTATCTTTTCTTTAAAGAATCTTTCCCCCCACTCTCAGTCCATTTGCTGTGAGTGGACATCCTATTCTATCACCAATCTATCACCACCCAATGCTAGAGTCATCAGTTATCGAGCCTTATCTTCCAAAGTGAAAGGGCAGATGACTGACATCTGGACAACGGGCTATATGCGCGTACTTTTGTTGGAACTACTGAGAAATGGCATCCCAGTTTTCTGGTGACATGAGAGTAATTGCTGGTAGTCATCTTGTAAAACAAAAGGAGGGTGTGTCTAAAAGTAAAGCTCTAAATGGGAAAAAGAAAGTTGATAGGAAAAGATCAAGTCCTGGTGACAGTGGGTAGAGCTTTTGGTTCATGCCAACACTGACCATAGAGCTACGATTTAATTTTTTATTTTTTTAAGATAAACCATTACATTATTTTTGGCTCAAGTCAGTCTAAGGTGAGATTATGTTGCTTGCCATTTTATAATTGATTAGTTTCTGCCAATATACATATTTTTCTTTCAAACCATTTATCTAAAAATGCATAACCCAGCACTTAGTGTACACCTTCAGATCACCCATCCTGTTGGATTCCTGGTATTTATCAGGATAAATGTTACACAAGTAACTTTTAAAATCAAACTTGTGTTCTTCAGTTTCTCCACAAATTAAATTTCCTGATGCACTTAAATGTGCAAGAAAGGAAGTCAGAGCTTCTAGAACGCTTTGGATCTAATATTTTTGTCTTTGCACGCATATCTATTTGACTGGGTTATTAGCTGCCCTTTTGTAATTAAACATGTAGTCCTAGTGTGTCTGCATCACATCAAACATCTGGACAAATAATTCAAGGTTCTACATCTGGTCGGAAAGTAAGAGTCAATCCAACATGTCTAGATAGCACCCAAGTAGCCAGATGTTTGACCGACATTTTAAAAACTCTACCTCGCATTTGAATACTCTGCATTGAACAGAACCAAACCAGCCGAGCCCCTAAAATGGGCCATGTATTAAGTGAGGGACTCGCATACGTGGATTAACATCTAATTCTTCTAATCATCTTGCCCCATTGGTTACTATCACAATTTTTACTACAAAAGAAATGGAAGCTAAATATGGTAAAATATTTTTACGCAAAGATGTAAATGACAGAGTTGGAATCCAAACTCCTGGCGTACTCTGGAATGCTGGCCACCTTCACTCATTCACGCTAGAAGGGCCCCGCGTCATTCTAGTCGTCTCTCCCCTCCTAGCCAGCAGCACTCTCCTGGTGCACTGTGACTGCATTTTCCTGGAGTTGTCAATTTTTTTTTCACATGTGACCATTTAATTTTGAGTTGCTCATCTGTACGGGGGTCTGTCTCATCCTCCAGGGCTTTCTTTATGCTAATTAAGCATGACCTTAGACCCAACATGGTTTCAATTTATTGAATCTCTGTTTTTGGTGTTTGTGGAAAGAACATTTTATGTTATTAGTTTTATTTCCACTCATTTACCCCATCGCCACAATAAAAAACAGACACATGAGGAGAAGCTGGCCATGTTCTATAACATGATGTTGGCATAGGCCTAATTGAGTAGTTAAATGTGATGGGTATAATTATGCTCTATGATCCTCAGATGCAAAAAATTGTATTATTTTGCTTTATTAAAATAAAACTTTCTCAAATCTTTCAGGAAATAAATCAAGAAATCATATTTTATGTATGCACTGGGCACACAAACTCTATGATTCACAACAGGCACGTCAGTGCTAGACCTTATGTAGTGCGTATGTAGGGGCAGAACCTACAGTTTTTCTATCCATTCTGGTGCCGTAGAAGCGGTATTGTCAAAGCATGTGCGGTTTGCTCGAGGACTGGTGTCCAGCTTCTGCGCTGCCCACTGGCACCCCGTTCTCCATGCCACTCTAGGAGTCTACCACTTTCCTTGAAGCTGCCAAGGCCCAGTCCCCGTTTAGCACCAACTATTCTTGTGCCACCTGATCTGAATTAATGTCACCTGTGTGGTCACGTATCTTTCATTCAGGGAACATGCCACTCCTATTTCCTTTAGGTGAATCAACCCATATCCATGGCCCAGACATCATCCTAAGCATCTCAGCGTTCATGCATTGTACCAAGTTCTGTTACTCCGCCTCTGGGCCAATGGTTCTCACAATGCAGAGGAGAGCTAGATGGTGCTTATAAAGAAAACGGGCCCTGGCTTGTGTGACTCAGTGAATTGAGCACCCTGCAAACAGAGGGGTCACCGGTTCCATTCCCAGTCAGGGCACATGCTTGCATTGCAGGCCAGGTTCCCAGTAGGGGGTGTGGAAGAGGCAAACACACAGTGATGTTTCTCTTCCTCTCCCTCCCTTCTCCCTCTCTAAAGATAAAATAAAATCTTTTAAAAAAACTGTCTTTAAAAAATAATAGAATGGGGGTGAGCTGTCAAATCTCTAACAGAAATAAAAGCAGTTAGAAATATATGTCTTTATATATCATACTCCTGCATTTATAAACCTTTCAATTTGAAAAAAAAATCACACAGACTAGATAATAACACACATTCATAGAACATTTAGCAGTGCCCAACACTATCCTAAAATCTTTATATATAGCAGCTGGTTGTATAATAAAATTATCTGAGAAGAGAATGTTCTGTATTATCTTTCCTTTACAGATTGTGAAAAGAAGACCTGTGACTTGGAGCTGGAGGTTGGGCCTACAGGGGCCAATCTGGCTCTGGAGCAAGCTAGCACTTGTGTCTGGAGGAGCTTACTTCAAGGCTGGTACCATGGGGTTGGCCTGGAAATAGCAGGCCAGGAGCCAGGGTCCAGGAGAGCCAGTCTGAAGTTTAAGTACATGGGGCTGGTCTGGTCCTGGAGTGGGCTGCAGACCTGGAGCTGTGAGACCCATGTGGGGCTGGAGTGACTTTAAATCATGCATTCTTGCTAACTGGCCTAGTGCCTGGCCTGGCTGGCAGGCTACATTTTCAGGTACCCACCTGGAGTTTGAGTTCATGGGGGCTGACGGGGAGCCTGGCACCACAGAAGCTGCCCTGAGCCATGGGAGTGGCTGGCACAACAGTGGCCAGGAGCCTAGTGCCGTGAAAGGTGCCTGGGCTTCAGAAACCTCCTGGGGCTGCTGGAGGTGTCCAGGGCCCAGGTGGGCTGAGGGCTTGTGTTCATGGGGGCCCTCTGGGGGGGTTGGAGCTGTGGGAGCCTCCTGGGACCACTGAAACCCCAGGTGCCAGGAGGAGCATTCACAGGAGGCCCTTGGGAGCCTGGTGCTGTAAAAGCTCTTGGGCAGCTGGAGTTGCCTGGGGCCATTGGAGAAGGCAGGGACTAGGGTGAGCTGAGGGCCTGTTTTCACAGGAGCTACTGGGAGTCTGGTGCTGACAATGGTGCCTAGAGCCCTGGTGATGTGGGTCGGGGTTTGTGGAGCCTGCAGGGAGCCACCTAAGGTTGCAGGGTCAGCCTGTTACTGCCCAAGCCAGGTCTCACGTCACTCTCCTTCTTCCACAGGAAGGGTGTCCACACGGGGCTCTGCCTGGCTTGGGAAAGGGCTGATGGGACTAGTGTGCATCTATCTTTTTTGTCCGCTTGCTTCAATGCATCTTTTCTTATCACTGTGCTTCAGCCAGGTGCTATAACCTCTCACCTAGAATCCTTGGCTCTTGCGAAGGTACTTCTGCATGTGAATAGTTGTTTAAATTGATGTTGGTGGGTGGTGGGGGGTGGGAGGCAAGCACTGGAAATTCCTATACCTTCATTTCGTTTTCATATACTTTGAGAGGAGGGCTCATACCTTCTTTATGTGCACATCTCCAGTGTACATTGATGCCTCACATACAGGGTTGCTCAGCAAGTGATGACTGAATGCAGCAATTGTAAAGACCCCATTTGTCACACATTGAGAAGGGCCTTATATCTGGTTCTGAGATGTAAACATAAGATGTTCATGAAGAGTCTATAAGTTCGACCCAGAGTAAAGATAAAATGCTGACAAGTGTAATCTATGGAAACAAATGAAAAAACTTACATTTATTTGTCTTTGTATTCCCAGTGCCTTTCATGCAGCCTCGGAGATAGCAGACACTCAATAAATTGTTGTTGAATGAACTAGATTTAACCACATGAAGAGGTTTTGATTTAATAAAATATAGAAAATAGGGAACATGAATTTTGTAAGATTTATATCGTAATGAAACCTTCGCCCTCTCTTTCTATATAACAAGCACTCAAGAAATATTGGATTGAATAAAAATTTTATAGTATCTGTCATAAATGAAGATGAAGAGTAATCAAGCAAAAATCAAAGTACTTACTTTGGACTATGATAAATTGTGTCCCCTAAAAAATAGGGCAAGTTGTAGTCTCTCTCACGCACTAGCTATGCTCCAGCCAGACCAAATTAGTTAAACCTCCTCACTTGAGTCACATGAACTTGGGTCTCAGCCTCTGTCCATCCCCTCTGCCTTCACTTAGCTAATAAAAAGGTTTCTCCCCATGCCTTGTAACCAGGCCCCTATATAACTCAGAGTGCCTCCTACTGGGGTTATTTGGCATATTATGAGATTTCATACTACGATTTTTATGACACTATATTTTTGTTCGTTTAAAATGTGTATTAGTTTGATATAGTACCATCTGTCTATTTTTGCTTTTGTGGCCTGTTTATTTGGTGTCATATCCAGGAAATCATTGCCAAACCCAATGTTTCAAACCTTTCCCCTTTGTTTTCTTCTAGTATTTTCATAGTTATGTCTTACATTTAAGTCTTTAATTCATTTTGAGTTAGTCTGTGTATGGTATACAGTAAGGGTCCAATTTAATTTTTCGCATGTGGATGTCTAGTTTCCCCAACACCGTTTGTCAAAGAAACTGTGCTCTCATCATTGTGTAGTCTCGTCACCCCTGTCAAAAAGCATTTGGCCGTATATGCAAAGGTTCTTTTCTGGGCTCACTATAGAGTTCTACTGGTGTATGCATCTACCTTTAAGTCAAAAGCACACTGTCTTGATTACTGTCATTTTATAATATGTTTTGAAATCAGGAACTAGGAGGCCTCTAATTTTGTTCTTCTTTTTAAGATGCTTTTAGCTATTAAGGGTCCCTTTACATTCTGTATGAATTTTAGGATAGCTGTGTTTTTTAATGTCTGCAAAGTATGCCATTGAGATAGATATAGATATAAATAGATATAGATATGATAGATATATAAAAATTACACTGAATTTGTGGATAACTTTGGGTAGTATGGATATTTTAACAGTATCAGACTTAACTTGTGCACATCAAAGAAAACAATAGAGTGAAGAGGCAACCTACAGAATTGGAGAGAATAATTGCAAATCATTTATCTGATAAGAAATTAATATAAAAACTATTCACAAAACTCATACAGTTCAATAGCAGATTAATAATTAACTACATAAATAACCCAATTAAATAATGGGCAGAGGACCCGAATAGACAATTCTTCAAAGAAGATATAGAAATGGCCAACAAACCTATAAATATATGTTTAAAAGCATTAATCGTAAGAGAAAGCACATGGGAGCAACGCGGTACCACCTCGCACCCTTTAGGGTGGCCGCTACCTGAAGAGCTCAAAGTTACAAGCATTGGAAAGGATGTGGAGACGCTGGAGCCCTTGTGCCATGTTGCTGAGAATGAGAAACAGTGTAGCCCTCACGGAAAGCAGCACAGTTTCCTCAGAATTAAAGAGAGAATTGTCATGTGACCCAGAAACCCTACTTTTGAGTGTTCATTCGAATGCACTGAAAGCAGGATCTCAAAAAGATATTTGCAGACCTGTGTTCCTCGCAGCATTTTTCACAAGAGCCAAGAAGTGGAAGCAACCCCATTGTCCACTGACAGATAAATGGACAGGGGAAATCTGGTAATGCAGCCTTAAAAAAGAAAGAAATTCTGTCACAAAATATAGTGTAGATCAACTTTGAGGACATTATGCTCAGCAAGATAAACTAGTCACAAATAGACAAATACTCTGATACCGTACCTATTAAGTATCTGAAGTAGTTAAAATCATAGAAACAGAAAGTAGAGAGGTGGCTGCCAAGAACTAGGGGGCACAGGGGGGTGGGGGAAAATAGTGTTTAATGGGTACAGAGTTTCAGTTTTGCAAGATTAAACATTTACAGAAGTCTTTTGCACAAAAATATGAATATACTGAACACAACTGAACTGTACACTTAAAATGGTTAAGATAGTATGTTCAATTTTTTTTTTTTTTACTGCAAAAATATCACTTAAACACAGTTCTAAATTCTGGCTAAGAAAATGGTCTGTGTAATCAGGGAGTTAAAGGCCACAGTTCTGGCTTTTGTTATACATTTTGTTCCCCAGAAAATCACCTCGGTGGAAACATGGAGTGGCTTCACACTTGCTTAGTCCCCGGTGTCTCCTGAGTATGCAACTGCATGGGCATTGTGACAACAAGGGGTCGGGGTTCTCTCAAACCAGATGGAATTGAAAATACATTGAAGGATGTGACGGGATGTGTTCAAAATCCCCTGAAATCTCTATCGAAATATGAATAGTGTACTGTCAAATGTACTTGAGTTTCATGTTTCAGATTTAAAGTTATTTTCCCATATTGCACATACTTGCAGTGGTAAGGTACTTTCTAATTTCCAAAGCCCTTCCACACATGTTCCCATTGAGTTGTCACAACTGCCTTATTAGACAGACAAGGAATGCATCATATTCCCCTTTGCATAGATAAAAATACTGAAGCTGATACCCAGGGAGGTCCTACCCCTTGGAAAAATCAGAGCTGTTACTCTACCTAGGGTTTTCTGGCTCCAGTGACACAATCGTTTCCATGACCCTACCCGTGTCACCGGTTGCTCTGACCTGTCATCTTTGAGGAGATAGGATCTCACGGCACCAGTTGAAGAAGTTAGCAGCACTAGCATGCAGGAGCCAGGAGAGATGGCAAACTGTGTGGTGAAGTTCAATTGGACGGTCTGAGTGTTCTCTTAATTTACAAAATGCATGGCTCTTGCTTATCTGAGCAAGGGGGAAGTCTGCACTCTAAGGTAAGTTGTTCAGCATGATTGACGGAACCTGGGGATTTAATAAAACCCATCTTCCAAGATCAACCTACCACAAATATAAAAATGAATTAAAAAATCTAATTTCATGCAGACGAACTTTGACAAATATCACGGCACTAGGTTTTTGAACATTGGGGAAACATGTACTTCATCACTTACACAGTGGGTCCTTCTCCCAGTCCCTTAAAACAACGCTTGGTGACTCATACACCCATAATAAGCACAGTTTGTCCTGGTAGCCACTGGAACTTGCTCGCACATGCAAGTTTTCTTTAGAACGCTGAGTTCAGTTCTTAAAGGTTCTTGGCATTTGTGTTTCTACCCTCCAAGACAACACTTCAATTTTTTGTTTCCCTTTGGCTCTGTCCTTCTTACTTCTTTTACATATCATTATTTCAGCAAATGTATGTACTCAATATGATTCCAATTGTGTTTTGTTTGTTGGGCCAGTGAACCTGGGTAACCCAAGGCACGTGGCCAAGCATCTGGTAACAATAAATTCAACATTACAGTAGAAAATCAAGAATCCTGTAACCATAAGGTAATATGGAGAATATTTGGTAGCTATGAAGAATACATAATAGTGTGTTTTCTTCTATGACCATTGTTGTTTTTAAATGGACAAAAGTAGGTCAAAGATCCCTGATGGCATGCTTTTGATGCATTAGGCCAAGAGAAAACAGAACTTGCCCTTTGCATCCGGCCCAGATTTTAGTTTTGATTTATCATTGCTTCTGAGATCTTTGGAGTCACAGAACCCCAAAACTGCAAATATAATATATCTTGGTCACCAGTTTAAAAGAGAAGGGCTGACCATCTCTATACCACACATCTTCTTGTGTTCATTAGATTCTGTTTTCACAGTCGGGGGCCTGGGTAGATGTGGAAGAGTCATTGACAGCTTATTTTTCCCTAGATATTAAGTTTAAATGTCTCCTTCTATCACTTTGGCACACTGGATTGTCCCTAGAACCTAGGACAGTTTTAAGTACCTAGGAGGTACCAAGATATATTTGGTGAATGAATAAATAAATAATGGACTGTCAATTTTCTCTCTTTACCCTCTTGTAAACCACACTTCTATAATGTTTACATTAGCTTCTTTATAAATTGTGTACTTTCCCCCCACTAACTATTTAAATAAACCTTTCTGTTTCAGTTTGTGCTTATTAAATCAGAAAGAGAAGCTTGCTATTCTCCCCTAGGTTGTTTATACAAATTTCTCATTTGATTACCTTTAAATTTTTTCCCACTACTTATTTATTCCAGAGTTCAAAGTTTATACGTAGGTTCCCTTTTATTATTTCCAGTGCCATACAAGCTATTTTCTTTAGCTTGCAGTATAAGCATTTGTGATGAGCACCTGTTAGTTACCAAAGAAGAACACATTTTCCTTTAGGAAATCCGTAAGTTAAAGCTTGTATTTTAGGGGTTTGCTGTTCTTAAAACATTCCTTAATAAAGTCAATTCATTTTTTCCTTTATACTAGGATAGTAAGAAGCATAAACACAATTTCATAAAAGCCACAAAATCAGTCTTATATTACATCTTCAGAGAAAAAAGATAGTAAGCTTTATATCTCTAAGTCTCTTCCTTACTTTTTATTAACAAGCCTATGACCCAAAGAAAGATATAAAATATTTCTATTCAAGGACGGCTCGCCCAGCCTATAAGGAAAACAGAAGATTTATGTTCTCTTTGCATTATTCATGCAAAAAATTGTTTTGGCCTGAATTTATTGGCCAAAACATCATCTCCTGTGTTGTCATTTCCGACGACATATGAACATAGATTTGGCCTTTCTGAAAATTCCTGCTTCAGACAGACAGTGATGCAGCGGGCTACTCAAAAGGATAGTGTGAGCTCATTTCCTAACTGGAATGCCCAGCACATCGAAGAACCACATTTGTCTTCAACTCCTGGGGAAGGAATCGGAAATTTATGGCCCTTGAAAAAGACACCTAATTTGTCCATGTATTTTCACTATCTCAATCCCTTTGCAGCAATAAGAGTTTTCTTACAATTGCTTGTGTCTGTTAAAAAATAATTTAAAAAATAAAAAAGGAGAACCACAATGACATTTTTTTGTGGAAAAAAAAAAAAACAACCCTGACAACAATATCCTGCCTTTCATTCGTCACTGACTAAGCCCTCCTTCAGCTCTAGGTTCTGCAGGCAGTGAAACTACTGTGACAAATCTTTCCATCCTGATCTCAGCCTCTGCCGGGGACAAGATGACGTTTTTCTCGGAGCCCAGGGCCACTTGCTTCCAGGACTAGTCACAACTCAGAGCACTGAGTGAAACAGAATGAGCTTCCTGAGCAGTTATACCAAATAAATTTCTACTTTACTGTACACTTTATTTCTTTGTTGAGTAGATCTTTTCTGAATATGAGCCTTAACTGAAGGGCTGAATTTACAATTCTTACTTCAGACGTTATCCAGCTTTGGTATCATCCATCACATCTACAAAAGTGTGGGGCATTCAATAAGTGCTTTTACATGTTTTATTTGATTGGGCACAATACCAGCGTAACAATTATAATTAAAAAATAATAACTGATCAGAGCAATAATGATTAATAATAATAATAAACAGTGGTAGCCACCATAGGAGGATCTGGTAGGTGCTCAACACTGGTTTTCTAGAGAGGCCATGTGTATAATGAGGTACCCACAGATCTTACCAACTTGTATTTAGAAACAAGGTATCATTTTTTTATACCTAAATTTCAATAAATTCAAACTTCTATCCTTTCTGGTTCTACCAGCTTCCTCTTCCAGAACAATGTCTGATATTTATACTCAAAAATATGTACAGTCTCTACAGCTTTATCTTGCCTTTCACTTGTCTCTCCACTTGCTCGCCCTACTTTGAGCCAGCTCTCTGAAATCACCTAAACATTTGTGCCTTCAGGTTATTGCTGCTAGTTCAAGCTATAGTATTTAGAAATTCTTACTTAGGTTAATAGTTGTAAAGCATAAATGTATAACTATATTTAAATATATATTATATATACCTATATCTATAACTATATATAATTATATAGTTTGGTATATATCAAACAGACTGAGTAATCAATGAGTTGAATTCACCACTACTACAAAGGGATATTCTTAAAAAATAAAGACCAGCTCCACCCTCAAGGTCCATTCCAAACCCCTGCTATTTCTGTTCCCAATAATACGACTCAGTTTTAATTTCTATTGTTTAGGGTCCAGATACAATTTCCTTCTATCCCTGAGATAGAAGAACTTCCTTCCAGGTGCTCAGGAACAGCTCATTTTTGTCCCCAGGATGAGTATAAATGACAATACATCTGTTTGCTCTGGGTAGATAGTCTGGTGGATATTCACTCACTGGAAATGATCTCATCTATTTATTCAACAGATCTAATAATTTCCAGTACCAGGCATTGTGCAAGATGGTGGGTGCTCAAGGATTACAAACAATAACAATGAGAACAAACATGTTCTTTGTTGTTAGGGACCATGCAGTCTTTTGGGGGAGCCACCATTGCACATCTCAAAGGCTGGGCAATTTCTTCTTAAATATGCAAGACACAACAACTTCATGTCTGTTGCTCTCTAACAGTTTTTTCACATACTTTTCTCCACTGTGAAGGAAAAACCCGTCCTGAGTTTGCCTCTTGCACACACACACATACCCCATACTAAAGGCAAATAAACATACATATTTGGTAATAAAGAAAAGATGATTTAAGGAAAAAATTTAAGTTCTACCTACATTAACAAACTGGATTATATTGCTGAAGATTTTACTTACATTTTACTTTGAGGCACCTGAATCTAGATGATTTGCCTTGTCAATGGCTTGCTCAAAACTAAAGAATACTTATTTGCTTCATCTTCTCATAATTCCTATTACATACCTACCATAAGCAAAAATATTATCAAAGATTTAACTCTGTACATACCGCCTGAGAAATTTTATCTACTATAATGTCTAAAAACTATACAAATGAATATTGCTTTTTATCCTACTTTGGGGGAGGCCTGTCTATTACAAACCTAATATAAATCAATTTCTTTTCTGAGTTCAGTAGAATATATCTTTGCATACCTACTGAAAGGCATGCTAATGAAAACTGAATATGATTCAAGATATTAAAATGTCCCAATAAAATGCTGACTTCACTAACACCTCCATTTGTAGCATTTACAAAAACGATACCATGTCCCATGTTGGCAAATGTATTTAAAAGACCCATGCAACCTGCCATTGAATCTGTTCAACCTAGACTCTCACCTCTCTCATTGGTTCACTTCCACCTTTCTTTAATATCCCCCATCAACCACCTTGCAATTCCTCCTTTTAAGCCCTTATTATAGTTTTTAAAAATATGTTGGTAAAAGTAATTAACATTAGATCTGTCCTTGCAACTGATTTTTAAGTATTGTTATCTGTAGGCACAATGTTGTGTATCAGGGAAACACTATTCAACCTTATAAAAGGAAGAAAATCTTATTCCTTTTATAAAAGGAAGATTTTCTTCCTTTTATAGGAAGGCAATATGTGTCAATGTGGGTGAGTCTTAAGGACATTATGCCAAGTGAAATAAACCAGTCACAGAAAGACAAATACTCTCTCATGAGGTATCTAAAATAGTAAAACCCATGAGGCTAAGAATAGAATAGTGTTTGCCAGAGGCTGGGGTGAGGGGTAAATTGGGGATTGGTAAACCTATGTTACTTTGACATGTTTTAACTTCCTTCTCCATATTTTAATTTTTGGCAATCGCTATGGATGCAATTTTGCTCTTATCTCTTAGCTTTAGGCACAACTCTCTCTCTCTGGATGAGGCTTTCTGGGAACCGCCTCTGAGCTGGATGATCTATTTTGAGGACATGTACCTGTCAGGGTTCCACAAAGAGGAAGAGAGGGGAGGTTATCAATAGGGGGTTTTATCTCGTCTACCCATCAGTCTTGTACTTCCTGATCCCCTTTCTTCTCAACCTCACCGCATTCCACTAAAGCAAAGTCAACATTGTCATAGACCTTAGGAACTTAGGAATTTTATAGGGCATTTCCTTACTGCTTATTTTAAGATGGTAAAAGAGAGGCCTAGGTAAGTTGTGTGACTTGTGCAGAAAAAGACAAACAGCTAGGCTGAAACCCAAGGTTTTGCCACAAATATCCTTATTCCCTATTCCTCTTTTAAGCCATTTTTGTAGTCCCCTGGGGTCTGTCGCTAGAGTTGATATAATTGGAAAACATTTTAAATCTCCCATTAAGAGACCCAAAGAGTTATTATTGGGAGAATACAATATCTAAGTTTTAAACTTTTTAATTGCATATAATAAATGTGCCTCAAACACATTGTACATGAAGATAATTTGTCAATTGGTCAGTGCTCTGTAACCATAGGAACTAATGTTTGCATCTTCAGATTTCTTCTCCCATTGTCCCCTTTACAAAGCCAGTGAAAGGCTTTGACCTAAATGGCCTAATCTGATTAGTGGAATGGTACCTCTCCTTCCCTCAGATACTGGTTCAGGGATTAGCTCATATCTGGACCTGCAAAAATTAGCACAGAATTTTCTCCTAGATATAGTTATGATGCAAGTCTAGGACCTAGAATTTTCTCTTTTCTGAGATTGTACAGGGTGTGAACATAAAACCTGAAGCTTCTACAATTTTACTACCATGAAAGAAATCAGCTTAAAATCAAAGTCACATACACAGAGGGTGGAGCCAAGAAAATCACTGAGACCTGGGTAGACACACACAAAAAGTGCTGGATCCTGCCCTGCCTCTGCCTTTCCACATATACTTTTACAATAATTTTTTATGCTTTTAAGCCAGTTGATTCAAGATTTTTGTTTCTTGACATCCAAAACATTCTAACTTATTGAGAAGGAAGGTAATTGGCTCTATTCAAGTTTATTTTTTTTGCCATTCAAACACCAAAACAAAGGAATATGAGTGGATTACCCGTTTTTGCACTTGCCTTTTCACCAGGGCTCTCCAGGGAATGCCAGGAAGTCAGGGTCTCTCTCTCTCCTATGAAGAGATACAGATATCACCTTATGCTACATGAAATGAAGACTTTGCTCAAGGAAAAACTGTAAGATCAGGACACTGCTTTTCCCTTCTGCCATAATCCCCTTTATATCAAGGAGATATTAGAACAGAGGTTAGCATATATGGGATATGATTAAAGGGAATTTGGTTTGGAGACACACTTAGTTGAATTTAGTTGAATACAATGATGTGATTTTTGAAACATTACTTACAGGTAGAGTTCTTGCAGGCTGTCCCATATGGGATTGGCTCATTCGTGACACAGACATGCAGGCCCAGAAGTTCCACTGCTAATGTTAATGTAGGTGTTGTTAGTTTGCTAACATAGACATATGTTAATATGTCCCATGGCACGAGGAGTAGGTTGGGAATGAGAGGGCAAGCCAGGTTTAAAATGTACTGCTTCAGAAACTAGTATGTGGCAATTTCTTCAATCATCAGATGCACAAAAGTATAAGAAGATATAGTTATTTGATAACTGATCAAAATAAAAGTTGTCTTCTGTGTGTTTTCTTTTTTTAATGTTCATGACAATAAGATTGTTTCATGTTTTTACAATATAACCTATAATATAAAGTGAGAGTAAATTTATGGGAACTTGAAATTTTCATGTATTTTAAATATACATAAAATTCAGTCACTCATGCTAGAATTATCTTTTAAGACAAACTTATCTAGCTATAAGGATAAATTATCTTTTTATTATCTTTTTAGAGGTGATATTACAAAGTTGTAGAGCTATGACAAGTTAGTCAAAAATATGTAATGCCAAAATACAAGGGGAAATGATTATAGAGGGGTGTTAATCAATTAGTTAATTAAAACAGTGTCTGTGACTTTTCTGGGTTTTGTGATTTTTTTGTGATTCATCAGCTTTTTAAAATTCACATTTGTTGTATTTTTCTTAGTATAAGTAAATATTTGCATATAATTTTAATTGTGTTATTTTTTCCTAAAGAGGGTCCTCCAGAGTAAGCATGTATCAAATTCTGCAAAATTTGGATTTTCCCCAAGGTGTACACTGTGAACCATGGAGAAAGGTGATGAATTATTCAATGACCTGAGGGGCAATGGAAAGCTCTTACAAAGGAGTTTTGTTTAAGAATAAGTAGAGAGAACAGGAGTTAAACAGAGGAAAGGAACATTAGTCCTTAGTTCAAAAGTCCCTAAAATGCCTTCGCTGAAGACCCTATCTCAAATTGCACCCTGCCCCCACCCTGTCTAGTCACTTTCTATCCCATTGCTCTATCTATATTGAATTTACATCACTTTTTACTTTTATATCTTCATTAAAATATAAGCTTCACGAAGGTGGGAATTTGTTCCACCTTTTTTGCTACTGTACCCTCAGATCCTAGAGCAGTGCCTGTCATACAGTGGGTGCTCATATACATTTGTTGAAGGAATGGATGAGCGCCCCAAATCTCCCTGCATTAACATGAGTATTTTTCATTCCAGTAATTCAGCAGAATAGCTGTTAACATATCTGAATTCTTCCAAATCTCCAACCAAGTTTTGTTTCTGTGTGCTCAACTTGCAGAATCCTATGGCAGTGTGGTTTTATTTTTGGTCATAAGAAACACAAAATTGAAGTAATCTAGCAAGGTAAAAACCCCAATTTTACATATATGTGTGTGTGTGTATGCATATAAATACATGTATATATACATATTACTCTCTAAAACCATTTTGAGAAAGGCAGAAAAGAAAAGAATGCAACCAGGCTAAAAAGATACATCTGGCTACCATATTAAAAAGGCAACATCTTGACAACTATTAATTTAATTGAAAGTTGTGCAGGAATTTTCTCACAAAGCCCATAAATCCTAGAAGTAATGCTGATAATCTTTCCAAAAACTTAGAAGTTATCCTGGTACTTTTTGTTATGTTTCTTCTTTTAATCATGTAAATTTTTTTTTGGTGAAAGTTATATTTTGTAATCATAAATGAGAAGACCCAAAGGGTTCTTCTTCTCAGTCACAGGCAACTGTCCAAGTGGTCATTAGAACTGGATAAAGATTTCCTAACACCATCTTGGCAATTCAACTAAACCTTATCTTCCTGAACTTTCCCCATCCCAGAGTTTTGAATCTGAAAGGGGTCTTAGTAATCCTTGTGAGAGAAACAGATGTGTGTGAACCAGTCATTCCCCATTTTTTCCCATGCTAATAGCACTTTTTGGGTTTGGAACGAAAATGTACCCACATCTGTATTTGCTTTTAGATTCTCTTCTTCACCTAGAGGTGACCAAGTTACATATTTCTGGTTACTGATATGTAAGATAACGTCTAACAAAGTTTTAGTTATAAAGAATTATGTATTCCTAAGGTAAGAAACCAGGGCAGCTGGTAGCACTCTTTGTCCTTCCTGCTGCTGCGACCTTGAACGTAGACACAATGTTTGGAGCTAATGCTGCCATTTTATGACCACGAGGTGAAAGGCAAAAGGCTAGGAATGCTGGGGCAGGAATCTGGAAGGAGTCCAAGGCAGTGAAGGTGTCACAGGACCACTGGCCCCATGTTGGAATGCTCATCTGCAGACTACTTACTATGGAAAAAAATCTCTTGTAGTTAAATTACTATCAGTTTAGTTTCTGCTATTGCAGCCAAAAGTATTCCTGTTATACTTGTTCGTTCCTTTTTTTTTTTAAGAGAAGAAAACTGAAGCTAATGAGAATAAGGAGTTTGGCCAGGTCAACAGGAATATTGGGTGGGAAGCACATTACAAGGGCCCCTGCCTTTTCCAGGACACTTAGAAGAAAACTCTTAGCCTTTGAGCAAGGCGATGGCTCTGCTTCATCTACCTGTTCGAGGTAAGGAAGCATTAAAAGTAGCAAAATGCTTATCATAAAAAATGTCAGAATTATTGATAATTATAAGAATGAGTGCTAGGCTATCATACTAGATAATATTTGTTGTATATGATAGTGATACAACAAATGATGTAGGGTTTTTGATGGTTTTTGTGTAACATGTTGAAACCATGTTACATAAAATAAAAGACTTACTCATTATTGGGTCGAAATATCTGGATAAGTCAAAACTTGACCATTCATCAAGTTATTCTTTATCCTCACCCCTAATTATTCAACTATCTGGATACTTTGGCATCATGTAGATTCAATTAAGTTGAGCATTGTGTTAAGGAAGCAATTGTCTTCTGAATTTGAACAACGCACTTTTCTCATTTTTATATGTCTTAGTAAAGGGTCCCAGAAGGCTCTAGATTGACTTTGTCATTTATGTTTTGTTTCAGTCTTCAGTTATTAATTTACACTAAATCACATGGAAGTTTTCAACTTCTCATATACCTCCTTACAAAGGAGGTTTCCTCTCGCTTCCTAGTGCTAAATCCCACTTCCAGTCACAGCTTTGCCTTTGTCACATTTTTATGCACATTACTCACAAATAAATAAATCCTCTTAGCCAAGCATTTGGCATCTTTATCTTCCTTTATGAAAATGCAATTCTGAGATTTCCAATTACACATATGGACCAGATGTGAAACAAGACTGAAATGCACAGGGAATTCAGTATGGCTTGGCGGTCTTGGAACACGGTTTATATTCCCCGTTGCGGAACAGCCGCTGCAAGCGCCTGAATGGCCCCTCTTGGCGTGTTTGTGGGTGTGGGTGCGTGTACCCTTCTCCACATTCCTCAATCCAACGAAACACTTAAAAATGGAGGCAGAGTGCTACCTCGCCTTTTCTTCTGTGCACATGGTGACAGTAAGGGTCACTTATGATACTCTTTCAGACGTTTGTGAATGCTTCTAAACACGCTAGAATTCAGTCAGCTCAAATTGGCACTGACTCTATAAGCCGCCACTATAAACTTCTTAACTTAATTTTATTGTACATTTTCCACCTTTTGTCCCCACTATCAGGTGTCTCTTTTGAATAAAAATACAGAGTAATTTTTTCTAGATGATGGTGATGAAAATAAAGAAAATTCTTTGGATGTGTGTGTATGCGTGCACATGTGTGCACATCTGATTTTAAACTGGACCGGATGATGACTGCACTGGGAGGAACAATTCCAAAGAATATCATGAACTTCTCCATCTCTTTTAATCTTGATTAATATATGTCAAAGTGTAACTACTGCATTTCCCACCAAACCTACTCTGATAGTCTCACGTCCCATCTTGTGATAGCCACTGCACCTCTGTCTGTTCATTGCCTCATGCCGTTGCCTAAGGAGCTTTCAACAATGCAAATCATTAGTGTCACTCCCACTCTTAAAATCCATCAGTAAATTTCTTCACGCACATTAACACGAGCTACATGATCTGCTATGACTGGGGCTCTGCTGTTATTTTACCCGCACCAGCAAATACCCTTTACCTTACACACTTCATTCCACCTACAAAGACCTTCTGTTTCTCCAACTGCCACACTTATTTCTGCCCAAGGTCTTCTCTCTCAATCACGCACCCATTTAATTTATTTATTAGGTACTTAATGTCCAGCAGCCCCCTTCCTAATTACCTAGTTGTTTCCTATATTCAGATTGCAGCATGAAAACCACTTGCACAAGAAGATTTCATCTGACTATGACAGAAACTTCTAGGGGTTCAGTAAAGCCTATTCATTTTTTTTTCCTGGCCACAGTCCTACAATTCTCTGTCTGTTCTTGCATCTTGGTTGGCACGTGACTAGTACTCACCTAGGGAAAGTAAGTGGAACTGTGACGTGTCACTTCCAGGCTGAAGGGTTTAAGAAGTAGGAGGGGTAGGAAAAATGAAAACAATTCAAATTGTCTAGGTTGGCTCTTTTCCCCATATTATTCCAACTTCTGCTTCTGGTGGCGAATCTTCTCTGACCCTGATCCACTGCCTCACTCTTAAGAGGACCCTTGTGATTGCCCTGTGTGTGCCCACCTGGATGACCCAGGACAACCTCTCCATCTCACATCTGTAAAGCCCCTTCTGCCAGGTTGGGTAACATCATGGCAGGTTCTGCGGTGTGGACACCTTTGAAGAAGCAGAACATTTTTCTATCTACCAACCCAAGTGACAAGATGCAGGCCTACAAAAGGATTACAACAAAAAGGTCACTGACATTCAAACTTGGGGCAGAGATAACCACGTGCCTTTGTTACTAAAGCCTGTTATCTCAGGAAGCTTTAAAATACCATCATTAAATTAAAAAAGAATCATAAGGGGATGGAAGAAAAGATAGTAGATTTGAAAAGAAATAAAATAATAAAATTAGAATAAAAAGAAACTTCAGTGTGGGTACTAGCATATTAATTTGCCTGGGAAAAAATAGAACAGAAAGCTACTAGACTTTCATGGGCATTGGCGCTGAATAAGGAGCTTAGAGTAAAAGAAAAAAAGAAAAAATATATATAAATATAATTCCAAGCCTTAAAACAACTGTCAGGCTCCTCATGGGCACCAACTGGAAATGGACTTTAGAAGTGCTATACCCTTTAGTGAGGACATGATCCCAAAGCCTTCTTTCGATGTCATCCTGAAGGACAACAGAGAGTGAGAACCTCCCAGAGGGCACAACCAAGGGCCAGGGAAAACACTGCACATTGACACTGCTCCCAGAGAGCACAATCAGGATTAAATCAAACAACTTCTCTCACTGTGGAGAGTAGGACCAATAAAATGGTGTTGGTCTGGTCAAGACAAGTTAAAGTATGTAAAAGAAAATAGCATCACTCATGTCAACCAAGATGGCTGCTGGTCAGCCATATCAATTTGGTTCAAGAAGGAAACCACCTAAGTCATGCCAGGCACTCTGCCAAATGACTGACAAGGCAGCTCAACCAAGACATTAGCACACAGACATGTCTGCAGAGAGGGCACAGCTACTGATAGGGTGCTGGGGGCTCTTGGCCCTGAGTTACAGCTCAATCAGGCATCAAAAATTTGGGTGTAATTGAGGTGGATTCCAGAGCCACCACCAAGATAGCAAATCTACCACCATGAGACTCTGCTCTACACTACTCTGGGCCATGTGCCACCAGAAGTTCTGCCCAGCTGAGCTCTGGAACTTCCACGCCACCTGAGGTACCACTCCAATCAGACCAAGACACATGCTCACTGACACTGTGTGCTGGACCTGGGACTGAGACTCTGGGACTCAGGTTCATTAGTACCACATTGTTTGTTGTGTGTTAACTGTGTGTGATGTTATAGAGGACAGGATAGTAATGTAATGTTGATGTTCTATCTAGTGTGAAAGCTGAGTTTGAGCAACAGTTCTTGCAGCACTCAATTCATTCCTTGCCACTGCCAAGTATAGACTCAACCCAGTGATCTAATTCCCCACCAAGCCAGAGAGGTACGCCCTGACTTACAGGCAAGACTATAACACCACCCCCCTCAAGAGGCATGGCCTACAGGGGTCGTATTGATGGTGCTCGGACACTTACTTTCAGACAGAGAAGCCTCACAATATTGCCATGCTGAGTTTCCTCCTTGCAGTATCTCTGTGACTGTTGTATGTCTCCCGTTCTCCTCATCCGATTGTACTGTATGTTAGAGCTGTGCTATCCTTTCTATCAACAGTGACATAACAGACATGTGGGGACTGAGGGAAATGTTCTACCTGCAATAAGTGCCATGAAAACTTGCCTTGAGTTTGCAGAATCCTTCCACAGTAATAGATCCAACCTTTCTTTTAATCAAGTACTTTTGAGTCTTATAGGAGGCTCAGTTCCAAAAACTAAGCAAAGACCATGATATCTAATGGGGCTGTTGCCCTTATTCTCCTGATCATTCCTCTTTGATTTCTTCTGATTATTCATACTGACTAGTGACCTTGTTGGCCACCCATCTGCAGTAGAGACACCATGTTCTATTAACTATTTCTACAGCTCTTTGTAGTCAAGCACCCCTGCTACCCATCTCATACTGTGTATCTGGCTTCAGACAGTTAAGCAAAACCACATGGCCTCTATTGTTTTGCAATCTTATTGACTGCACTGTATTACAGAACCCGGTTCTGAAACAGTGTCTCCTATTTTCTATGAGGGGCTACCACTGAACTCCCAAATGATTTCAGTGCCCTACCACTAGTACATTTTTTTATTGTTTTGGTAAACAATGTGTCTTCTTTGTCTTTTCATTGGACATAGACCTCTGGTGAGTTCTCTGGCCTTACATAAAATATTGATTTTAACATGCCCACATCTTTGAAATATTTAATATACTCTTCCACCAGCTGCTACAGCAATTCTGGCCACAGTTGTGTCCATTCTTCCAGAAGTCATCCTTGTATCATGTTCATGACATCACCTGGTGTTCTTGCCAGGATTTAAATTCTGTATATCAGGAGCATGGTCTCAAATTGATAAATTCTTCTTTATTCAATCATAAGCTCCAGTCCCCTCTGTCAAACACCTTTGGGACCTACTCCCGCGCATCCTCCCCCAGCTCCTGCCAGGTTCTGCTGGCTGGGTCCTGCAGCTCTTGGAATATAGTTCCTCTTCTCTCTTTTCAGGACCAGCACATTCCTTACTGCCTTATGCTGTGACTTAATGCTATTACTGGCCTGGTGTTGAGAATGTATAAGCGTTTCAAGTATATGAGTTTAGAAAGGCTTTTTTATTTGGAAATGTTCCTAAAGATTGTTATATTGCAGGATAAGACAGTCCATACCTAGCAGACATAGAGATGTGGAGTGTGTGTGTGTGTGTGTGTGTGTGTGTGTGTAAGAAAGAGAGAGACAGAGAATCTGACAATTTTTATGAGTGAGAACTTCAGGGGATTGATGTCCTACTTAAACTCAGACAGAAGTCAATCAATTATTATTATTAATTATTATTATCAATCCTTATTGTTATTATTATTATGACTTAATGTACATTCAAGGACTGGGGTTGATATCCAAAAATGATTATATATTCCAATTTGGGTAATTTTTTTAAATTTATTTTTTATGCTATTACAGTTCTCACTTTTTCTCTCTTTTCCCACTTCTACCCAAGCCCACCCTTTCCCCTTCCTCAATCAATCTCTATGTTGTAGTCCACATCCATCAGTCATGTGTAAATGTTCTTTGGTTAATCCTTCACCATCTTTCATCCAGTCCCCTCTCCCCTCCAGCAGCTGTCAGTCTGTTCCACTCTTTATAAATACTGCTGCTATAAACATAGGGGTGCACTTATTTTTTGTATTGCAGTTTCATGATTCTTAGGATATATTCCCAGAAGTGGAGTCACTGGATCAAAAGACAGTTCCAGTTTTAAATTTTTTTAAGGAAATTCCATACTGTTTTCCACATTGGCTGCACCAGACTGCATTCTTACAAGCAGTGTACTAGGGTTCCCTTTTTTCCACATCTTCACCAGTACTTGCTGTTTGTTAATTTATTATGGTAGCCATTCTGACAGATTTGAGGTGCTATCTCATTGTGATTTTAATTTGCATCTCTCTGATGATTAGTGATGTTGAACATTTTTCATATGTCTATGGACCCTCTGTCCTCCTTGGAGATGTGTCTATTCAGGTCCTTTGTCCCTGATATAGGTAATTTTAAAAATAAGATTAATTCAATATCATCTTTGTATAATTCAGGTCCTTTGTAGTTTCCAATCCATTTTGCCACCACAGTCTTAGGTACCAAAATAGATACTGTACTGTTATAAATTTTGTAGAAATTTAATATTTCACAGTGTTCTTTAAAATTATTAGGAAAATACCACTTACATTTCTGTGAACATTTACAGTGAAACCTGAAGACACTCAAAAGTAATTTTTGAATAAATATGACCAAAGATTAAAATGTTCATGTCTGATTCCAATAGACCACACAATAAGTCAAAAAAACAATAAGCAATTGACATGCTGCAGCTCTTAGAGGACCAGTTACCTAAAATTCAGTCTATTGGGAACTAAGGAAACTCTTCAGAAAGACAATTCTCATGTGTTTGTAAAACTTACTATATATTTTTCTAAATGAAAGAACATATTCATTATTTTTCCTTTATATTCCTTTCTTAGCCTTCAACACACAGTCTTCATTGTGAGTTTGCCTATTATTTCCTGAATCCAAGACTCTTATAGAGTCTGAGCAATTACAGCATCAAATCCCCATGTGCTGTGAATGAGAATTTCAATGAACATGTACTTGGGAAATGAAAGACAGATGGTCCTCCAGTCTGTATCTTCTTTATCTCCTTTGTCAACCAGAAATCAACTGCACGTGTCCACTCCATCTTACTCATATCGATGCACTTGCTTTTACTTATGTGTTTTTACCAATTCTAATTCGCTGAATGTCTTCTCTAATGAATGCCTCTTTGTTTTTTCCCCCTCACCACTGTAATTCATTTTGCAAAACAGCCTTCTCACACTTATTCTCCAGATTTTGCTAAGTGAAAAAGCCATATTAACTTGGTCCTTATAAGAAAGCAAAAAGATTATTTCATATTCATATCTTCACTGACATGTGAATTTGCGGCACCTGACATGTAGAAGACATTGAATAGTTAAGGGAGAACGTAACCAATCCATGTCTCTCATCCATTTTCACTTTCCTGAATGTGAAGAACCCAGAAACGTCCCTGGGACTGAAGGAGGAAGTGAAGGGCAGGAGGGTGGACGGTGGAGGTAGAAGAACACGCTACTGTATTTTGCTGTATATAACACGCAACCACATTTTTGTGTGCATTATACACAGGGTTATTATATCCATTATTTTGCCCACGGCATGTATTCATTATACCCATGTATAATGTGCATTATTCTCTTTCCCTCAAAAATGTGGGCAAAAAGAGCACATCTTACACAGCAAAACATGGTATATATACCATTTCCCACAGCTTAACTGTGGAAGTTAAGGTTCAGATCTGATCTGGGAGAAGGAGAAATTTTGAATGTAAAAGTTTTGTCTGAAACTGAACATGAGGCTGAGCAGCTGTGAGATCCTGTCAAAGGCACAGAAGGGAAAACTGGTGCAGAGGGTTTGAGGGCAGTGACTGAATGAAACTCAGCTCCATAACTGTACTAAACGGAGTCCAGCATTTTAAGATGCATGTATGTTAACATGAATAAATACATAAATATAGAAAAACTATGTTACAAAATAAATTGTAAGCAGGAAAAAAATACAGAAATCTCAGATGCGCTATTTAGTGGCATGATATAGGACAAATAAAAAATTGCCTTTCTGAATTTCAAAGTCATCATTGAAAAAATAAGAATAGGGTATTACAGTATTTTTGTGAGGTTTCAGGAAAAGATAATTCATTGACACATCTAGCACAACACCTGGGACATAGAAAGCCCTTGATTCATTCTCTTTTACTTCCCTAAAAATTTTCACTCTCATGTTTTTGTTTTTTTTTTTTGAGGAACAACTATACATCTAAGAACCATACTAGAAATCTGTAAGATGTATCTTTCTCTGTATCTTATAAACCACTAAGGGGCACAAAGATGATACAAATAAAACAAACAAAAAACAACAAGATTATTATCGGACACTTAACTGCTGTTTAAACTATAGTATAATTGTTTTAGAAATTCAGAGAAAATAAAGCCAAATGTGAACTAATACAACACATTTCCTAGAAAACAAACTAAAGTTCAAGTCAACAAGAAGACTTGTTTTTCTTCTTTCTGGCTCTTTCCAAATTGAAATCCACCCAGAGCCCCATTTGAAAACCAGGAAGCTGTAAGACAGGAGGAGCCAGCAGTAGATGTCATTGTACTAGTTACGGGAGACACAGATCCGAATTAACCAAACTCTTTCAGGCCAAGCCTCCCTGGTCCCCTGTTTCAACATTTGCAAAAGATTACTTAGAAAACATCGTTGGGGGCAAAGCCACAACGAATAACTCCCATCGATAGAGCACCAGGTTCCAATTTTAATAAAAACAAGATTCTAAGCCTTTGGACATCAATTTATGGATATGGGACCTGTAAATAAAGTGTAGGATCTAGCTATGGTGAGGTATTCATGTAAAACCACCATGAAATCAATGGTTTCCATGAAGAACTTAGGTTGAGTTTACCTGAGGTTAAGAAAATGTTTCATCTCATTGTGTGTGAGAACTTTAAATATCCACATATAAAGGAAAAATTAATAATATGGGAGTGTTTGCAAAGTTTTTGAGTACTCCAGCCCTCCAAAGAGAACTCTTCTTACTGCTAGCCCACAATGTTCTCTTCTCATCACAGAAGAGAGTGGGGGGGGGAGGGAGAGAGAGACAGAGAGAGAAATCGTGGTGGAGAAGAGCCTGAGTGGGAGATAGAATAAAAACCAGTTTTACTGGAAAAGGAAATACTGAGTGTGAGTGTTGTGAGGAGGGCCGTAAACGAGAGTCTCTTGAGGGCTGTGTGAGACAAAGATGGGGAGAAGGGAGCAAAGGAGATATGAGAAGTGCTGCTGAAGTTATGAATTAGATGTGCTTTAATATCTTACAAGGAACATGAGTAATGCTTAGAATTTCTTGGGGCCATATTTGCTTTTAACTCATGAACTGTGCTTCTTGAAAGCCATACATGGATTTATTTTTTTGTATTTCAGGATTATAAAAGATACCCGCATACCCAAATCACCAGAAAATTATTTTAATACTCTTCCCCTCACACAGAATGCTATTTGCATGCTTCTGCCAGTCATCTGCAGTGGTGAGTTATTAGGTGAACGACTGCTGGCGAGAATCTCTGCGTTCGATGAACGTAGGATCCTGGCATGTCAATGAGGTAAACAGAACCACACATAGTAGGAAGAAGGGAAGAAAAGAAAAGAGGTAAAGGAAAAGAAGTCAGGATTCAGTGAATGAAAACATGGAATGACTTGGCAGTTTAAAATGTTCAAATAACTTAGGACTCGGAGAAACGGTTTCTTAGAAGCATGAATGAGCTCTTTCTCCTCAGTGACAAAAATCTACAATGTACTTCTCCCTAAGCTCCAACTAAGAGCCAAGCTCCTTCCAGAGAGCTTGCATTTCCAGTGCTTTCCCCAAGGCACATGTGTAATACATATCTGGTGAATAAATGAGCCTCCTCTCATTGAAACCACAGCATCTCTTTGCCCTAGCATTGACTCTGAGGAATTAAAAGGAACTCTTTAAGTGTCTGACTTGCTCACCAACTCTAAGGTCCCTGTGCCCAGGGCAGCACCAGTCACGTTTAGTGTCCCAGGTGGCAGACTCAATAGTCAATCAATGGATGTGGAATGGAGCTGAAAAAGAATATACAGAAAATGAGATCTAGCTTGGGTAAAAGTAGATGCAGGTCAGCTTCAGAGAGTCAGAGTCAGACAGGAGAGGATTTGCAAATAGACTGAGGCAAATTGAGTCTTTCCCTATTAAGACCTCGTTGCCTAGCAAAGTCTGCTAGTATAGTGACATAGCAATTGTATGCTAACATCAAATCAAATGTTATACCTTATCCCATTCTCTGGGTCACAACTTCCATAGGTTTTGTCAGAAGATGGTATCAAGTATAAATAAGATTATCTGCAGAGTCTCTTCTTTAAACTTGAAGTTACTTAGAAGTGAGTCTGGCTTTTGCATAGTACCTGAACCCGTCACTTAAGCAAGTAATATTTTTTCACAATAGTTCCTTTGAGAGACTGAATGTGTATCCTAATAATAGATGACTTTTCAACATCTTTTGGGAACTACCTTCCAAACCTTTGAAAAATCTTTTTTTGGAGGTGAATATTATTTTAAAAATAGGCAAAAATCACCCACACTTTAGTTTCACAAATGGATGGGTGTCACTAAACTAAGTGAGGCAGTGTTTCAGAAAGAAAACGAGGTGTACTACGGAAATGTCTGGCATTTTGGAGTTGATTAGAAGCGGACCCTGAAACCAGTGCTTATAGAAGTCACAGAAATATTTCTATGGAGACCACACCATGAGAGAAACCAAACGCTTTCTGAGAGGACTACGCCAGAACACTCATGCGAAGGCATGTGTTTCGGCAGGTTTGCTCAAGAAAAGCTTTGGAACTTTAAAACAGTTTCTCCCTAGCTCTGAAAAAAATGTCTGAATCCCATATAGTTTTTATTTTCCTCTGTGTGTTTTAATAACAAATGAAAAGTAATAATTAAAGGCAGACAGCAAGAAAAAGAGATGAAGAAATTTTTTTGCCAATATAGTCACCAACAAAGGGGTTTAAGTCAAAATGTTGATGACATTTAGAAAACCGCAAATAAAATGATCTCAAGTGGAAGAAGCAGAGGTGAGCAGACCTATCAACTTCCTGTATGAACTGCTACCCTAATGAGGTTTCTGAACCCTAGAGCGGTTATCTGTTAAATAATGTCATGTATTAAGTTAGATCAAATCAGACAGGAAAAGAAATAACCCCTCCCACTCCCCATATACACACTGGTTTAGTTGTTGGGGGCATCAGGATAATGAAATCATATGACTCTGAAAAAATTTATGGGTTTTTCATTTCTGAAGTTTAGTTATAAACAGTTCCCCCAAATTGAACATGCTCTTTAGAACAATTCAGCTCTGACTGACTAGCTACAGATTAAGATCTCTGCCCTCTACTGGAAAATATTGTATCTGCACCAGAAAATTCTCCCTATTTCTGAATCTATGGAAACCATAAAATCATGCACCAATGACAAAGTGCTACATTTTTATTATTTAAATATATGCATTTCCATATTTAAACATTATGGAAACATCTATTCTTGAGTGTTTTTCTTAAATCAATCCATTATTTAAAATATGTATTTAAGGACTCCCTACCATAAGACCTCTTTCTTTGCATATGCAGTAGAGGAGTGGCCCCTGTCCTCTAGACTTGGGCACACACATGCAGATACTGTGTGTGTGTGATGCAGGAGCCATTAGTGCATGTGACAACTGAGCATTTGAAATGTGGCAAATCCCCATAATGAAATGTGCTGAAACTATAAAATGAGGACTGTTCAGAAAGTATCAGCCTTGTACTATGAAAAATGGAGACATTAATTGAAGAAGATACAAGATACAGGAAACATTGTACATAGGACAATGATCCCTCAGTCTCCTTCATAGTAGGCACCTTAGGACCTCACACAGTTCTGCCATTCACCATCAGCTGCCCTGTAGTATCTTCCTGAATCACACTGATAGTCTCAAATCTCTTTCCTTTCAAAGGTGATTTTAGTTTTGGGAAAAGCCAGAAAGAAACCAGAGGGTGCCAAATGTGGGCTGTAGGGGGACTGAGTCACCTGGGTGATTTGATGTATCACCAAAAAGCTCTGCACAAGACGTGATGCATGTGTGTTGTCATGATGAAGCTGCCAATCACCAGTTGCCCATAGCCACAGCCTTCTGAATCATCCCAATAGTTTCCACAGAGGAATGTTCAAGCTTCACGCAAAATCTGATGCAGATTCATTGCTCTACTCGCTCAGTCATTTTGAATGCAATGGCCACACAGTACACATTCTCACTCAAAGGCGTCAACCGCCCCCACTGACAATTACAACGAAGTCATCATTGTTCACACATGTGCATTCCAGCCCACTTTCCCTGGCTGTCAGGATACATTGATGTCACGCAAACCATTCTTACTATATTAATAATGGCTGGACTTTTTCTGGACAGACTTCATATACACACCAGATTTCAAGAACTTACTAGTAAACATACATTAAATAATAATTGTTTCTATTGATTAAATTTTGTTTATATTTGTTTATATATTGTTTATCCTGATGACATTTTGAAATAATATTCTGTGTATATTGTATTAAAAATATATTAAAGTTAATTTGCCTATTTCTTTTACTTTTTAAATGTGGCTCCTGGAAAATTTAGTATTTTATATATCACGCTAATTTGTGGCTCACATTTTATTTCAATTGGATAGCATTATTCTAAGACTGTGATACAAATATATAATCTAATAAAACATTCTTTTATATATAATAAAAGAATCTGTATCCACCTCCTATGATGGTCTTATTCTACTATTACTATCATCATTCATCTGTTACATTTTTGGATAAGTAAACTGAAACCAGAGAACTTAAGTCCCTTGACCAAAGAGGAAAATTCAGAATTTGAAACTACATAGGTGAATTTTAGATGCTGTGCTTTTCCCCACCATACCACATGACCTCTTTGTAAAGAAAACGAATGATTAAAAGAAGAAAACAGTTCTACACCTTTGCCGAATCTCCTCTTTCCAGGTCAGTGTTTGTGTTGGGCAAGAAGTTGAGGCGTATAGGAGGGAAGAGGGGTCATATTTTCAGGCTTCACTTTTGCTCTCCTTACCGCCCGGGAGATCTGCTGTACGCATCAGAAAAAGAGCCGTGGCCATAATCACTACCAGAAAAGAGGAAGCGCAATTGCCAGGAAAGTTTCTTAAGAAGCCTAAATTTGGAGGTGGAGGGGGAACACACAAACAGAACGTTGGGGTGATGATGAAATAAAAGCATGATAAAGACGCTGTGTGTGTAAGCCTGGCTTTTAACCCCATCAGCAGAGTCTGCCTGGAAGGGATGAGTCTGAGGTTTAAAGACCGAGTAGAATTCGTCTGGAACAGAATTGGGATCAAAGAATATCAGGCGGTGGAATTGTGAAAGATGAGTCATGCGCGAAATCACATATTGTGGACTGAGCAATTCAGTATTTCTTAAGGACAGAGCGGAAGGAGTGGGGAATAGAGAGAAGATGAGGTAGTCAAGCTCAGTCAGTTCCTGAAAGCCTTTCAGTTCCTTTTAAGCATCTTGGATTTATCCTTTGGGCAACGAACGAAATGAAATACTCAGATTCATACAGAGATAATTTTTTTATTTACATTCCTTTACCTTTCTCCTATATTTCTCCCTCACCTCCAAACTAGCCTATTTTTTTTTAACATATCTTCCTTTGTTCTGGTCAAAGGACCTCCAGTTTGCAAAAGTACTTAGGAAATTATTGTGCTTTCTAATTTATGTATCCCTTTCATAATGGGATATTTTGGGAATTTGCTAGTTGCCAAATCTTTCTATCAGCTAATGCTATTTTATTCATTATTTCAATGTGGCCTTTTTGATTTAGTGAAAAATTTTTGAATACTTTTGAACATATGCTTTCTGATCTTCTTGGGTAAAGGCTAATAAGTGTTAAGTAATATATACAGTAACATTCTTCTTCCATAACCTCTTAAGACATAAGACCCCTCACTCCCCAAGAAAGAAGAGACCAGAAAAATGTATTAAAAGCAAAGAACAGGTTTTGTATCTTTCTCCTCCATGTTAAATACAGGGCACTAAATGCAATGTATATTCAAAAATAAAAGAATGAAACAGGTTCAGAAAGTGAGGCTTAATGTCAAATACTGCCACTTGACATCTGCATGTTTTTGGTCAAGACACTCAATTTTCCAAAGCCTTCTTCTCCTAGACTGTAATATTAGAATGATTATAATACTAGGTAACATTGATTGCATTCTTGCTATGTGTCAGCTATGTCCTGTTTCCAGTGCTTTCCATTTATTATAGTACTTAATTCTCTCAGGTAGTTACTATTATCTTCACGGTCATTTTACACATGAGGAAAATGTGACACAAAAAGAAAGACATTCACCAAGTCCCATGCCAAGAAAGGAGTGAAGTTCTGATCCCAAAGCCATGCTTTCATACCACTATATACCTGTAAAACCAATTTGTTAGGATTACATGGATGAACAAGTAGGTGAGCTTTGTACACTGAAAACCATTGTTCAGATTTCGGTAGTGTCATTGTTCAGTTGTATTGAGATGACGCATGTCAGAATATGTAATGTCGAGCACATGGAGGTTCTCAAGAACATGAGTTTCCACTCATTCCTCCTGAGAAAGCAGCTGTTTGTCCCTGTCTCTGTCTCTCCAGTGAGGGAAGGACTTCAAAATCATTCTATTTTCCTCTTCCTATAACCGCCTTTTGAAAGAACTAAAAGGAAAAAGCAAAACTGGTACCAGATGTCCTGCAGTTGTTTTGGTGTGAAGGTACCTTGGTTTCCTGCACATCGCTTACAGCTTGACAGTGTGTCTTTGCCGTGTTCATGTGCACCCCATCTGAACTCGCTGGGGGAGCAAGGTGGCATGAGCACCACATAAAAGCTAACCTCCTGGCCTCATTTCCTAACTGTTTAATTCCCCTCCCAAGATTCACAAGGATTCCTTGTGTTCATGCTAATGAGGTCAAAGACAGATGGAAGGAAAGATAGACATATTACAACCACACCCACCCAGAGCCCTGAACTTTGCCCCACACCTGAAACTTCCTTTCAAAATCCAGCAGGAAGTTTGCTAACAGGGTTTCATGCATCTATGGTTTGGCCTCTCAAACCCTCAAAGCAGCCAAGACTTCAGATGAAAATTGTCAAATACTCTATTTGTCTGACACAGTATAGATGCATCCAGTGTGGATTGACTGCATTCTGGATCATCCACCTGTCAGAGGACCTGAGAACAGGAAGGAGACAACAGACATTTATGATGCAGGTCAGATAGCAAGGGAAAGGGGCTATAAAATAAGTCAAAGGAAAACGTATTTTTCAACTTTGTACTAACGTTCGAGGACAATTTCACTTCAATGAATACTCTAAAGAATCTTCAGTGCCTATACATTTTTATCTTGAAGAATTTTCTCAATCCCATTTTCTCCTCTCTCCCATTTGTCATGATTCCCAATCATTGTTTCATTTATTTTATAGAAATTTTTGCTACCAAGACTATATTTTTTATATTGGTTGAGTCCTCTTCTGGAATATACTCTATACAAAGTGTAGGTCCTCGATCTTATTCATCTCTTTCCTGGAACAGTGTCTATCATACCAAGTTTACTTGGGAAAAATAAGATGCTAGATATTTAGTGAAAATGTTATTATAAATATTAACAACCTTGCCCTGGCCAGGTATCTCAGTCAGTTAGAGTGTTGCCCCAGTACACCAAGGCTTCAGGTTTGACCCTCAGTTGGGGCACATACAAGAGTCAACCAATAATGCGAAAATAAGTGGGCCAAAAAATCAATGCTTCTCTCTATCTCTATCTCTCTCCCTTCCTGTCTCTCTAAAATCAATACATCTTTTTAATTTAAATAAGTTTTAACAGTCCTTGACAATCCAGCCCCAGCCACATTTCTGTAGAACCGTCTACAATTACACCAGTCCCTAAAAACCACAGTGGCCTATAAAATGGCCAGGCTATTGCCTTACATACGCTTAGCTCTCAGCAAGTGGATGCGGTAATGATGATCAAGGGCCTACACAGCCTTCACAATAACCCTGTGAAAAACGATGAACATACAGTATACAAATAATTATCCTAACTGTATATATGAGGAGCTGTGAGTCCTAGCAATGTTAAAATAAAAGCTAGCAGTTATGCTATATGCACATAGATAGTATACTATATACTGTAGATAGTATGGAGTATAATAGTATAACTACATACATATTTACTATATACATATGAGTATAATGGATAGCTCTTAAACGTATGTGTACACAACGTTTGTGTAAACGTATACACAAATATAAATACATATACTTCATATATTGAAGAGCTAGCATATATATGTGTATATATATTCAAGTATTGTTTTGCTTTTCAAGCACACATTTATTTAATCTTTACATCAAACCGATGGTTTAAATACACTTTTAAACCTGAGGGAAGGAGTGAAAAGATATTAAATAAATTATCCCAAGTCACAGGGCTACTCACTGGCAAACAGGGGCTGGAACCCCACCTGGTCCCACTACATTACCTTGTTTCTCTAAGGTTTCCCTGAGCAACTGGCCCCAAGTCACATGGCTGACAGAGCAGCTAGAATCTGAACCAGGCCTGCCTGGCTTTTTCTTCAACACCATGTTGCCTTATCCAACATGCCTAGTCTTTGAATTTTGATGTCACTTAAAATTTTAAAGGTGAAAAAAAAGTTAGAGTTCATCTAACCCCATTTCCTCATTCATAACTTAAACATCTGAACAGAGGAGAAACTTAGTGAAAGTCACACCAAGTTGCCTCTTAACATTGATCATGTACTCTCCACATTGGTATTTTCCTTTACCTGTTTCACAAATGCATTCGTTTCTACAATCTGTATCCACCATAAAATATCAAGTGAGAAGACAATTCCAAGGTCCAGGGGAATGCAAAACAACTTCATGAATTGAAAAGAAGTAAATGAATGCAAATTATAGTTACACACGTTTTGAAAAGACCATTCTGGATATCATGGGAGCTTCAAGCATAGTTACACAAAACTGTGGGATACAGGACATTTACTTTCTTGTCTATACCAGCTGGCATTTGCTCTTACAAAATTTTCTATTCATTCAACACTTATGTGGTAAGTTCCTATTATGTACCAACCCTGAGGTTAAACTTTGAGTTCATTTATCCCCAAAGAACTATAGGTATCTAAAACTACAATGTCTTTCATAACTGTGAGCTTATAGAAGAAGCCAAGTGTTTGTTGATACGTGAATGAGTGAGTGAGTGAACAAGAGAAGGTTCTCGAGCTGTATCCCATGACTACGCAGAAATATTACTAGGACATGTCATCAGTGACAGAGTCTCTTTGCACCCCTCCTATAAGAGGCTTTTGAAAAGACAAATAGGGTATATTTTAAAATAAACAATATTGCAAACATTTCCTGGAAACCTTAGCAACTAACTGTATGCAATAAGCTCCACTCCCTGTTGCATTATTACTGTTTCACTCATTATATTGAAACATCTTCCTTGTGTGGCAAGAAATTAAAACTGAAGAGAAGCATCGAAAGCTGCAGAGACTCTTAAGTCCAGGAAGACAGAAACAGAAGCATGTACTTTGCTTTCATTCATGGTACCTCTCCCTTCCACTTAGCAGCACAAGGAATCATGGTAGCAATGGCTTTTAGGAAAATCCAAAAGTAAACCACAAAAAGTATTCATAACTTTTGTTATCTAACCTGACCTGAGCTTGGCTGGAGAAGTTCTTCACCCACATGAAGCTTTTCATTAGTGAATCCCATTCTCCTATTATCTCTGGCCTCTTGGTCTATTTGCTTTCTATCCAGTAAGATCTCTAAAAATAAAAATGTGAGCTCTCGTGTGCTATCCAGTGTGCTAGCCAACACACTTTCTGTACAGCATATCTTTTCTACCCTTTAAAAATAATTCTAGCAACTGAATATTTTATACCCATTTTTCAGACATGGAAGTTGATGCTCAAACAATTTAAATAACCTTCCCCAAGTCACAAAAAGCACGTAATACAACCAGGATTTAAATCCACATGTGTTATTCCAGCTTTCACATTACAGTGCCTCCTACTGGGCTATATTGCTTTTATATGTCCCCACATTTCTGTGCATACACACATACACGCACACACACACATATTATGACAACTACAAGCAGGAAAAAATTAATGTGCCTCAGGCAAACATACCTAATAAGTTTGGTGATTGTCAGCTCCTACACTGAGAGTTGTGTGAGTTCTTTGGCTACCTCACCGTTCAGTGGCTCAGGGTTTCTTCTTGTCCAGCACTAGAAGTTTAACTATGTCCATATGTTCAGGAGCTCACAAGAAAGGGAACTGAGAACAGCTTGATTAGTGTAGTCTGGGTGTTGGGTAAACGGCTCTCTCAGTCTAAGACATTTCTCTTCACATTACCCAGCGTGAAGTCTCTGCACAACTCACCAGTTAACAGCATGGCTCCTTCTTGACCAAGCACTAAATCTCAGGCTTCAATCCCTTGGGGAATGTTTCACTTACCGATGATAATCAAGAAAGTATTTATTGAGCACCTGCTGCGGGATAGCCCCAATAAGGAGTTACAAAGAATTATGAGACCATGTTACTTTTCCTCAAGGAATACAATGTCTACTTAAGAAGAAATCAAAAACTGTCCATACAGCAATAGAGAGTTAAATGCAAAGCCCAGATTATAAGACACTAGAATAAATCTTATGATGGACAGTCAAATCAAAGTCAAAGTCAATAGTGCAAAAGAATTTCATCTGTAGGCTAAGAAGGCCAGTGCACCATTCTGGAAGAGGATACTTGGTTCAGGCTATAGAGTAGAGATTGTACTAGGAGGGGAGAAAAGAGTAGGAAGGGATTAATAGGGCCTGTTTCTATATGACCAACTCACTGTACAGTTTTCTCAGCTTTTTTGAAATGGCTCAGAGAAAATAATTATTTTCTTCTTTTTTTTAAAAAGTGAAATTCAAATGTTGACAGTTCTACCAAGTATAATGATTATTTTGTGGTTAAGGCCTGCTAAGATCTTTGGTTCAAGAGTAAGGCAGAAGACTTAACAATTTTTAGACCCCATTAGTAAATAATGTAGCCAAGTATGTATGTTCAACATTTTTTTGCTCCAGTTCCTTTTATTTTTTTAACTTTTTTTCTTTTTTATTGAATATATTGCAGTGATGCTGGTTAACAAAATTATGCAGGTTTCAGGTGCACAATTCTGTAACACATCATCTGTGCACTGTATTGTGTGTTCACCGCCCCAAGGCAAGTCTCCATCCATTTATCCCCTGAAACCCTCCTTTCCCTCCCTCTACCCATTCTTCTACTTCCTTTTAAAAACAGCTCTGATCTTGTAAGATGATATACATTCAACAAATTATACCTATTTAAAGTATACAGTTTGATAAGTTTTGACATGTGTATCAGCCCAAATTTCCCTCATTCCCCTCAAGGCTCCCTCTCTCCCTCTGCTTCTCACTCCACCCACCATTCCTCCCACAGCTTCGCCTCTGGTCCCTAAGCATCTACTGTCTGCTTTGCATTTGCTAGTATTTTACATAAATAGAATTATATAGTAGGTATTCTCTTTTTTATTTTAATTGTTGTTCAAGTACAGTTTTCTGCCTTTTACTCCCATCCCAACCCACCTCCAGCCCTCCCCACCTCCCTCCTGTTTCCATCCTCCCCCTTGTTATTGTCCATGTGTCCTTTATACTTGTTTCTGCAAACCCTTCCCCTTTTCCCCTGAAATTGCCTCCCCTCTCCCCTCTGGCCACTGTCAGCCTATTCTCTATTTTAGTGTCTTTGGTTATATTGTGCTTGTTTGTTTGTTTTGTTGATTAGGTCCCTTTTAAAGGTAAGATCATATGTTATTTGTCTTTCACTGCCTGGCTTATTTCACTTAGCATAATGCTTTCCAGCTCTATTCACGCTGTTGCAGAGGGTAGGAGCTCCTTCTTTCTTCCTACTGCCTAGAATTCCATTGTGTAAATATACCATAGTTCTTTGATCCATTCATTTACTGACGGGCACCTAGGTTCAACATTTGAGGGTTACTGTAGAAATGGAGCTTTCAAAACACAGAAGGGCAAAAGAATACACAACCTCGGAAAAAAAAACAAATTGCAGGATATTATCTACAGTTTATGATTTATGCAGTTGAAAACACATTTCGGTGTTGCTACATTGGAAGTATACCTAAAAAGTTATTAAGATAAATTTTTAAAGGATGGGAAAGGTATACATCTCAGCATATTGGTTAGCTCAAGAGAAGGAATAAGGGAACAGGATGGGGGTAGAGAGAAGCCTCTAACTAATTCTGTGATTGCTTTTAATTTCTTTGAAAGTTGTAAAGAAAATATAGCAAAATCTTAAAATTTGATAAGTGAAAGGAATTAGATTGAGGCGGTATATAGACACAGTTTCAATTGTGTCTGATGAATATGATTTTTATTATTTCTTTAAAAGTTCTGAAGCAGATAGGCAAAGTGTTAATTTTGTTCATTAAGTCTGGGCTACACACCTGTGAGCATTAGTAAAATTATTCTCTGAATGATATATTTTATAATAGTAATTTAAAATAAAATTTTAAAACAGAGAATTTATTGGTTCATGCACTTAAAATACCCAACATACATTAGGCTAATAGGTTGATTCAGATGGTCACATCATCAAGGTTATCCCTCAATTTTTCTGAGCTTCCTTTGTTTCTCCCAAATTTATTGCATTGATTTCTTCCTTGATCTGGCTTCCTGCATAGTAGCAAAAAAGAAAAAAACATCGGCAGCTTTGGTTCCTTCATATACACACTACACCATCATCCAATGAGTGACTTTTGTCACAATAGTCTAACAGATGCACAGAGAATCATTCACATTAGAATGTTACCCCCACCCACCCACCCACACACACTACAAAGCAATCACTGTGCTCAGACAAATGGATTTCCTATCGTGGATCACTTACCTCACTCTTGGACCAGGGAGAGGAGGAAGCTGATCCTCATGGGTCCTCTCATGGAAAATAGAAGCTGTCGAGAACAGGAAAGGAGAAAGGAGATAATAGGGTGATCAAGCAACTGATATACACTAGACCATCTAACCAGAATAACCCTGGATACTTAGTTAGAAATCATTAGTGCAAAGGAAAATTTGTGCTCTACAATGCTCGATGTTATTTGAATACCATTTACTTTATGGTCAACACTATTGTAGGAGCAATGAGGGATGCAAATGTGTATGTGTGTGTGTGTAAAATATGAAACTCAACAGTCACTTTCTTGGACTAGATGCTAGCTAGTTGTTAAGTTTTGGGTTTTATCCAAAATCACATGAATTATTAAGACAAGAAGGAAAAAATGTAACACACATCAATGCCATCTTTTTCTATCCAAAATCAAAAAGATTCTAAGACTTTATTTGAAGGTATATTCAGAGTCTAGACTTGGTAGACACCATAGCATAATGGTTAAAGGCACCAACCAGAGCAAGATTGCTTGGGTTCAAATCCCAGCTCACACTTCACCAGCTTTTTCACCTTGGACAAGTAGCCTACCTTCTTCATGCCTCGTTTCCACAGATTAAAAACAGGGATAAGACAGTGTCTTCATCATACAGATGTTGCAAGGATGAACTATTCCCACCCTAACAGCATTTAAAACAGCGCCTGGTATATTGCAAGCACTTACTTAACAAAAGAGACTCCTGCTGGATTCCAGTACCTTGTTTTAACTTAAAAGTAAAAACTTTGCACAAAGAAATCAAATTCTTGACATGGTATAAAAAATGGGAGGGGAGAACAACTAATATCATCGGATATCTGAACTTTTAAATCATATCAGAACACAACCACACATTTAAAAATTCTTTTAAAATAAAAAATGTAAAGAGAATCAGAGAAAATTTATTTTTAACTTCTTGTTTAGATTTAAAAATATGTGCGAATTTGGCCCTGGGTGGTGTAGCTCAGTGATTGCTTTGCCAGCCTGCAAAACAAAGGGTCACTGGATCGATTCCTTGTCAGGGCACATGCCTGGGTTGCAGGCCAGGTCCCCAGTAGGGGTTGCACAAGAGACAACCACTCACTGATGTTTCTCTCCCTCTGTTTCCCACTCCCTTCCCATCTAAAAATAAATAAATAAAATCTTTAAAAATTTTAAAATATATGTATGAATTTGGGTTTCTCAGTGGGGAGCCTAGAAATCCAACTGACTTCGAAAAGAAGGCTGTTAAAAAAAAAAATCCCACAGTGTGCCTTTGAGGGCCCATGGTCTCAATGTACACTGACTTCCTGAAAGACAAACCAAGTATATCAGTTTCATATCCTTCCTAATCTTTGGAAAAATCTTATCTTTGGGAAGACCTTAATGACAATGAAAGCTCTCATACAGTGTAGGGATACCGCTGTGGGTATCTCGAACAGGTTGTCATCAAACTTCTGTAAATAAATTGGGAAAGCTCAGTACTTGAGCCTCTCTAATTAAGTTTTCCTTTGGCATTGTTTAGGTGGAAACTCTCTGGTGCTTTCAGCTATTCTACTTATGAACTAGTTTCCAAGAGCTGATATTATCATGACTACATTCCTTTTAGATGGGAGACCACACTCGGGCAGATAGCCTATGGTGTGGTTATTAAGCTCATGCACTAATTTTAAATCATTGGAAATAATTGCCATCATTTAAAAACCTGCAAAATTTTAGAAATCTCTTAAAAAGCAGGACAGTTTGCCCTCCTGTTTCCATGGCTACAAGATGCTAAGGGTGACTCCACCCTCCTTAGACTCAGCATGCTGTTGCTAGTTGAGCACAATCCCTATGTTGCAAAACTGGTTTCTATGGTTAACCATTGGTATAAAATCAGTGTTTATCTCACCCTTTAAAATATAGCCCCAGGATTAAAAATAAAACACTCAAGATAAGCTCAGACCAGTTTACGCGAAAATTTTCTCCCATTTTTTATACATGTTACTCAGCCAGATAATATTTTAGTTTATTGTTTCTTCTGTGATGTTTAGAAGTTAAAATTAACTTAAATCCACACTCTTGTTAAATTGTAAGAGCAATACATTCTTATTACAAAAATGTCAAATAATACCAAAAATAAAGTATAAAATAAAAACCAACTATCCAAGTCTTTCATAATTATACCCTTCAGAGATGATTATTTTCAAGTGTCTGTTGGAATATTTTTTATGATCTATTTATGCACATATTAAGACATGCACATAAATTTAATAAACAATTTTATTCCCCCCTTAAGAGTTACCTTGCTCTACTATAGAGATTCCAAATGGTACCATGCTTTGAAATATAGAAGAGCAAATCATGAAATCATAGAAGTATGACTTTCCCATGGCCCAAAAGAGTAAACTGTAATTGGAAAAAATTTAAACTTAAAAAGGGGCAAAAAAGAAAATTAAAATATTTCATAAAGGTAGTCTCATGGGCATGTCACTTCCTACTGTGTGGAACTTTCTTTTTTTTTTTTTGCATAATCTACTCCTGACTTTATACCCATCCTTAGGGAAAAACTACTGCCTACACACAAGGGTTGTCCTCCGTCCAGGAACTCTCCTGCCAACCCCACTCCTCTCTCCAGCCGAGGCTTGGTTGTTTTCTTGCTATAAAAATGCCTCCATGGCTCCAACAGGGAATCAGTGGTGGTCTTTGGCACTCTGAATTGAGGTATCTTAATCTCAACTGCCCTTCAAGATCACACCACACCTTGACAGGCACCTAAGTCTTTATTATTTCAAGGGATCAGTAGATAATTTTGAAACACACACACACACACACACACACACACACCCCTCCAAAGTAGAAATACTTATTTTAAAAGGCAAAACAACATAATACTACAGACCAGGGGAACCATATTCCTAATTGTCTCATAATTTTGCACAACTGTTCTCCTCACAATGGAATTAATTCTCCACACTCATAGCACACACACTCATAGCAATTAACAGAATAGTATTACAGTCCCTATCTTCCTTTCAAATTGGCCCCACCCCAGGACTTGCTGTGCATAAAAACTGGGCCCATTACTGGGCCTTAAAGTCTTGATTAATTTCTTACTAGGAATTTTATCACCCATGTGTATGTATATTTTTTTAAAGTTATCCATACAAATAGGCACACAGGTACACACACATACATACATATCTACACACTTTCTATATACATTGCCCATCTTATTCTTTTTTTAAATTTTATTTTTAGAGCAAGGGGAAGGGAGGGAGAAAGAGAAAGAGAGAAACATCAATGTGTGGTTGCCTCTCATGTGCCCCTGCTGGGGACCTGGCCTACAACCCAGGCATGTGCCCTGACTGGGAATCAAACCCGGGATTCTTTGGTTTGCAGGCCAGCACTCAATCCCCTGAGCCACACCAGTCAGAGTCCATCTTACTCTTAAGGAGTTGGTATGTTTTCACCTTAAGTGTAAGGGTGTTTTATTAATAAATGCTAATAAATGTACTCTTATTATAAAAAGGTGATCATTAAAGCCAAGGAGGCCATTTTTGAATGAAGACTCACTTGTTTTTGAAACATTAGCTATCCATTTTAAGCAACTTGAGGGCACTAGTAATCTTGACAAGGATGACTTCAATGTCTTTATCTTCATTATTTATACAAATATTTAATGCGATTGGTCATTTGAGAGAAGCCTCTGTAGGTCTCACTCCAAGGTGGCATTTTTCCAATAATAAAAATTAGTATATTACAAGTTTTAAACCAGCTGTGAGTTTAACTGTGCTATCATCTATCACATATTTCTCTGCCTCGTCTGCCAAGAAATCATGTTAAGTCTTTGTCAGATTCTTTAGTGAAATCCAGATATATTACTTATGAAATTCATCTTATCTATGTATTTGTTAAACTCCTCATGAAAGAAAATGAAGTAAATTTGGCCTCATTTAAGGCATTTGTGTTGGCTCATAATACTTACCACTTCACTTTAGAAACACCCACAAGTCATCTGAATTGTTGTTCATTCAAGACTTTTTTTCCATGAGATTCACAAAGTCTATGGTTTCTAGAATCCAGACCTATTCCAATCTGTAAGATCTCTGAAATTACCTGCAGTAATTCTAGGACTACGCAAGCATTATATTTTTGGTATCACATCACTAAATTGTGTCCACATTCTGAAATCCACTAGAACTTGAACTTATTCCAAAGAGCCAAATAAAAACAGAGTACGTCAGTTAAGACATTCTTAGTTGAAAATAACAGAAATTTCAACTCAGACTGCCTGAAATGGTGAAGATACGTGTGTCAGGCTATAGGATTTCTTAACTCGTGATTCGTCATTGTTATCCTGGTTGCTGGTCCTTTCTATCTTTCCAAGCCACTGCTTACAGCAACCACACTACAGTGAGCCGGGTACTGCTCATAGTTATGAGATCATTGCCAGCAACAGTCTGACTTCCATGTCTTTTTATTCATATTGCACTGCAAAGAGAGAAAAGAGAGAAAGAGAGAGAGAGACGAGCAAGAAAAAATTTCCTAAGAAAGAATGTTTGACCTTTCTTCTGAAAAAACTGGGTACCCATATATCACAATTTTATTCATATATCAAAGTAGTTCAACTGGATTAAACTAATTGGGGTCCAGCCAGAGAGCTAGGAATAGGGTGAACAAGCTGGGAAAAACTGATTATCTCCTAAAAGTCAGGATTTTTTTAGTAAGAAGTTCAGGGGAGATGGCATAAATGCTGGGTAGGATACCGTGTTCACTTTAGAAAATAAATGAGAAATAGAGAAATTCTGCTATTTATTTAATTTTTAAAATATGTTCATTTTTAAATGATGTACTAGTGACCCCAACCTGTAGTTCTAGAACTTTCTAATTCTTTTTTTCCACACCCAACATAATCTGAACATTTTCATCAACTGCAACATATAAAGGGGTCTCAACTTTTTCTAGACTTTTATATTCTAGGCATTATTCTTAGAGTTCAGCTCTAAATTTGTATTTATCAGTAAATATATTCTTTTCAATCTCTTATACATGGCTATTGAACAACGTATATACAAACCTTCTCTTTGGCAGATGAACTAATAATAACACTGTCCCTGAAGGCTAATGACTTTCTCAGGGTCTTTGCATTTAGTTCATAACAGATGTGAATTAGAACACAGGTTTCTGCTGTACTTGGCCATGACAATTCCCAGGAGTCACTGATTATGTTCTTAGTGTCCTTTAACAACAAAAATCCATTCTTTTTGTCGACTGTGTACCCAACCTTTCTTTGTGAAAAGTTCTGCCCTTTCAATATCCTCTCTCTTTAAATAAGTGAGTGAGAGGTTCTAGAATTACATATAACTCTGATGATTCCCCAGTAGTAAGATCACATTTTGTCCCTGAATGTTAGGATTTTTGAGGAAATATAAGAAATTTTTGTTGAGTTGAATTTCATTTTACCACTTAGCTTAGCAAGTTACTTATCCTCAAAGAGGTTTTGTTTTCTCGTTTACAAATTAAAACAATAGTATTACTTATCTGAATTGTTATTGTAATAAAAGTCAAATGAGATTAAAATATATAAAGGACTTTGTGCGTAGTAGGCAGTCAGTAAATGATAGCACTGAAGTGGTGGGTTTTACTACCACTTTTACTACCTTTGTTGACAAAGTTTCCTGTGACTGGAATGCCCTTCCTATTATGTATGCTACTAAACACTGCCTTGAACCATCTTTCTAACATCTTGGTATCTTCAATCATAATTTCATGATTTGAAGGTGCTATAACAAGTATGTTCACCAGGTTTAATACTCTATACCACTTTTCATCCTTTTGTGCTTACTCATGCCATTCTTTAAGAGAAACCCTATTAAGCAGGCACAAGTATACTATTAAATTAAGTGTGGAGGAGCAAGTGGATTCATTCTTTAAGATCTAATGAAAAGATCCTCAAACTGATGGTCCTTTCTTACCTCAACCACAGCGAGATGAAGGGGGTAAAAACTGTCATGTGGTCTGTCTCAAGACAGAAAGACTATAGATTGATGGGAGAAGTTATATCATCAGTCAATGGCAAATTCAAAAGTCACCAAAATTAGAAAAAGCCACCAAAAATATACCTGCCCTTTTCCCATTAAAACTACAAAGAAAAGAGAATATCTTTTTACTGTTTAGTAAAACAAGTATTATATATGAAGTCATCATACAAAATATGATTTGGCAGAATTTGAAAGGATGAATAGGAAATGACTTAGCAGAGCAGAGAAATTAGGAACAAAAGAGGATACAGTGAGAAACAAGCTGGTCAACCCACAGAAAACAGTTAAACCTCAGGGAACAGGGGTAGGTAGGCATACAAAAGGTGGGAAGAGGCTGAGCTAAGAACATGCATTGTTTGAAAGCCTGGAAAACTATAATTTTCATTCTTATCCTATGCAGATAATACCTACCCATTGTTCCTCTCCATAGAACAATGGAGATATAGTCTGGAGAAAGCTAACTAGGAAATCTCTTAACGTGAGGAAACAAGGTCCAGAAAAGGGTAACATATAAGGTTTCAGATGGAACACAGAAGGATGAAGCCCAAGGACAGAGCTGAAAAAGAGAGGAACTCAGATTCCCTCTCTGTATCTTACTCACAGGACATTGAAGTCCTTCTCTGAAGGTCTTCAACTGCCCTGTATAAGATGCTTATTAATTCTGAAATTTGAGAAAGGTCTTTTTAAAAATGCTAGCTCTGCATTTGCCTGACTACTAATTGCAAAGCTCTGACCACTCATTGAGTTTCAGTTAAAAGAAAAAAAAATAATAAGTTTCTGCTTTTTAAAGGCTCAAAGGTAAAAAAAAGGTGGTAAGTTTTCAACATAAAATATAGAGAACAACAAAAAAATAGAAAGAACACAGAACTATGTTTAAATAATAACTCATATCTCAACAACATAAAAACGTATTATATTAACAAAACAAGGAAAAGATGGTAAAAGTAAAGAACAATTCTGATAAAAAGTTATTCCTAAAGATAAAAATTATAATAGACTTTTTCCCTAAAATCAGTAAAAAGGTTGAAAGAAATAACAGAAAATGTGCCCCCCCAAAACCCCCAAACAGAGGCACACAAGAGGACAGAAGAAATGAGTATATTAAAAGACCAACTTATAGAGTAACAGTGTAGCTGACAAGTATCAAAGGAATAAAGTGTCCAGAATCTAGTGTGGAGAAGATTAACAAATAAATAAAAAAATAAAATATCTTACAAGTGAAGGCCAAGAGTCTCCAGGTTGAAAGCACCTATAAAATTTAAAACAAAATCAAAATTTTTAAAGGCACAGACATGGGTAACTACTTGGGAAACTCCAAAAACAAAGGTTAAAAAGGAGATCCAGAAGTTTCCAGAGAGAAAGGAAGATCTTGCCACCTACAAAGGGTCAGGAACGTGCATGCAAAGCCTGTTGTGTAAGAACAGCATCACATGAACGGTAACGAAAGCTGGAAGCTAATGGACCCGTGCTTTCAAAATTCCGAGTGAAAATAACTGTCTGCCAAGGGTTCTACTCTCATCAAAACTGCCAGAGTGAAATGTCAAAAATATTACTTCTGTGAACTCTTTCTTCTGTACTTCCTTAAAGAAATGTTTCCACATAATAAGCAATTAAATCAAGAAAAAAGACATGAGAGCCTAGAAACAGGCAACCCCAAACAGATAAAAAGTGAAAGCAATTTCTGGGATACTGGAGAAGGAAAGTCCCAGAAGAATAGCCGTGTGTGGCAGGCTTAAACTAGACTAGATCCAGACTGGACAGAGAGAAGAGACTGCAGAATATACCTCTAGGAAAAATGGAACTGGTAGATCCTGTAGCTGGTTGGAACTTTCTAAAGCCTTCTATTGAAAGATATTTTACAGAGCTTATTTCAGATGTTGAAAAATTTAGCCAATGTTTGCACATGAGAAAATTATGCAATAACAAATGAGGGAGAAAGAGTTTGGGAAGCTGTTCAAGAGGGGGAAAGATGTTATCCTAGAGGCTACTTGATTCAGCAGTGCAATGTGTACATAGTGACAGTAGCGAAAATATGGAATACAAATTTAATTAGTATTTTAAAATACACTTATTGGTAAAATGGCAGGAAAGAAAGGAGGACAATTCAAATTCTCATGTTTTTTAAGCTCACTGATTCAAAAGATAGCAATATATAGATTTTAGTGTAAAACATAGGCCTAAAAAGAAAGTCACTTAGATCTCCAGAAGTACTATAGATGATATTCTTCAATTCATACATTCTTATGAAATTATTTGTATGTACAAGTGGGAAAGCAATGATAATATTTATGTTATTGTTTTTAAAACAAAAATTCTCTATATGATATGTATGTATATGTGTCTGCATACAAAGAAAAATCTGAAAATCTACATAACAGGTTATCAACACTATTTCCCAATAGGAGAAAAAAATGGAACAACTTTTAGTTGTAACTTTCTTTTAACATCTAAATTGGAACTTTAAAGTAACTGTCTTACTTTTGTAGTTAGAATTTTTATTGGACCTTGCAGGAAAAAAAAAAAGGAGATGGAGCCAAGTAGAGGGTAGAACATTCCAAATAGTAGAGAGGGAATATTGACCTTGCAGCACGGAGCACAGCAGATGAGTTATCTTTGAATTCTGACAAATGAAAGAGGAGACTTGAAATTGCCCAACAGTTGTTCTGGAAAAGGTTCAAATGCAAAGACAATGAGACTATCAGCTACCTCTCTTTAAGTCCATACATCTTTATTGTGTTTCTCTGGCTCGGGTCCTGTGTTTGAAGCTAAGGAGAGAAAGTAACAACATGATCTCTGTCCTGAGGAATCCAAAGTTGGATTGAGAGAAGTGGACTCATGTTCAAATACAATGCCATTGTTCAAATACAAAGAGCATGCATGTCATTCCATGCTCTTCGACTGCTTTGTCAGGTGTAGAGACATAGGATGTTGTTCATAGTGATAACATGCTATGTTGATTAAGCACATTCTAGGAAACATCCTTTTAAAGTGCCTTAGCATAATTATTGTATTTATCCCTAGAACAATCTTCAGAGGTGAAAACTTTTGCTATGCAATTTTCTAGATTTAAAAAAACTGAGGTCTATAGATGCTGAATAACTCACCTGAGGGTACACTCCAGTAAATGCTGAGATCCAGACCTAACCTTGAGCAAGTCTGACTCAGAAGCCATACTCTCAAACCTTACACCCTAATTTGACTGTCTCACTGTTTCCAAAACATTTTTGATACACAGGACTTCTTGGATTATGTCCATGGCAAAAGGAAAAATATTGTTAAATTATTTTTTTCATACCTAAAACAAAACAAATCATGAGCTTCAAGACTGAAAAAGTCACTCAAGCAAGGATGGAAGACGGGGTTATAAAATCTTCTTTTCTCCCTTTTCTGTACCTCCTACAGAAATAATCTACCATAATCTACCTCCATCATCTACCTCCCTAACAGTTGGATATCATAAGTCTGTCCTTCCCACTTAACTAAAAAGAAGGCTCAAGAGTTTATTTTCCTTTCTAAGCTAAAAGTAGGAATTTTATTCCAAATCCAAGGTTTTCCAACCTAGTGGATATCCTCAGCAATTGTGACTTCACTAAATGGAAATCTGTTACTTCTGTAGATGCCTGGAAGGGGTTGTTTTGAAAGAAAGAATGAACTTAGGATGGGTGAAGCACATGGCCTGTGCTTTCTGACCCAGCACATGGGAACGGGACAGCCTAGTGCATGTCATAGGGGCAAAAAGGAAAGCATAAATAATGTCACCCATAATGTAATATGGTTCAGGGGAAGAAATGGGGGTCAAGTCATAAAAGAGAAGACGAGATCATTATGCTTTAACAAGGCAAGCTGCAGGCAGGGGAAGACAGCAATGAAAAGTAGAATGGGACACAGAAAGCCAGTGTATGAAGACCAGGGGGAATACAGAGCTTTCTAATCGAAACCATGCTCCCAACTCCGGAAATGAAGGCTGCACTCTAAACAGTAATGCAAGAAGGGTGAATGAGATGACAGAGATAGGAAGCCAACTGAGGAAGTTGTAAATACAGTGAGGGACAGAGAATGGCACGTGGCCTGAAGGAGCACCCTGTGCTGGGGAAATAGGAGACAGCTTTGAAACAAGACTAAAGAAAGGCAAAATGGCATCTGAACAGTCAACACGAGAAATTCAAAATCCAGATTCAAAGCCTGTAGGAGACAATCAACCTGGGAAGGAAATGTCAGCTCACAAGGGGAGAAGAGGAAGAGGTTAATAGCAAAAATATTTCAAGTGAAACAATATTTCAGTTTGCCTCCGAGGGTGTTGAAGTGTGTGGAAGTCCACATGTGCTTGTGTGAAACTCAAAACCCTCTTGATGTTCTGCCTGGAGAATTCTGTATTTCCTTGTTTTGACCTACAGCCATGAAAACTGTCTTAGGGCCTTGAGCTGCAGGCTGGAGAGGACTCAGGTTTCCCTAAAAGCCTTTATAACTTTCAAAAAACCTACTGTACTTCAAATGTCTCCCACCACACCCCCCCTTGCCTTCCACAACCGCACCACCGCCAGCACCAGCCCCGTTATGATAGGCGCCTCTTTCTTGATGTGGAGAAGTAAGAGAAGGTTTGGTAACAAGTTCTCAGGTCGCTGAAATCACTTTTCTGGTGAGCTGATGGATTTCATGGGACAAGCGTGGCCAGAATGCATTAAGGAAAGATAGTATCCCTGGTTGAACCACTGCAGGACCAATGGATATGAGAATCTTAGAAGTGGAAAACAATGTTAAAATAAAATATGTACTAGTCACAGCCATGCTTCTAAAAGATAAGTTTAGCTATTGTTTGACTTACTTTCCCTACTAAACACTAGCTTAATCCAGAGCAAAGTGTTTAGTTTTGTAGTCTTACCTTCCCCTAACTACTCTATGGCAGAATATCAATTCCAACAAAACTCTTTCTTTTAAAGGGAAAGTTGGGATGAAAGGGAATCATTGGAATTATTCAAGAATCTCTACTCGGTATTTTGAGAATTTTACAAATTCCTGCTTTTTTCAATCATTTCTCCACTTTTCCATCAGTTATTAATGGACTCAATAGGCGAGGCACCTTGCTGAGTGCTGGGATTTGACAGTAAAGACACGGTCACTGTCAACTTACATTTTAGAAAAGGAGACAGACTCACAACTAACCGCTTGATTAGAGCAGCGGTAAGTGCTGTTAGAGTACCCTATGAGGGCATACAGTAGGACACACGACCTACTGGGGAGAGGGAAGCTCAGAAATCTTCTCTAAGAAAAAGACATTTTACTCTCTTACACTCTTGGTGGGAATATAGACTGGTACAACCAGTATGGAAAACAGTATGGAGAGTCCTCAAAAAACTGAAAATGCCTTATGACCCAGCAAATCTACTTCTGGGTACATATACAAAGAAAACTGAAACACGACTTTGAAAAAAATATATGCACCCCTATGTTTATTGCAGCACTATTTGCAATAGCTAAGACATGGAAGCAACCCAAATATCCGGCAGTAGTAGTACATATATACAATGGAGTATTACTAAGCCATAAAAAATGAAATCTTACCATTTGTGATAGAGTGGATGGACTTAGAAGATACTATGCTCAGCGAACTAAGCCAGTCAGAGAAAAACAAAAACTATATGATTTCACTTATATGTGAAATCTAGATAACAAAATAAATGAACAGATCACAATGACACAGACTCATACAGAAAGCAGACTGAGGGGCGCCAGAGGGGAGGGTTTGAGGGTCTGGGTGAAAAATACGAAAAGATTAAGAAGCACACTTGGCAGTTATAAAACAGTCATGGAGATGTATAGAGCTCAGGGAATATAGTCAACAATATTGTAGTAACTCTGCGCGGTGCCAGGTGGGTACTGGAAATATCAGGGAATCACTCTGTAAAGTAGATTATGACCTAACCACTGTGCTGTACACCTGCAACTAATACAAAATACAAAATATTGAATGTAAACTGTAATTGAAAAGTTAAATTTAATTTTTGTTTAAAAAAAAAGACAGACATTTTTCCTGAGACCCCAAAATGAACATGAGTTGTAAATATCCTGGGGCAGAGAGGAGAATATGGGTGCCTTCCAGGCAGAAGGAGCAGCTCCTACACGGGCTGATGGCATAAAAGATCAGATGTCATCATCACTGTAAAGCTGCCAGAAGCGAGGGCAGTGCAGTAAGGAAGAGGGACACATAGCAGGTGACATGGACACATGTAGGCCTTGGCAAAAGTTTTGAATTCCAGGCTTAGATCATTGGTGCATAATGACATTTTAAGCAGAAAAAGTAAAAGTTTTAATTGTCCTATTAAAATGCATTTTTATATGTCTCAGGTACTTATAGTCATAATTTTTAAAAATGTTTTATTTATTTAATTTTTAGAGGCAGGAAAGGAAGGAGAAAGAGAGGGAAACATCAATGTGTGGTTGCCTCTCGCATGGCCCCTACTGGGCACCTGGTTCATAACCCAGGCACGTGGCCTGACTGGGAGTTGAACCTGCAACCCTTCAGTTCACAGGCCAGCACTCAATCCACTGAGCCACACTAGCCAGGGCATATGGTCATAATTTTGACTGCAGTTTCTTTCCTGTGTTGTGACATGATTTTTAAAGGTGGCTTCTTCATTATTTCCTCCTGGACTGTCAGTCTCAGCCCTAGCAGGGCCATCTAGTGGTGTGCCAGAGCTGGCTTGTAGCACCTACAAAGAGCCGAATGTGCCTACCTCATCCCAGCTGTGTTCAGTGACATCAGGATGGGAGCCAGAAATCAGCTCTGTTAGAAATACTCCACCATGGAAATCAGAGAGCACTACAAAAAAGGAACCATTTTACATTGAAGAGACCACATTTACCAGCACACCATGGGAATCAAGTGATTCAGGAAATTGCCTAGTCACACCTTAGAGGAGCAATGATCAGGAGAAGAAATATATAAGTATATATATATTTTCCACAATTATATATGTGTATATATAATCCTATAATTATATATGTATATAGAATTCTACAATTATATATATATATATATAAATCAAAAACGTACATTACATATAGACATATGTAACATACAGGGGTGAACAAAAGTAAGTTTATGGTTGTTTATATGGAACAATATATAATATAAGAATAAATAATAATACAATAATAAACTGTGTTTATTGTGCTCACAACTATAAATCTGCTTTTGTCAACCCCTGTATGTATACATACAAAAAGAAAGTAGAGACAGAAAGCTAAAATGATCTACTTTCCATTAGAGATGGAGGATAATTTTATTCCTCTTTATAATTTAAAGTGCCTTGTATGGTACTGACACACAGTACCTATTCAATAAGTATGTATTTGATGAACGAGGGGAAGCTCTACTATTCAATGTATGTATTTCAACCACTAACCACAACTCTTTCCGACATACACACAAACATACACAGATACACGCACAGACACACAAACACACTCGGAGAGAGCGAACTAGTCAACCCAATGCGCTCTGAAAAAGCCCAAAACCATTGCATGTGAGAAAAGCCATCAAGATGTCTAGCCTCAGAGTCTTAATAGCTACGTGAATGGCTCGCAGTGCGTCTAAAGGCTCCGCTGATGTCTGAATCCACGAGCTAACAGAGTCGGTGCGAGCTGGGAGCTATTACTGTCCCAACTGCTGAGACATACAAACTAACATCCACACTGAGCTGGCAGAACGTCAGAAATTCTTATATCACAGTCATTCTTAAACGGTGCAACAAAATCCTGTTCTTCTATCCAGGTTAACTGGCAATGCTGCTGCTTCTGAGAATTTTCCAAAGACCTTCCAGAGCATTCAGTTTATAGTACTATTATTTCGTAGTACAGCAGTTTGCTTCTGGAAACATTAAGCATATTTACTAACACAAATGCAAGTATTTATATATATATATATTTCAAGCTCCTCAATTACAGAATTTGTCTTTTGTGTTCTCTGACCACACACAAAGAGCTTGAATCTGATAAAACACCACCTATTTTTATGTTTAGAATCTTAGCTCCTCTAGATGATGTTTTAGTGCAAATAAAAGCCACCTTCTCCCATTTGTGCCCCTCAAGCTTCTAGCAGAGTGCCTGGTGCAGAGAAAATACTGATAAATGTTAGCTGAATCTATGAATGGATTGGACCAGGCCTCCATTTTCTGTCATCCCTGAGAAGATGCGTTTTAGCACCCACAGATCTAACTTTTGGGTGAATCATCTTCACTTTCCATCTTCATTTTTTTTCCTTAACTCTAAAGTCCAAGCTTCTATTTTAAAATCTTAAGGTGAGTGAATAAACTCAACTACAGGAGATTTAACTTCCTATAAAACTTTTGTCAAATCAATGAACTCATTTTCTTCATCTGCAAAATACATAATGAAAGGCCATGTTCTGCCTACTTCCCCAAAAAAGATGATAAAGATAATGAATCATGCTTTGGAAATACAGTCATGCGCTCCATCATGATGTTTTGGTCAACTATGGGTCACATGTATGACAATGGTCCTCTAAGATTATAACGGAACTGAAAATTCTTATTGCCTAGTGATACTGTAGCCATGGTACCATCTCAGTGCAATGCGTCACTCATGTGTTTGTGGCAACAGTGGTGTAAACAAGCCTGCACTGCCAGCGGCACTATAGAAGAGAACATACAGTTGTATACCATGCACAATACGTGATAATTATAATAAATGAGGATTGCTGGATTATGCATTTGCTGTACTATACTTTTATCATTATTTCAAAGTATATACTTTGTACTTACAAAAAAAATTTGCGGTAAAGCAGCGTGCTGAGTTACTCCAACAGCAGCCCTATGCATCTCGTGTTCACTACATCTTTTGATTGCATAATTTCCTCTTGTGTGTGATTTAATCTCGTGAGTTTTTTTCATCGTGGCCTCTAAGCACACAAAGTCCATAGTTAATATTGCCAGTAAGAAGCCACATCCAGTGATGTACCTGCAAGTGAAATTAAAAGTGACCAAGAACTATAAAGGTGGAAAAGTCAGTGACGGTTAAGTCAGGTGTGTCCCATTCCACCACAGACACAATCTTGATGAACAAGAGCGAAGCAGTGAAAACTGTTAAAGGATCAGCTTTGTGGAAGAAACAAGACTAACAAAACCCTGAGAAGTGTCCATACAAAACATGGAGAGACTTCCGACGACCTGGACTGAAGACCAGACACAGAAGTCTGCCCCTCTCAGCATCACAACAATCACAGCCAAGGTGCAAATTTTGTGATATTAGAAGGCGAGACCTACCATGGTGCTGAATTTACTGCTATCTCTGGTTAAATGATCCAAGAATCATTCTTCACCACATACTATGAAAGTGTGTGGTGCGTCTGTAGGGGCTGATATGAAGCCAGCTGAAGAATTTTTGAAAATCATGGATTTTGGAAACTGTAGAAGCTGATTCTGGAGGGAAATGACTTGCCAAAGCAGCCATTCAGTATGGATAGAACCCACCTATTCTGTAAATGGTTGCTTGCGAGGACTTTCATCCATAAGGAGGCCAAGTCAGTGCCAGGTTCCAGATTTTTAAGGACAGGGTAACAGTGTTCCTTGGGGGCAGTGTTGCTTGGGGGCAGTGCTGCAGGCTACAAACTGAAACTTCTGTGATCGGGCACAGTGGGAACCCCAGGGCCTTTGAGCATATTAATAAGCACACACTTCCCATGTCCTACAGGGGCAATAAGAAATCATGGATGACCCAGCTACTCTTCCAAGAAGCCTCCCTAAGTGGCTGTACCAGCAAAATGGAGAAGTAGTGTTTAGAGACTAACATACCTTTCAAGACTTTGCTTATTATTGATAATGTTCCTGGGTACCCTTCTTTTATTGGTGATCTTCATCCCAATATTAGAATGTTTTTTTGTCCCTCTAAACACCACCTCTTTGATCTGACCAATGGATGAAGGAATTGCAGCAGCTTTTAAGGTCTACTGCCTGAGGAAGACTGCTGCTCCAGCTACTGCTGCAACTGAGGAAGATACTGGTGCAGTTTTGGAAGGATTACAACATCAATAACTGCATCAAGAACCTTGCTACAGCTTGGGGTGAGCTCACCAAAGAGTGTGTGAATGGCAACTGGAAGAAGACACTCAATAGGTTAGTCCATGACTTTAAAGGATTTGCGAAGGCTGAGGTGGGTGCTGTGGCTGAGGTGGCAAACCACTTTGACTTGGGTGTGGATGAGGATGACATTGAGGAGCTCCTGGAGGTGGTTTCTAGGGTATTGACTAATGAGGAGGTGTTGAAACTTGACCAGGAGCACATAGCAGAAAAAGGGGCAAGAGAAAAGGAAACCATGGGAGAAAAAAAGCAGAAGCACCCCCAGGAAAATTCACAGTGAAGGGTCTAGCAGAAGTTTTTGTAGACCTCAAGAAACTCCTTACAGAGTTCAAAAACATGGACCCAAACACCAAAAGGTTCTCATTAATAGGAGGAATGTTCATAGTATACTATCTGCTTACAAGCAAATCTATGCTGAAAAAAGAAACAAACCAAACAAAACATCATAGACACATTTCTGGAAAGAGTGACGCCTCCACAAGAAGAGCCCCAGGCAGATCCTTTGGGAGGTGTTCCAGAAGAAGGCATGATTACCATAAGAGATGGCTGTGTCATGAGTGTTACTGTCCCTGAAGGCCACCTAGTGGGACAAGAAGTGGAGATGGGAGATGGTGATGGTGATGATTCTGACCCGGGGTAGGCCTAGAATAATGTGTATGTGTGTGTGTATTAGTTTTTAATGAAGAAGTTTCAAAATAAAAAACATGATAGAAAAAGCTTATAAGAATATAAAGAAGAAAATATTTTTATACAACTGCACAATATTTTATTACAAAAGAGTCAAAAGTTAAAAAAATAAAACATTTATAAAGTTAAAAAGTTACAGTAAGCTAAGGTTAATTTACTATTGGAGAAAGAACATTATTTTTTAAATTTAGGGTAGTGTAAATGTACAGTATTTATGAAGTTTACAGTAGTGCACAGTAATGTCCTAGGCCTTCACGTTGACTCACCACTCACACTCAGACTCACCCAGAGCAAATTCTTGTCCTGCAAGCTCCATTCATGGTAAGTGGTCACACAAGTGTACTAGTTTTTCATTTTTATGCCATATATGTACTGTTCCTTCCCTATGTTTAGATACACAAATACCATTGTGTTACAACTGCCTACAGTTTTCAGTATAATAACATGCTGCACAGGTCTGTGGCCTAGGAGCAATAGGCTATACCAAATAGCCTAGGTGTGTAATAGGTTATACCAGCTAGGTTTGTGTAAGTGCAGTCTGCAATGTTTGCACAGCAAAGTCACAATGCATTTCTCAGAACATCTGATGAGGCCTGTCCAGAAAGTATCCTGCCATGCACTGACTGTGAAATATGGAGGCATTTATTGAAGGAGATACAAGATACCAGAAGTATTGTACATAAGGCAATGATGCCTCAGTCCCCTTCAAAGTAGGCACCTTGAGACCTCACACGGTTCTCCCAGCATCTCTTCCACGGTTCAAAACTCACTGCAAAATTCTTTGTTAGAATCTCCATCAGCTGCCCTGTTGAATTTTCCTGAATCTCATTGATGGTCTCAAATCTCTTCCCTTTCAAAGGTGATTTTAGTTTTGGAACAAGCCAGAAGTCACAGGGCACCATATCTGGGCTGTTGCAGGGCTGAGTCACCTGGGGGATTTGATGTTTCGCCGACAAACTCTGCATGAGACGTGCTGCGTGAGTGGGCACGCTGTTGCAATGAAGTTGCAAATCTACAGTTGCCCACGGCTGCGGCCATTTTTGTCATATTGCATCTCAACTGTGAAGAACATTGGGGTAGTACTCCTTATTTTATTTTATCTATTTTTTATTGTTGTTCAAATACAGTTGTCTCCATTTCCCCCACCAGTCTCCCCTGCCCCTCCCACCCCACCTCCCACTCTCAATCCTACCCCCCTTTGTCTTTGTCCATGGGTCCTTTATACATTGTCAACGTGCTACTCCTTATTAATTGTTTTGCCTGGAGGTATGTGCTTGTGATGGACAGTACCTTCCCAATCAAAACACAGTTAACATGGTCTTGATCTTGCTGCAACTTTGCCACACCTTCTTTGGGCATGGAGAACCAGGCAACTTCTATTAGGATGACTAGGCCTTCTTTCCCAGTCATAGCCATAGACCCATGATTCATCTCCAGTTATGACCTTCTTGAGGAAATCTGATTCATTGGCAGTGACTTGAATCAAGTCATTAGCAACTGCAGTGCAATGTTCCTTCTGCTCTGGTAGCAAAAGCCGCAGAAAAAAATTTGACATGGCACATTTCATGCCAAAATCCTGTGTCAAAATCTCGGACATAGTAGTTTATGGAATCCCCAGATCAGCTTGTAGTACACGCACTGTCAGCTGCCCATCTTTGTTGATTGCAGCCCATACACATTCAGGCATTCTACTTGTTGCACGGATCACTTCCAACAGATTCTCAACTGTCTTTGAGACATTGTCCCTAAAAACTTTCTGAATCTCGACAGTTTCCATGAAGAAAGGTTCAAGCTTAATGCAAAATCTGATGCAGACTCATTGCTCTGCTCAGTCATTTTGAATGTGATGGCTGCACAGTACACACGCTCACTCAGTGATGTCTACTGACACCACTGACTAGTACAGTGAAGTTATCATTGTTCATGCATGTCCATTCCAGTCCGCTCTCTTTGGCTGCAAGCTTACATCGATGTCATGCAAACCATTCTTGTGACATTAACAATGGCTGGACTTTTTCTGGACAGACCTCGTATTCCTGTCCTTAAGCCATGTGTGACTGTGCATGAGAATAGCACATCATCTCTCCCTTTCCTCCTGCTTTTAATTTTTTTTATTAAAGTATACTTTATATTCAATATTGTATTCATTTTCTTCCTTATGTTCTGGGTCCAGGTTTGGCCCAATTATAGTACTGATGTACTATATAGTACCTGGCAACAGCACTTGTTCCAAAGCAAGAGGACCTCCCTATTCTGGGCCAGTAAATCTCCTCCTCTGAAATGAGAGTGCCAGTAGCTTTGTAGCCTGCCACAGGGAGAAACTCTGTCTGAAATAGAAAAGAATAAAGTCAACAAACAGGGAAAGCAAAAATCAGAGAAAGTAGTAGCTGGTGGTTTTGAAAGCTAGGGTTCACTTTTTTACATTTTGATTTTTACAGTTAGTTTCTCCTTCAATTTTCAAGACCTCACCCTGGTATTCCTCCCAGATATGTAAAGAAAGTTTGGGGGTTTTGTTTTTGTTTTTATTCTTGGTTTTTTTTGCTAAAGAGAATTTAAATGTGTATTTGTCATTTGATACCAAAGTATCCTAATAAATAGAACAATTAAACTTTTGCATATCATGGCTTTCTTGAAGTAACTAAACTATGGGTTCTGTGTTGAAAAGTGTAGATGAAGGCCCCATCCATATAAATTGTTGGAGTATTTGTTCCAGTTCTGTGGAACATGCCATTGGCACCTTGATGAGAATTGTACTGAACCTAAAGATTGCTTTGGGTAGTATGGACATTTTCATGATGTTGGTTCTTCTTATCCATGAACATGGTATGCGATTCTTCTTATTTGTGTCTTCTTCAACTTCTTTCTTCAGAATAAACTCAATGTAAAGGAAAAAATTAAAAAGTAAAAAATGTAGATGAAGATATTGCTGCCACTTAGAATTCCTTTGAAACTCAAGGGTCTCATTTTCCCTATTCTGTGTGTCCAGGCCTCACCTCCTCAAGCCCCATGGTATTTGAGATGTCCCTGGCATAAAGGGTCCATTCTGTTGTGGTTGTGGTTGTGGTTGTAGTTGTGGTTGTTGTTCTTTTACTTCATTGCGATGACATGAATCATTTGACTTTAACACAGCAGCCTGGGAAAGTCGCTCCACTTGGATACTGACTAGTCATAATGCATCAGAAGGAAGTTTCATTGAAAGGAAAGAAAGTGTGTATTCTTTATTACTTGTTCTTCAACAAGCACATCACAGCAAATGCAGAACCCAATAAATCTCAAATAAAAATCTCAACTGCATCCAATAAATCTCAAGGGAGACTGTCTCAGTGTCACTCATAGATCCTGCATGAAGATAATTTCTTTATTAGGATGTCCTCTATTATCTTGTCCCATATGACTCTATTAGGTGACTCTATTAGGTGACTCTAAATCTTTTGCATCTTTTGACTTCTCTAGTTATTTAGGGAATCCTCAAAACTTCCTGAATGCTTAAGGTTTCATAAAAGAAATTCTAGACATTTCTATTATGATTTCAATAGATATTATAACCTCTTCAGTTATAATATGTGAGTAGGGATTTTAAGCTAATTTGGTGTTTATTTCTGAATTTTCAAAATATCTCTTGAGAGCCTTTTGACTCTCCTTTTTTCATATCACAAAACTTTAGAAATACAGTAGTCTTGTCATAGTGTCAGTTACAGTGATTTACTTTCAACTGAAGGCTGGAGAAACCACTTTACCAAGGGGTTTATAAAGGCTGACAAATATATCCAGTATATTTTTATGAGAAAACAGAATACAACAATCAGAATACTTGAACTCAGGATGGCCACCATTGGCTATTACTTTCAACCCATGCAGACATGTGGTTTTTTTCAGCAATTATGAATTTGTTCATCCTTGGGGCACCACAGTTTTGGGGTGAGCTAAATTTCAGAGACATATCGGTGAGGTGCATGTGCATTGAGGGTACTGGAAAAGAGAACTAACATTAAGTGCACCAAACATCCTCAAAGAATGGCGGTGAATGGCTTATGTGAGTTATCTGGCATAGAACCACATGAGAATACCTAAATATAAATAAAAACAGAATGAGTACCTACCACCAGCTTATTATTAGGAATTTGTCATTATTAGGAACACGCTGTTGTTGGGAATTTGAGCAGGGGAGAGGTCTGACATTGGCTGTCTACTGAGTTAGGAAGAAAATGAGCATTTATTGATTTGAAAACCAAAAGAAAAAGGTGTTTTAAGAAAGGGGGTATGCCTGTCTATAACAATTGCTTGCAAAACACCAGATGGGACAGATGTGAACAAGATTGGGAGCATACCAACCCAGTGACTTGATTCTATTTATTTCTCTTGCGTGGAAGGGAGTGAAGCATGATGGGACAAGGTAAAAAAGGGTCATTTAAGGCCCTGGCCAGCGTGGTTCCATTGGTTGGGCATCACCCCACAAACCAAAGGGTCACCGGTTTGATTCCCAGTCATGGCACATGTTTGGGTTGCAGATTTGGTCCCAGATCAGGTTGCCTACAGAAGGCAGCCAAGTGATGTTTCTCTCTCACATCGACGTCTCTTTCCCACTCTTTCTCTCTCCTTTCACCTCTCTCTAAAAATAAAAAAAAAAAGAAAGAAAGAAAATGTCACATAAAGAAGTAAAGTCTTCCTTTTTAAGAGGGGAGATGGAGAATTAGGTGGTTTCTGAAGGGAATGTGAAACTGGGAAAAAAATTTAGGTTATGTTTTCGGATAGGAGATAATAGAACATGTTTGTGTCCCATTGAGAGGAAACCGGCTGAAGGGAGAAATTGATGGTGCCCAATAAAAGGAAATAATAGTAGAGAATTTCCTGGGAAAGTTGCAAGACCAGAGCACTGGTGACGTTGGTCTAACACATACTATAACAGAAAGGACATCAAACATTTCAGGTACAGATGTGGGCAAGGTGTTGTATTTGGCCACAAGAAAGAAGAGGTGTTCCCATTTTTTTGCTTGTATTTCCTCTTAAGGTATAAGGAAGAGCATCTGCTGAGCGTTTAGGTGGGAAGGATGCAGAACAAGGAATTAACTGGGGCAGCATGCAGAGAGTGGGGAGGGGAATAATGTTACAAATGACCTACAAAAAGAGGGATGGGTCGGGCTGGAGGAACTAACAGATGCCACTGTGAACAGAGCACAGTTGTCCAGAGCATGGACACAATTTGCTTGGATATAAACTGAGGCTGGAAAAAAAGGGAAGCAGGGACTTGATGTACATCACTCCGATGGATTTCGATCATTATCCGTCAAAGCAGTGGGTAGCCATGAAAGGTCTTAAATGGGGAAGTAATCTGATCAGATATGTATTTTAAAATTATCCTTCTGCCTACAGCAAAATAATAATAATAATAATACATTGAGAGGAGGGCACAATATGTGTGAGCAGACTGACCAGTTGGGAATCTCTGGTAGCAGTAGTCCACAGGAGAAATGGTTAGAATTACCTAGAAGGGTGATTGTAAAAATAGAGTGACGTGAGTGAAAGTGAAGGATATTTCAGCAGTGAAATTGGTAAGACTTGGTTTTAAACATTGACATAAGTAGCATATATGGGACAGAGAAGAACAAAGATGTCTTCTAAGGTTCCAGCCAGTACAACTGGATGGATGGTATTTATCATTCACAAAAATGCAGACAACTACATGAGGCTTAGTTTAATTAGAAATTCGATGTCTGATTGTTTGGTTCTTGGACCATTGATATGTTCAGAAACAGGATATTGAATAGTTGTTGAGATATTGTATATGTTTCTGAAGAACAGAGCAGAAATCCAGGCTGGATGCATAAATCTGAAATCCTTGCAGGAAAGAATAACAGTTCTGATGATGAGGATGCAGATTTTGACAACCATCACAATATTAGCTAACAGTTCCTGAGTAATTACAGTGTGCCAGGACCTGTGCCAAGCATTTTACATTGACTATCTCATTTAGTACTCAACAAGCTCAGTGAGGTGAGGTACCATCATTCACTCCACTTTGCAGATAGGAAAATACAGGTAATGCTGGTCTAGAGAAACATGAAGTCAACTGCCCAAGTGAGAGAGATGATACATTTGAAGCCCAAGTTTGATAGTCAACTGTTCCCAGGGATGGAAAGCACGTCACCAGGAGAGACGCTGAGATACCTGTCAAACACCCTTTCTTCAGAGGAGAAACCCTGCTTCAGCCACAGATCTCCCCACACACCTTCAACGCATCAAACTCATGAATGATGACCATATACGAATCTGTTTCTTTGGATTTCCGTGTGAATGTGTGTTTGCCATCAACTACGGGTGTCTTTAAATTTTTAATAACATTTATTACTTTGACAGAAGCCATAAATGGTCATTGTAGACAATATCAAATTCAGATAAGCATGGAGAGGAATAAAAAGAATGCCTATATTCTCACCACCAACAACGGAAAAAAAGAATTATTCATATTTTAATGCATTCCAACAGGCATATGTTTACATACATGTATCTTTATATTTTTATCAAAAGTGAGGCAATGTGTACCTATTGATTATAATCTTTTTATGGTGGTACATTGCAAGCATCTTTCAAGTATTAAGACATAGGTTATGTCACTTGCTAAGCAAGTCAATGTTCTGTTTCTGTGACCACAACAGTTTCCTCCTGCTCGTATGTGTCGATGTTCCTAGTTAATCTCTCAGAGGTATTTTCTTATAGTTAGTTAGAGAGGTCTGCGTATATTTTATGTGTATGTGAGGGGGTGAGCGGTAGCTGTCATTTGATGTCAAACTCAGGTCCTACCTATTTCTGGAAGCAATTCCTAGAGAGGTCAGTACCTTTATTTTCTTCTTGACTTCCTCTCCAGTTTCACCCTTTCCCCTTCCCATAACCTCTGACATCTTTGTTCCCGGTGTCACCGCTGATGGGTTGTAACGTTGGTGGCAAAGGAAGGGAAGCGTTTATTATTATTTTCCCTAAGGCCCTGCTTTGTTAAAGCCGGGGGTGTGTTGCTTTGTTTTCAGAATTGAGCTTTATGTATATTTTGTTAAATTCCCCAGAGTCCTCTAGACACCAAGGACTAGAAAATGAAAAATGACTATTATTGTTACCCTATTTTGCCCAGGATCCTGAGCCACCACATGTCTCTGACTCCCCAGACTTCACACCCCTTCGCTGGCTGTGAGCTGAAGGCCAAGAAGAGTGCTGTGCTTTATGAGAATCACAGAGGCGTGCACACACCCTGAAAAAAAATGAAACACTAAAATTACTTAAATGCATACATGGGCTTTCCAGTTTTTGCAAAGTTGGAGCTGTAGTCTGTCCTTAAAGCCATAAACATTCAAGAAAATAAGGGAAAATCTCAGTTGATTCAGCCAAAATAATTTGTTTCCTCCATACTAAACATTGACATTTTGATAGAATCCAGGCAGTGAGTTCATTTATTTACTTTTCATACAGATGTTTGTCATGCGACCCCAGCCCCTGGTGTTTCTTACTTTATTTGGTTTCCATAAAATCTACAAATCAATCCACAAATAATTATTAGTACCCATTGTGTATAAGACCTTGTGCTAGGTACTGTGGAAATATGGGAAAGGCGGCTTGGTGTGATGGCGGCGGTGGTGGGGGGGAGAACAAAAAAAACCCCATGAAATCAAAAGTCCAAAGTCCTTCTTTTGCTGTAAAAGTGATGATGACACAGACTAGCCAATTTTTTTTCTGACTTCAGTTGCCTCACCTGTAGAATAACAATCTCGCCTCCTCACGAGATTATTGTGGGAAGCGAATGGGATGTATGTTGCACAAACAACACACACGCTGTGATGTGCACACGAATGATGGTGATTGTCCATTATTTGTGAAATATTATCCCTTAACCTCAAGGAGGAACTTATAGCCTATCTGGGGAACTCAGAAATACACAGAGTCAAGCATTTAATAACAATATAAAAGTTTAATAATACCAGACAAGGATTCAAAAGATGTTGCAAGACAATGCATGATGAATTGCCAACGAGTGGAGACTTGAACGGAGAGAGAGAGATTCCAGCGTGGGCTGGAATCAGCCAGGGACAAGAGAAAGGGCTGCCAAACTGCCATGGGGGCTCAGCTAAGCATCCAGACAAGGAGTCTGTAGAAGGTCAAGTTAGCATAGAAGTGTCATGCTTCAAAATAAAATTTCCAACATTTTGATAAAGAGCCTTAATACTCAAAAACATTCATTACTGTTTCGGACCTTTGAATATTAGGGTTGAAAAGTGAGAGACTGTTATTCAATAAAAAGAAAAGAGACTAAGGAACCAGGGAAAATAGTTCCGGTCCTGACTGTCCTTCCTTCTCGCATGTCTGACCACTTGCTTGTTATTTATTGTGCCTCTCTGGGCTTTTGTCTCCTGAAGCCTGAGAGTGACATTTAACTCACAGGCTGTGAAGAGTTAGTGGAGTTAACTAAGCAGAGGTTGAGTTTCATTTCATAGGGTGGGGAGGCGGGAATATGCCAAAGAAAGGGAACAGCATGCCCAAAAGCCCTCAAGAGAGTAACAGCTCTGAGCACTGGATGAAAGAAGAGGAAGCTAATGTGTCTGCAGCTTAGTGGGTGGGTAGCTGCCTCCAGAGGGGTAGGAAAGAGACAGGGGAGTCAGGGGCCTTGTAGGCCACTCTGAATATTACAGCCTAGATCCCAATGGCTAGTTGAGAAGCCAATGGATTATTTTACAATCTTGAGGGGCTGGTGGCAGTGGGAAAATCTTGCAAACAGGGGAGAGTGCTTATCTTGAAAGATTACAGAGTGTGCACCTCTTTATTCTGGCATATTGCAACTGAAACATTAGGTCCACTTTAACTTTGCCAGAAAATGGAGTAACCTGGATTTGCAGACTTGGAGTACTAATACACATATTCAAGGATCTCTTTAAAAGTGAATTTCTAGTTTTCCAAGAATTACAAATCCAAGTCGAGAAACTTGAATTTGTGAGGTTAGGGATTAATGAGTCTCTTCTCTAATTTGTATAACGTTTCTACTGCAGTGAGTTTTCTTTTTAGTTTAAAGTAATATAGTTCCTCTTATGGGTGTTTTCGACAACCCCATTAGGAAATAATGAGCAAGAAAATTTTTCAAGATGGATATGGACAGAATCCCTTAGCAGATAAATCGCATGAAGAAACAGGGATTTAGAAAAGGCACTGTTGTGTCTGGAAACAGATGCAGCTTCCTCGTAATCAGAAATGCTTAAATCAGGATGCTGGAGTTAAGCTTTGTGCAGTGTATTGTAGAGTCTTCATTTTTGAAACAGTGTTTAACATATTACAAAAAATACTTTTAAAAGTTTTTAAAGAGTAGGTAAGATTATTTTAGTCCCGCCTCCTGTCTGTCTGGCTTCCTCACACAATCCCCTGTTGTGTTTTAGCAGGATTTGGTATAATCATCTAGGAGATTAATTAGGGCTTGCAAACTAAGGAGGAATCAGAGCCCAAATCATATGCCTCTTCTCTTGTCTTTATTATTCATTCTCTTCTGACAACGTGGGACAAAATTTGTTATATGAGAATAAAGTAAAAATCAAAAGCAAACAACATATAGGGAAAAGATATCATCCATAGTGCCTGCCTGTCCTCTTCTGTCACAGATGTGCTGTTCACCATGCAGAAGCCGAATCAGGAAGAAAATCCGGATTGCGTGTGTTAGAACACAGATGGTACTGGGGTGGGGAAAGTGTAAAATATGCCAGAAATATTCATGCAGTATTAAGCATGCCATCATTGTTAACCCCCCACCTGCTTTTTTGTTTGTTTGTTTCATGGGCAGTATTCACTTTAGAATTACTTCAGACTACCAAGGTCCCCACTCAGTGTGAACGCCTTAATGCTTGGGGAACTGGAGTAGGTGTCTCTAGTTTTAGGCCATTGTTTTGAGCTCCTTTTCTTTCCACACATAAAGACTTATCTTAAGATTTTTAATTTCCTCTCCAAAACTTCCAGTAGTGGAGATTGCCACATGCACTCATCACATAACATGCGTTGTGCATGGCAGTTAGGGACCTGAAATGTGGCTCCTGGCACCTCCCTGTGAATCCTCCCTCCTTCTGCAATTGACTATGTGTAGTGACATCACAACTAATGTTCGATTCTTTTTCTGTAAAATAGGAGAATAATGATAATAGTACTTATTGTATAGGGTGAGTGTATTATATCTATTAATATGTATAAATACCTTAGAATAGTGCCAGGCATGTAGTAAGCATAGTATTATTATTGCTATCATCATTATTTATAGTACTACCACTACTATTATTACCATGGCTGAGCTGAACTGTTCTTGAATGTCGGGTAGTTGGGACAACCAAATGCATGTGGAAATAAACACATTTTATACCTGATGAACCTGGAGTCCAGAGTAGTGAGGAGTTCTTTCCAAGTTCACTGCATAAGTAGTATAAACCCATGACTCCTGAATCACTGACCACTGCCCTTTCTCCTCTTCTTCCTCTGTCTTTCATGTTGAAAAATTTGGTATTGACATTTTATTGATGAGAGTTTGATATTTGTAGCTATTCTTAATTTTTAAAAGATTCGTCAAACTTTGAGCTCAACAATGTTTACGAATATTTTTGCCCAGTTTTTATGTGCCAGGTTCTTTGGGTGAATTATCTAAAATTTTATAGGGTGTGAGTTGCCTCATGATATAAATGAATAAAGCGAGATCTCAAGTCAAGGGCCACATAATTGGAACTAGAATAGAATAACTGGAACCTTTTCTAACACACCTTCCCAACAGAAAGAAACAAGGGAGTGGGATTGAGTCTATCATTTGAACTTCTAGCTTGTTTCCTGCTACCTTTCTTTATCTTGTAACAACTTTTAAAATATCTGCCTTCAGTTTTAAGGCATTAATCAAATGAGAAGCCTAATGGTTCCAGGCTCAAACCCAGTCAGAGAAGTGAACCGTGGCCATGAGGTAAGAGTCAGGCACCCTGTGATCTGAAATGCACATTTCTGTGGCAGGTCATCCATACCTGTTTCTTTGCAGGATTTATGTACTCATCATGCTGGGCTCTGACCTGCTGAATCACCTTTCCAAGGCCACATTCAGGAGTCTCTCCTGCTACAAACATACTTATCTATAAGCCATAGCTTTCCTCATTCAGTGTAGAAGACATTATTGACAGCGTATGTACCAGCTCAATATTCAAGTTAGACTCTTTCAAGAGAAACTTTAAATTAAATATTTGCTCACTAAATATGCCAATCTCCTAAAATGAAAAATCTTCTCTGGGGTTCTTAATTTTACTTCTTTTATCTTTACACTTTTTTTTTCAAATTGTAAACTTTGTCTTTTTTTTATTCAATAGTGGATCTAAGTTCAAAATTAAGATCAATATGGTAAACAAGAGAGGGACCGATGGAAACACAGGAATAGAAGGAGGGATCGTCTTCCTGGCCATGACCCTATATGAGATGCAAGGACTTGAAAACAAGATATGAGATGAAAGGGTTTATAATTGTGTATGCTTTCTGCCTTATGCTAAGCAAAATAAGCCAGGCAGTGAAAGATAAATACCATATGATCTCACCTTTAACAGGAACCTAAACAACAAAACAGTGAAACAAGCAAAATATAGTCAAAGACACTGCATTAGAGGACAGGCAGAAAGTGACCAGAGGAGAGAGAAGAGGGAGTTTCAGGGGAAAAGGGGAAGGGTTTACAGGAACAAAGTTAAAAGACGCATGGACAAAAACTAGGGGGAGGGTGGTAATGGGAGGGAAGCTGGGAGGGAGGGGTGGGTGGGCTGGATTGGGAGTAAAGGGGAGAAAACTGTACTTGAACAATGATTAAAATAAAATTTAAAAAGATGTATGCTTTCTTTGATTGATTTTGTGGCAACTGCAGAAAGAAATTTAGAACAGGTAATTTGGAATCTCATCAAATGTATAGCTTGCCGTAAACATATTGGCTCCAAAATCTCAACCGTAATAAATTCTCCAAGTAGGAACAATGGTTAGATACTCAAATTGCTAAGTAAGCAGATTTAAAGGTGAAGTTTAAACTACTATCATGTATCCAAGATAAAAGTCCAGATTCAATGACATGCGGGTAGTTTGTTCTTCTAGCTACACAATGACACTAAGAAAACAAACCTGAATGTTTTAATCCCTATTCCCTTCTCTTATCTACCACCTGTACTACTTTTTTATGATAAAGTGTTTAAGAAACCTACATTAAAATAAATTATCACAGAGGTTAAAGGACTTTCCAATCTACTTCATCAGGACAGGAAAAACTACACAATTACAGGTCAATTTGCTGGGTCTAGAAATAAATTCCAATGTAAAAGATATGCAGTTGGTCATTCCTTTCAGCTTTTTTTTCTCCCCTTTACTTTCTATATTGGTGTTCCCTGAAGTTTTCTTCTTAAACTTTTGTCTCTTCCAACAGACTTCTTTTGGTTTCCCTGGATGCCAGTTCTATGCTGCTGACTCACAAATTATAACTGACTGTTGCTTTGTTCTTGATCCGTCTGAATAACTGTCTAAATAACCTGGATGTTTCACATTTACCTCCAACTCACTTTGCTTGAAGCCACATTAAATTCTCTTTCTTCCCAACAGTTCCAGGATAATAAAACTGTGATCATATCACTATTCTACTCAAAAGTCTCTCATGAATTCACAATGCTTTTAGAATGAAAAGCCCAACTCTTTGGCGTGGCCTACAAGACTCTGTAGGGTCTGGCCTCATCCTGTCTCTCTAAACCTGTCTGCCACTCTCCCTTCAAACAACTTTCTTCCTGCCATAAAGGCTTTATTTCTGTTTTCAAACAAGCCAAAGCCTGTCCTGCCTCTAGGCCTTTGGATTATCTTTTTATTTCACAGGATTTTTGTTTGCTTTTACATTAATTGGTCATCAGAAAAAATGATAATTACAGTAACTTCGGTGAAGGCGTCTGGGCTGTATAAGGAACCATATGACAAATGGTGTATCCGTGTATTTCTCTGGAGTACAACAAAGCAAAGGTTCCATGTGTTTCATTTTATGAATGTTACCATTGTCAACATGGGAAAATTTCTCCAAGTCAGGAATTCAAATTCATTGTTATGGAACATCCTGCTTGTCCCCAGTAATTGTCTTTGCTCTAAAGTCTATTTTATCTGATACCAATCAATCAATATAGTCACTCTAGCAAGGAGAGGCAGGAGGAAGTGGGCCTGTGCCATTTGTCCCCAACTCTGAAGCCTCAAAAAGATACTTTAATAATATCACTTGTAATTAGCAGAGAATTCTTATTTCATCTCACATTCGCCAGCATTTTGTTAGTATGGGTTGAAATGTATCTTTTCTTGCACCAAACCTCAGAGATTTATTTGTCTGTCTCCTGATTTTAAATGGTTTAAAGTTTAAATTTGTCAACTAGTGAGCCCACATAGCATAGATTGTATACTTTGGAGGCAGACCTCCTAGGTTGTTATTTCTCCCAAGCCGTAGCTACATTTTCTTGGGTAGCTCACTTGCCTGCTATGTTCTCAGTTTAATCAGCTGTTAAATGAGAAAATAACTACCATAAAAATTACTATTGTGATTACTTGAGATCATTATATAGCATTTCTCATGCAGGGCTATCCAGAGAGCAGATAGGCATTCAAGAAATGCTCATTCTTTTGTAATATTGCCACACCAATATTTGCGCATGCCTTTAGTTCTTCCTTTTTAATTATGCACATGGCAAGGAGGATTTTTTCTTTAATAATTCCCTATGTCCCAATATCTAACATCTTTGTATCACCCAGATAATTGCTTCTCTCTCTATTAATAGTGCTTTGAAGATTTCTCTCCCTGAGGGCCCCTCTTTGTATCTGCTCTGTCTGTGCTTGTTAACCTCATTGCAGCATAGGGAGGAGGTGTATAGCCATTGTTATTCAATTCCACGGCGGGCCTAAAGGAAAGAGGACCCCATACTGAGCATAGTGTGGGTAATATCAATCAGGCCTCAAAGCTTGGGGTTTTATTTATAAACCACTCAGCTTTCGTCACCCATTATTATGTAGGACACACACACACACACACACACACACACACACACAATTCTAGTTTAGATTCTTGAATGAAAAATTCTCTGAAAATCTATGAATACTTCCCCATGTGCCAAGAGGGCACCTTTATTTGTTATAGTATCTTCTCCCCAGGGCTCTCTTGTCTGGGAAAGAAAACCGGAGTGCCCCAGATTATTCTCAGCATTTTATAATGACTTGCTGAAACCCAATCCAAGGCTTTCTAGGCACTTGCCTGCCTCCACACATCTGGCAGCACGCTCCCCTTTTTCTCTGGTCTGGCCCTACAAGAAGCGCCTTAGGTAAATAAACCGAAGCATGCATGTGGCCGCCAAAGGATCCTGTGGAAAGCAGAATCTAACCACAGCCACCCCAGGCTTGCTGTCCCTTTGTTCACTGCTTCTCATCCTGGAGGTATACATGGCAAAATCATTGCTGTTCTAGCTGGGTCCACACTTTTCCCTGAAAAACACTCACCCGCGGGAGCAGCCAGCGGACCCATCCTACCCATCTGCACTTCTGGAAGGAGGAAAAGATTATAAAGGTCCTGATATTTTATACGTATTTAAAACAATATTTATTGAGTCTCTGCTTAGTATCTGAATGGTGCTATTTTAGATTTTACCAACATAAGCAAAGGATGTCAGAAAGGAGCTTATTGGCTGAGACAATGTTTATGTGAATTAAAATTGAAGGGAGAAAAAAGGCAATTAATATTTATCGGACATCTCTCTTTAAAATGCATGGACAACCTGAAACAATCTGTTTGTTCCGAGTAATTTGCAAAATGAAATCTTGAGAGAGGGACAGTGGAATTGGAATGCTGATGGTATAGGTAGAAGTTTATTGTTAATTCTCTCTTTGGGATATAGATGATAGAAAATATTTTTATATAAGCCTGGATGTAAATAAAAAAGATTTGCAATAAATTTGGTACCTATGATGTGATAGGACTACACTAGCAGATATTGTTTACATTTTGTAAATGAGGAAATGAGCCTTAGAGAATTTTGCTGTCTTTAACTCATTCATTGTGTCCCACATTCATTCATTCATATTGATTACATGTTTAACATGTGCTAGGCATTGATTGTAGACATTAAGAATTGATCAATAAACAGCTGACAAAATCTCATGTGTTTCCTTCAGAAAGCTTACATTCCACTGGTTCAAGACAGATGATATTTGCTGGTAGGTGATAAGAGATATAAGGCAAAAACTGACACAGAATGAAATAGAGCATGTGGTGGGGGAAGGCTGTCCTTTTAAATAGCGTGGTTGAGAACTGTTTCACCAAGAAGGCAACACTTGTAGGATGTGGAGGAGTGACCCACGCTGATGTCTGAGGAAGGAGCAATCCAGACAGACAGAACAGCAGTTGTAAATGCCCAAGCTGCAAGGGCTCCCGGTATGTTTGAGGCATTCTACTGAGGCCAGCATGGCTGGAGCAGAATGAACATGGGAAGCACAAGATGAGGTTGGAGGGAAAACACCAGGGGCCATCCTATCACACAGGGCACTGTGCACACAAGAACTTTGGCTTTGACCCTGAGAGACATGAGAGGTCATGCCATGAGACTGGCGCAATCTGGCTTGCATTTGAACTGGATCTCTTTGGCTGCTGCGCTGAGAGTAACCTGAAGGACAATGACAAAAGCAGGGACCTTGTAGGAGGCTTGATACCATAATTCAGGTGGCTGGTGATTGTGCCCGAAGTCACATACATAGTAGTGGTGTTACAGTCTACAGGGGGTTCCTCCCCACCTATCTGGGTTCGTTTTGTCCACTGCCTGAGGAAAGATGCCTCTTAAAGATGTCTCTTAAAAGGAAAGGAATTTATTGTTCATTTGAAATAACACAAACTAAAGTTCCCCACAAATGCACACAGTCCTTCCAGCATCCTCCGTGTGGCAAAAGGGAACACTTCCGATGCCTCGTGGTCCTGACTCTCACCCAAGCTTCATGGTCCCAACCAAGACACCAAAGCCGCTTGGTCCTAAACAGATGCTTCGTCCCAAAAAGAGAGACATCCAATGGCTGCTGTACCTCCATTTAAATCCCAACACTAATCTTCCTCTGCAGCCCCATTTCCGGCTCCTCTCACAACTGGCCACAGCTGCCAGCATTCTGGGCAGGTGTGGCCCTGTGGTGTGGAGCCAATTATCTCCATGCTCTTCTAGACCCTATTACAAATCCCTATTTGGGGGTCCCCTCTTGGCTGCACCCTGTTACAGTGGCAGAGTCAGCTTTCAAACCTGATCTGTCCGACTTTCCACTCTGCAATGCCACTTCCTGTGGCAGATTGACCAAAGGGTCACCATCATTGGATGTGCTTGATTTCTTTCCCACATGTCACTAAGGCAGAAAGGTACTAGCATATTCTACAAAAAATTGTATTACAAAAAATTATATAAACTTTATCCTATAACACGATTGGCTTGTTCAGTCTCATTTCCTCCAGCTTTGTCTATTTCTGGGTATAACCTATAAAGACCTTGACACATGAAAGTCTTGTTCTCTCGGGATCATTTTATTTATTTTTAATTGAATTTTTAAATTTTATTTTTCAGTTACAGTTTACACGCAATATGATTTTGTATTAGTTTCAGGTGTATAGCATAGAGGTTGTTAGATAAATCATAAATGTGCAACATTTGGAGCCTCATAAAAACCCCGACTGACACCCCTTCTGGACTTTGTTAAGTCCTTTTTTTAGCTGATTATCAGCTCAGAAATAAAGGTCCCTCTTCTCTCCCACTTAGACTGCACTTAACAGTAGGAGTTATGGGGCCATCCTTCACAGTCTCTTCAGGGGAGAAAAGAGGCAAGGACACATCATCACCTGACAGCCAATGGTCTGGTAGCGGCTAGCCACATTAATGTGTTCCTGCTGAATGATTCTGTGTAATTTCCTCATCTAGAAATGACTCTGGGGTCTTATGCTCATCCACCCTATTTTCTGCATCAGCAAGACCCTGCCTTTAAATGGAAGAAAACAATAACTGTGAGTTGGATGTCAGATGTCCTAGACCAAAATGAAATTTCAAGAGTCTGTTTTCCCATTCCCAATAGATCCTGTTTTAGTCTTTGAATTGCTCTGTGTCAGAGTCAAAGAAAAACCAGGTTACTTTGTTGGCGCCACTTCAAGAGAAAGCCAGTGGAACCAATAAATTCAGGACCTGGCTCAGTAGATCCCAAAAGGAGCTCAGAACCCAAACCCCATTCTACAAGTTATAGAATATGACTTTATTCCAGTGAATGGAAAGGAGGTGAAGTGAGCTCCCAAAGGAAACCAACTGAGATCTATGACAGCTAAACATTGATATTAAAGAAAGAGGAAAAGTAAATGATCAACGATATAATATGACCAAAAGGAAGCTTTTCTCCTCTACTCTGTGGGCACTCTTCACTGTCCAAATGTTTAATTTGGAAAATTTTCTACCAGAATATGGCACCTATAGTAATCAGACCAAATCCGTTTTGTGGATGAGCCATGTTTTCCTTACAATTTAACAGCAACTGAAAATATATAAATCTAGGTGATTGCTTAGAAACCTCTTGGTCTCTCACTGGATATCAAATAGTTTTGAAAATATTAGATCAATAGAGGACACTGTAAGAAACATGACATCAAATGGGGAGTCGTGGCATCTGCACAGTGGTTTTAGCCTGTTCAAGTAAATTCTCCCTCTGGACCTCATTGTTTTCATCTGTGAAATCGTGATGATTTACTAAATAGCCATTAATTCTGTGAATGGAAGGATCCTTTGAATAAGCGAATCACTAATATATTCACAATGAATGAAGGGTTTTATTTTTATTTGATTCTTATAACATCCTGAAATAAGCCAGATGTAATTATTTACATTTGATAGACTTAAAAAAAAACAGTGGTTTTCACAAGTTTACCTGTGTGATAAGTGGAGAAGATAGCACTCAAATAAAGGGGGCCTTTTCTACCCCAATAAGAGTGGGTCATTTCCTTCAGTAGTTACTGATTATCTAACTAAGCAATATGTTGTATTTTTACTGATGACTACAGAGCTGGATCACATACATCTACTGCTTCTAGGAACCTGTAATTTAGTATAAGCAAATACTCAAATTAGAAATTAGAGTGGTAAGTATCATACAAAAGTGAGACTTTTACGCGGAGAGACTTAGGGAAATTTTGTCAAAGGGGAGCTCTGGAGTAGGTGTTGGAGGTATGGATGGACGTTCGTGTGTCGAATGAGTAGAAAGCAGAGTTCAAGTTAGAAGAGCCAATGGAGGCGGAGTTCGGAAAGTGAGAAGCCATCAGGTTTGAATGAGCCGCACAGTCTGGATGGAGCTCAGGGTGCCGGAAGGGGAGCAATGGCTTCAATTCTGGAGTTCGAGGAAGTTGTCTAGAGAATTTGAATCTATTCCAAATAGTATCTTTTTTTTTATGATGATGAGGCCAAAAAGCCAGAAGACAGCCTAAAGTGTGTGTACATTCATCTCTAATCTCTACTCTAGTAGGGTTGATTACTTGGTCTAGTTGGGGATTTACACCCAAGATTTCTGACATAAACTCTACCTCAGAAGCAGCTAGTGTAAAATGTCAACTCTTTTCATCTCCGTTCAAGAACAAAGACTATATCCATTAACCTAATAGATGCTAAAGGTGGGGTTTAATTGGTGAAACCAGAGCATCATAGGTATGAGACATGAGTACTGGTAAAATTAGTGGGTTTGAATACATGTAGACTGGCTAGAAATACTGTAGGCACACTCTTCTTTGCAGAGATAAAGTAGATAAATTGTGAGGGATCTGTTGAGCCAGGTGTCTCTATCTGCAGGAATTGAACTGAATTTATAAGAAATTCTTGGTCCAGCTTCTGATTTGGGCAATTCATGGGACTCTAGCTAGATGGCTTTGTCTATTCCTCGTGAAAATATAGTCACACTTGCCTCACACCTTTTATTCAAGGTGCAACTAAAGCACTCAAAACAACAGAAAATGGAATTCCATTGAGCTTCCACAAGAAGTTGCACGACTCCCTGCTGTTTGCTGATAGATATTGGTATGTAGCTCAGTGTGGTCCCAGACTTGCTTGTTTTTTGTTTTAACCTAATAGTGAAACCATGAAGAAAAGATCCCTCAATCCTAACCTAACCAACCCTAATATATCTCCAAAGGCTAAAAAAAAAAAAAAAATCAAAACCACCGCCAAGAAGTGAAAACAGCTGAAATGGCTTAGGGAAATTTGCAGCAATAAGTTTCTGAACCTCCAGGACCAAGCAGATTCATTGGATGAAGCAAATCCTGCCAGGTAAACAAAGAGATAAATATTAACCTATCTTATCACACCCTAGTCCCAGAGGGAAAGACTAATCCTGGAGACAGGAAAGGGGGTCCCCATTGGGCTGAGCTTGGGAAGAGGGTCATTTTTAGCAGGAGCCAGTATCTAGGGCACACTCTTGAGGTGCTTCGCACAGCTCTGAGCTCTTTGCAGGTATTAGCTCACTTAATCTTTAACCCCAAGAGTTTATCTTTTTCCCCTAATTAAATAGGCAAAGAAACTGAAGGGTAGAGAAGTAAAATGTTTGCCTAAGGTCACATACCTTGGAAATGGCAGGGTCAGGATTTAAATCCAAGTACCACAGTGTGTCCCTGGGGTTCTTATCTTAGTCCCTGCACCCTACAACCTCATGTGAAGAGAATATAAAGGTCTTGGGAAGCCTGGTCTTCGGACATCCTTCCCCAACTGGAGGACACGGAGGTCTGGGGCCTTTCCTGGGAGCTTAAGCTTTAGTAATAAAATTATTTTCATTGTAGATGCAACATAGGTTTTATGTTTCAGAGCATTTTATTTCACATCTTTTGGCTCACCCCTTTGTCACAAAAACTCGGGGAGAGAGAGGGAGAGAAGGGAGAGTTGCCCCTAATTTACAGAAGGTGAGAATAAACCTTGGGGAACTTAAATAAATTGTCCCATATCACATAGCTGGAAAGGGAAGGAGGAAAGGTTATGACCCGGACCAGCCTACATGGGGGTGGTGACAGGCCCCCGAGTCATCACTGGACGCTTTGGTGGGAGCTGAGTGTTTGTTTTGACCTCAAGTTCAGCCACACACAATCTCTTTTATGTGTATATTACTTGGTAATTTTCAGAAGAACTTTCCCATATACCATCTTTTTATAAAGATTTTATTTATTTATCTTTAGAGAGAGGGGAAGGGAGGGAGAAAGAGAGGGAGAGAAACATCAATATGTGGTTGCCCCTCACGTGGCCCCCACCAGAGACCTGGCCCACAACCCAGGCACATGCCCCAACCAGGAATCAAACCACCGACCCTCCGGCTCGCAGCCCACGCTCAGTCCACTGAGCCACACCAATCAGGTCTCATATGCCATCTTATTTAATTAAATCCTCATATGCACCGAAAGAGGGGTCAGAGAGAGAGAGACAGAGAGACAGAAAGAGAGAGAGAGAGGCAGAGGACATTATCCCCTTTCTGCCAGTGAGAGAATTCAGCCTCACAGAGAGTAAATGAGTCTCGAGACTGCGGAACTAGTTCATGTGCATCAGAGACAGAGACAGAAATCAAATCATCCAACCCTAAGTCTACGCACAAATTTGAACTCACATCGAGACTAATTCGGAACTGTAATATTGCCAATGGGATTTAGAACTAAGTGTCTTCTGCATTTTATATCTCTCTTCCCCTGGACTATCCCCACCCCTCCTAAAATCACCTACCCCTTTTGCTTCACTATAATATTATTATTATTCAAAGCCAGCAGAGAGAGACAATTAAATCATCTTAAAACAGAAAGCATTTTGTCAGGAAACTCATGTTGTGACTGCTCACCAAGGAAACGCAGAACTGATGACGTGAGTGGAGGAATGCCTTATGGCTATTTGACAATAGTCTGCAACACACAACTACACTGTCAGCGATTAGAAGCAATGATGGGTGATCCTCTGCCTGACCTAATGTCACCGTACTTCCCACAATTACTGGCTTTTGAAATATTAACAGGAATTGAAGTCACTGATCTCAGCAGCTTGGTGGGAGAGGAAACAGGGCACCAGATGGCAGAACGATCTCTCAAGACAAAGGAGAGTCTATTATATTTGGGACCGTGGTTTCTTTATCTGGAAAATGGGAGTTAAAGTAACTAAGTTAATAAAAGACTGAACCAACCAGTCTATGGTTGCTTTGCCTGCTAAATCTTGAGCCTTTGTGATCCAATGATAATGCTGCTCGGGCACCTTGGCCTTCGCCCTGGCCTCTTAGCTGAGGATGAGGTGATTTATGATGGAATTTGCATAGGCAAACAAATCCCCAGCTGCAAAATGCCTGCCCTGGCGTTTCATGGTTCACTAAGGATTGAGATTTGGGGCTCCTTCTGGGTGGCTCAAAGCTCTGACAGATACACTTTCTCAGTTAGTTTCCTGACTGTGGTAGGTACGCCTTCACTTCGTGGCGTGATGAAGTCTGACTACCCAGGAGGAGTGAATTAAAGATTGTGGGCTGTGAAGCCTCATGCTTTGTGGAAGTTAATTGAAAGGAGACTTTCTTTAGGCGAAATCGCTTTCTTTGCGAGGTGGAGTAGCTGCAGGAGGGATTACAAATGACCAAAGATTAGAACAGGACCAATCTGTTTTTCCTGTAGGGAGTCACTAGGAGTAGTGAACATTTCTGAAAGGATTTGATGGACTGAAGAAGAGGTTATTGACACACCCTCATAAATGAGACAGTAGGACCAAATTCAGAGAATGACAGGTTCTCAGGATAGCAGGGAACATAATGCTTGAATCCTCCACTTAATATTCTGTTCAATTGGCATCAGGGTACATTGAAACTTTCCACAATATGGAACACACTGAAAAGTATCATACATTATTCTATCCTCAGACAACTTCTAGCAACTGTGTTTACCTTGACGTGGGATGTTTTCTTCCAACTTAGGTCCACTAGAGGCATACAAAACCAGTTCAGTCGCAGTGACGGGACAGACCTTTATGTACCTGAGTGTGTTAGAAGATCCCTATTATGTAATCCTGTTTTCTCCTCACTTCGTTTACTACCCTGCAGCTGATTCCACTGTTCCTCCTCACAGGACATGATGAGGTCCCATACACATACGTATATACATCTACCCATACGTTCACACAGGTGGGCATGGACTCAATAAGGACAAGACTAAACATGGATTTGATAGCTTTTAATCTAGTGTAGATTTTATTATCTTTGTTCACTTAACAAAAATGATCTTCTCAATCATTTCTAGAATCATAAAACTCTAGAACTAAAAGAGATGTTGAAAATCACCTGAAATTTGTCCATATCTTTTGTGCATGAGATATTGGGTCGCTAATATGAAACTCACCTGGTCTGGCTAATAATCACGCAGCTGCATTCACTGGACCTATGACCTCTACCACTTGCTTTTACTTACCATCAAAAATTACAAAACATGCTGCTTAACAGGCAAACACCAATGGTCATCTCTGGTTCATGTACACCCACCGGATGGAAGTGATTCATTGTTTTGTATAATTGTTGCTACAGCACACTGCTTAAATTATAGCCATAGCACACGACTTAGAGGAAGATAAGAGCAATAGATATTAGAGGGAAAATTGTGACTGAGTCAGAGAAACAAGCACTCTGGGGATTGGAAAATAATTTGAAAATCCATCTACTATTTTAGTAGTCATTTCTGCCACATTCTGGCTAGGTAGTGAACCAACGTCTATTCGAATATATGTCATGATTGGAGGCCATGGCCTTCTGGGCAAAGTGCAGCATTTTTACATGCTCTGGTTGTTGCAAAAGGCTACCTAAAAATGAGCTGAAATTATCTCCCTGAGACTTTGGGTGAATGCAGTTCTCTTTGTCAGAAACTGTTCCCTTGTCAACAACTTCACTGCAAAATCAGAATATCCTTCAGAGGAAATGGGTCCCCTATCATGCTGGTCAGCCAGGTAAATTATAGGCAGCCGTATGGTCAGCACTCAGGAGTTATAGTGGCCTGTCACCACTGGCAGAGTGATTTCTGCAGGGGACACCTCATTATATGGGAAAATGCCCTCAAAGGGCAAGCCTGTTTCTTGTCCTGGCAGGCCTGTCACATCCGATGTTAGAGGAAACAGCAGCGAAGAATTGTGGCTGAAAGAATTGTAAATTTGGCCTGTGGAGAGTCACTGAGGGCAAGTCTCCTGAAAAGGATTATTTGTCAACTGCAGTCAGACTCTTTGTTATGAGAATTTAATTGATATTTGCCACTGAAGAACAAAGCTGAAAACAGGATACAAGGCAAGCAATTAAATGTCTTTGATAAACGGTAGTTAATGAGTTGTCATATTTGGTAGAGATTATTTCCCCAATTCTCCCCCCAAACCCTCCACCTTTTTTTTTTTTTTTTTTGGTAACCATACACAGTGCTGCCTCTATGCTGGAGAAATGTCAAACAATCACTAGACAGGCAAATTACATCAAGTAAAGCTGGCAGCTTTTGCACAATCAAAAGAACAAAAATCAGGAGCCGGGGGACCCAGAAATTAGCTCAGATGATTTAATAGCTAACTTTGCAACTCCCCTCTGTGTCTTCACGGATTCATTGGTCAAATGTGGGTGAGGACCAGATGACCTCTGAGGTCCTTCTAAGCCCCCTGTTCTGTTCGTGTTCTCCACAGTTATGTATAACTTTAGATCTGTAGCAGATAAGAACAAACAGCTGGTATAAAATGCAAACATCCCCACTAATTAACTGTGTGGTCTGGGTTAAATTCATTAACCTCTGTGAGTATCGATGTCCTCCTTTGTAGAAAGAGTGAACGTGTGCGTATCTCATAGGACTGTGTTACAATGAAAAGAGAGGGTACATGTAAATTATTTGACCAAGGGCCTGGAAGACGGAATGTGATCACTAAATATTGGCTATTTTTGTTAATATTCTTGTTTCAGGATCCAGTATTTAAAACTATAACAAGGTATCCTAACCACCAGAGGGCACTGCATAGAAAACAGCTAGGTTTGTCTTTTAAGCTGAAAACACCTATTTGCTGTTTTAAAGCAATCAAGTGCCTGCTACCTAGAAATTTCAGCTTCGGGTACTTGGTCCCCATTTGTAGCTTACATCAGTCTCAGTGGCTGGGAATGCTGTAATTTCCCCAGTCCATGCTGCTCTGCTTCCCCACATGCTCATCTGCAATCACCATGAATCAAACTGAATATACATCTTCCACGCTACAACATACTGATATAGAGAGGGGTAAGGCTTATATCTTTAATGGTTTCCCCCAGAGCATATACAATGAAGGGAAAAATGAAATGCATGAAGGAGTATATATGTTAACCTTTATGTAAGGGGAAATATATATGCATATATATATAAACAAATATACATATAGTATATAAAACAAATACGTGTATATTTGTTTTCACTTTCAAAAGGAAACAATAGAAAAATAAACCAAAACTTAGTGAAAAAAATGGTTATTGAAGAAGACAGAGAAGAGGGGAAGGAGCAGGGAAGAAAGACACTTTTCTCCAAAATTAATCGTCTTTTATGGTTTTGACTGTTAAACCATGGAAATATTTTACCAGTTAAGGAAGGAAAATTTTCATTTTAAAAGGCTATCTCTAAAAATTGAGAAGAAAAATACAAAACAAAAACAAATCCTCTTACTTTGTGTCTGATTAGTCATGCCACAAAATAAAAACTAATCATAGTGCTTTTGAAAGACCATGTTTTGACCGTACAGCTCTAATGAGGCCTAAAGGACAAACACAACGAAGGAGTCATACATCGCACTCAGCAGTCACAGTGTCAGTAATAATAGGTAATGCTATTTTCAAACACATATAGACATGTATAAAGCAAGTAAGTTAATGTATCCAAAATCATTAAGAATTACATTTTCATTGTAAGAAGAAACATATAAATATGAATGAAACAAAATACAAATCTACAAAAGTTATATAGTCTTTCATTTAAATTGGAAATTTTACACATTTATGATTTTTTCTCTTTCTAAAAATGAAATGGATTTCATTTTGGGCTGTTTCAGTGTACAGAGCTATTGTAGAAAACATTTTTTTTCAGTGATCTGCAAGTGCTCAGAAGCCATGACGACTTTTGGAAAAACACTGAAACGTACGGACAGAAAATTTGTCGAATTTTATTGAGAGTTGGCAGCGATGTAGGAAAAGAAGTGAACGCGCTGACCTAAGAAACGCTCTGTGGACCAGAACGGGAGCGCACCGGCAGCCAGCTGCACCCCTGCACCCCTGCATTGCAGGTCCACAGAAGCCAGGCTGAGCAGTTGCTGTCAGATCGTATGAATCGCTGCCTCTGGCATATTCACCTCGCAGACTAGTTTTTCTAGTTATCACTGAGACTTTAGAGCTAAAGTAACTACATACTTGGACATTCTCATACTTAATATTGCTTATTTGAATGTGCCCCTTTTTGTTTAGTCAAAATGTTTGTCTTTTAATTAGTAGTCTAATATTGTCTTTTAAAAAAAGACATTAGAGTTGGGAAGTGTGAAAATGAGAAAGACTGATTTTACACGAAAGGCGTGAGATGTATCTTTGAGGTAATTATAATTGAACAACGGCGGGCAATGACCATGACTAATTATAATCCAGTGGAATGAGCACTCTATTGAGTGTTAGGAGACTGCGCCTGAATGAAGATGTTGTGTGAGTCTAACTCAACTGGGTAAATATTCATTGCATTCTAAACACTGTTCAAAATGCTGAAGATGAACGATAGAACCAGACAACAAGATCCCTACTCCTATAAAGCTCCTACTCCTCTAGTATGGAGGGAGGGACAGAAAATAAGCATGCCGTGCATGAGTTAACACCATGGCCGGTACATGTTATGAAGAACATAGCAGACAAAAGAGAAGTGACTGGAGCTGGGGAAGAGTTAGTAATGGGATTGGCTGGTCTGGAAAGATCTCACTAAGGAGTGAATGACAAGAAGCCCATGAGGAATAGACGTGGGAACAGAAATCGTTCCCAGCAGAGGAAGTAGTCTTCCCCGAGTGAAGAGGAAGACCATTGGCATCCAGGAACGAAGAAGAGAGTGTGACTGGGGTGTGGAGACAAGAAGGGGAGCGCCAGTGGGAGAAGCGGCGGGCGGACGGAGGGCACAGATCCTGCAGGGCCGACCGGTTTGGATTTGAAGGGAAGTTTTGGCAGGTGTAAGACATAAAATTGGTGGGTTGTGATCACAGTTTTTCATGATCGATCTGAAGATTTTGGGGTTGGAGGTGCATGAAGGAAGACAAAAGTGGCTAATGTAGCAGATGACTTGAGAGCTAGTGTTTTTTTGTTTTTTGTTTTTTGCCTTAGAGATGGAGAGAAATGAACAAGACTTACAGCATGGAAATAAAGTATGGGAGGTGGGTAAAAAGACATGAGAAATGAATTTTAGATTAATGCCTCGGGCAGCTGGGTGGATGGCAACAGATAAGCCACTGATTTTTTATGCTGTACTTTTTTTTTTTTTTTGCAAAAGGAAGTTAGATGACATAACTACACTGTTTAGCTCCAGATCTAGAACTCTGGGTCTAGACAAAATGACACCAGTTATCATTTCAAAGGAAGGTGATAGTCAGTGAGAGAAAACTATAAAACCTTTGTTTAAAGTCATACAAATAATTTGCATATTTAAATTCCATAACATTTCTAGAGCATCTGGATATTTTTAAAACTCTGGATGTTTGGCATTGCGAAGGCAAACTGGTCTTCTCTTAGGCATCTCAAACTGGTAAAACCTTTTCTTGTCTTAGGATTTTTGTTCTTTCTGTTTATTTTCTTGGCTTGACACCACACTCATGTCTGTGCATGACTGGTTACTATTTGAATGAATGAATGAATGAAATAGAATGACCAAATATCTAATTTCCCAGGGTTTATAAAGTATGATGATAAGTCAAATACAGGCACTAATCTGTGTTATGGAGGTTATTTTTTTTCCTCACTCGCCTTCTTTCAATTTATGATTCTTTTCTATTTTTGAGTTGACGCTCAAATGTGTTGTATAGCTCATTCGGTAAAATGCAATCAATTAGAATGAAGAGACTGGTGGGTAAAATGTGCTCTAGAAAAGAAAAAAGAATGGTAAGGAACACCCATTTCCGAAGAATTAGATATTTGGTCACAACTTGAGCGGCGTCTCTTGGATGTGTTGTCTGCGAGGAGGAGCATTTGTCAATAGTCTTAGAAGAGAAGAGCCTGCCTGCGTAACTTCACGGCCACCGCCTCTTGAGAATATCCCCGTTGGATCAAGAATGCTAGAGAAGGCAGCTAGAGTTTTCTGTCTCCTTTGGTACTATTTACATATCTGAAGTTTTGCTGGAACTTAATAGCCAAGGCTTTCTGACTTTCAAAATTTGGACCTGTTTTGTTTATTTCCTAGAAACTAACATTCCTCTTTGATTTATCTTAGACATGACATACTTTCTTCATCTCCAGGCCCTGGACTGGTGGCTGGCTAGTGATTGCAGTGTATTATTAAAAATTCATGAAGTCTCACTGGTTTTCTTCTCTCCATGTTGCAAGAATTTTTATTCATTCTTAAGGAGGGAACAGTTATCTAAATGAAGGCCTATGTCCAAAAGAAATACCCAAATAAAACCTTGGAAACAGCCCAAGGTGAATATAAACATCCTTTGCAGATAGAAATGTCTAGTGCATGTGAGGGCTATTAAAGCAAAACTTTTCTTGGCAGGCCTATTTTATGTTCCTCCTGTAGTAGGACTTCTTGCAAAATAGTGAGATCCTATTCATTTAATCCTTCTTAGTGCAGATGAAGGAGCCATCTGCCATATCATGCAGATACATAATATATCATAGAAGTTCCCTTTTTGGGAGCCAAAACAACCAACAAGAATTTTAAAGTCTGTCAGTTGCTATATTTCTCTTAAATATATAACCATTCTTATTTTTAAATTTTTTTCAACATGTCTGATGAGGTTTGACATAAAAGAGAACTTTGCAAAAATTGAGACTTGTCTTCATGTCATAAAAAGTCTACTTCTGATGCTAGGACTAGGCATACAAGGTCTTTCCAGAGAAAATTCAGCCATTGTTAATATAAGGAGAATGGTTTGCCCAACATCGATATAAGCTTGGTAGCTAAGGAAAGTGGGCTAGAATGAGCATGCGTGAACAATGACAACATCACTATACTAGTTGGTGGGGACAGTAGATGCTTTTGAGTGAATATGTATCCTGTGTGGCTGTCATCTTCAAAATGACTGAGTAAGTAAAGCAATGAATCTGCATCAGATTTTGTGGTAAGCTTCAATATTCTTTCCCAGAAACCATTTGGATTTAGAAGGCCACAACTATGGGCAACTGGTGATTGGCAGCTTCATCATAACCACTCTCCCGCTCACCCATTACATCTTGTGCAGTTTTTTTGAGAAACATCAAATCACCCAGGTGACTTAGCACCCCCTACATCCTAGGTTTGGCTCCCTGTGACTCCTGGCTTTTCTCCAAAATAAAATCACATTTGAAAGGGAAGAGATTTCAGACCATTGATGAGATTCAGGAAAATACAATGCAGCAGCTGATGGCGATTGGAAAAACATGTGAGGTCCCAAGGTGCCTACTTTGATGGGGACTGAGGCATCATTGTCCTATGTACAATGTTTCTTGTATCTTGTATCTTCTTCAATAAATGCCTCTATTACATGGCTAGATACCTTTACTAGCAGGATTAATGATTACTCATGAGACCAGTTTTATATCTTTCATTTCCTACCTTTCACTGTCTCTTTATCCCACCAGAAACTATGCCTGTAACTTAGGTACTGACTTCTGCTCAGCATTGCCCAGCTTAATGAACAACTACTCTTTTTTAATTTTTTAAATAAGATAGGATTAAAATCAGAGTCATATGCAACATTGCTATAAAATTCTCCTATTTTAAACCCATCCACTTTTTTAACTGTCATGAGTTCAGCTCCCTCTAATTCATACTCTCCCTCTTCGTCCAGAGCACACTCTATTCATTTTCTGTTGCTTCTGTAAAAAGTAACAGCAATAATAATAATCCCTAATGTAGTGATTAAAGCAACAGAAGTGTATTATTTTACAATTCTATGGAACAGAAGAAGATCAGGCCTGCTTGGTTGGTTTCTCTGTTCTGGGTATCAGTCTGAAATTGAGGTGCCAGTCTACTGAGCTTCTATTCGAGACCTCTAGGATGAATGTGCTTCTGAGATCATTCAGGTTGTAGGCAGAACCTGGTTCCTTATGGTTGTAGGACAGAAGGAGTATTTTCATGCTTGCCTTTAGCTGGCAGGACACCCTGAGCTCCTAAAGGCTCTCTTTAGTCCTCACACATGGGCCCCTGCATCTTAGAGCCAGCAGTGATGCCTGAAATCCTTCCCTCACTTGGACTCTCTGACTTCTGCCGCTGCCTCTCTTCTGCTTTCTCTTTCTGAGACTATTTTTTTTTATTGAAACCAGAGAAATTTATCTGCTTTTAAGGACAAACTCACGTGGTTTCATTGGACCTACCTGGATTTCCAGGATTATCTCCCTACCTTAATGTCTATAACCTTACCTATATCTTCAAAGTCCCTTTAACCATGTAATACGAGACCATCACAGTTGCTGGAGATTAGGGCACAGGTATCTTCGACTGGGAAGGATGGGGAAAGCATTACTCTGTCTCCCACACACACACCATGTTGGGAAATCCATGCCTCTAACACCTTTCATCCTTTTATCCATCATGGGTGAAAGAGACAGGATTCATTTCGGAGCCCTGACATCCAGAGAGCAGCTGGAGTTTAAAACATGGATTCATTTTTAGAAAGAGCCAGATACAAGGCACAATTTGAGAGGAGGGAAATTGGGCAGATGCTCAGGATTATGGGTTATGGATTTGGCCAATTTGGCATTAGGATTAGGGTACTTCACAGGCTCATCTTCACTGATGCTTGGAGTCTGATAAAGGAACAATACTAACGGACAGGCAACAGGAATGCACCCGATCTTGTTTCTAGGGATCACAGCTTCCTAATGGTGATGTCAATGTAGATGACACTCTTCCCCAGTCATACTTGATACCTAATCTGAAAGACAATTTAATCGAAAGTGAGTGCTTGACATCAGAGAACCTATCTCTGAAACTAACTAAATAAGTGAGTAATTTTCTGTCTTCCTCAGTCCTTTTAACATCAGATCTGACCTCATCATGTATTTCCCTGGAAAGCTTCATTGCTTTTATAGTAAGCAATTACTTAAGTAAGTAATTATAATTACTTAATTATAGTAAGTAAAATTTGTGGTTAATTAATAATAAACTTGTTTGGACTGGGCAGTCTCAAAGCTTTTTTTTTTTTTTTACCCACCACCCTTTCCTTGGAAACATACTTTTCCTTAGAGTCATTCCCTTATAAATTTTTCTCGGAAGAATTTTAAAAATCTAGTAATTTAGGATCTATAGTACATCTTGCTCTGTCTTCACCTGAATCCTAATCTAGAAGCCTCGGACAATGTTTCAAGTACACAAAGGGTACTAGAGAAATAATAAAGGACTGAATAACAGATATTTCTCACAGACGAATTATAACTTTTTTTTCCACCACCAGATATTCCTTAGTAGTTGATAGGAAAGCCCAAAGTAGCAATCCCCTTAGTGGAGGTGCAATTAGCAAAGATTTCTTAGATATTTTCATCAGAGGAATAAAAGTTCCAACATATGTCTCTGTGTCCTCTGTGTGGTGACAACCATAATGGTTTCCTGTGCAATGACTATTTCTCCTGTCTCTGATAACAGTGTCTTGGACGTTCTTGAGAAAATATACAGTCACTTCTCTTAGTCTCTACAGTTAAAGAAGGTTGACCCTCATGAGAGCCTGAAGAGTATTTGAATTAAGTTTGACCAGTCAGAACCAATGACTCTGGGTTTAGAAGTGTAGGGGACAAAGAAGCTCTATTTCCGATTAACTTAAGTGTTGTGAGGATATGAACTGGGCACTAGCATGGGAGAAGGAGCATTTAGGGTCTACTCCATGAGGTTATCACAGCAGAGAATGAAGGCACATTAAGTCCCAGCCACATAATTTGAGCTCCTGGATACAAGCCAATCTGCCCTTCCACTTTCTAAATTTGAGAGCCAAAGAAATTTCTTATATCCTTACACCAGTTTGAAGCGAGTATCTGTCATTCTCAGCTAAGAGCATCCTTACTAATGCACTACACGTCTCATAATATCCTATCTTTAATATGATATTAACATGAATATGATTAAGTCATTATATTTAGGTCTGAATGCCCACCTCTACTGTTTTATGGTAAGCACTCTGGGGACAGTGAAGAGCTTGTGTGATACAAGCACCAAGATCCGTTCCTGAAACACAGACTTTTCCACCATATATGTTTCAATCAATACATAAATTCCACCCATTAATCTGCAAGCCACAGTATCACTTTCGTTTAGGCAAGACAACAAAATCAACCCTCAGGAAAAGGAAATATAAGAAAAGAAAAATCAGTGAAGTTTAAATATCAGCATAATCTCAAAAAAACAATTGTGTCCTAACTCAGTTATTGCTGCATAAAGAAAAAATAGAGATTAGAAAGTATCAGGACAAATCAAGTCAAACTTTCCGTATCTTGGAGAGGAGAAGAATGTATCAGACAATTCTGTCTGAGATCATTCATAACTTTGGCTCACATACTGAAGGCATTGTCTAATAAGTATTCAAATCTCTTTTGTACTTTGCTGATGACAGATTTGCTAAATGAGACTCTGGAAAATCATCTTCAAAAGAAAAAGTATCTGCCCACAACCTCTCCCATAGAAATGTTAATGAAATTCCAGGTTCCTGTTACCTCTTTGGAAAGTCTATGGATCCCAGGTGTTATTATAAATCAGACAATCAATAATAACCCAACTTGAGATCATCTGTGGATGAACTTCCAAAACGAAACTGCTTGTAATTGGAATTTTAAATTCTAGATAAAAGGAGCTCTATTCCCATCATTAACTCATTAATTAAGCCTCAAATTTCTACATTCAGCATGTTGTTAATCACCACATTGAACACCTTGAATCCTGAGGCACAAAACAGTGCCCAGTGTTCACATTTTTTTTGCCAGTAACCTTTTCTTTAATGGTGGTGTTATTTTATTATAGAAAAAAGATAAGTTCGAGGATACTAATCTTTGGGCTTAAAGAATATCATATTGGTTTTTCATCAAGTGGATAAGTTTTTATTATGATTTAATTTCATAATATTCCACATATTTGGTCACTTCATTCCAAAAGTCAATGCAATTCAAACTGACGTTTTACTTCTCAGATTGAAGGAGGAAAGAGACTCACCATTTGGAAGCACTGTATTAGTGCAGACCACCTTACACCCTCTTCAGTTTCTGTAAAAGCCCAGCCAACCAGCTACAACATCATTTCCATGCAAGGAATGGCTAGTTAAATTACCCCAGTCTTCTGTATTACATACAGAGTTCTCTTGTCTGCCAACATGAATGGTTGCTATCATTACATCAGCCTTCAGTGACTTTAATACATGAATGAGCTTACGGTCCAAGAGTGGATTGGCTTCTCTGTCTTTTTTCAGAGGCCTGCCAACCAACGGGAACAAGCAGACAAAGCTAGCTTTAAGTATTCTGCCCCATCAATGAATAGGCAATGTCTAAGAAGCTGCTCAAGATGAGACTCTGAGAACAAGAAGGACAACCATCGATTTCTGAAAACCTCCTTCCACTAAGAGAGCCCTTCTCGTATATAGGAATGAAAGTAAATTGAATTGAAAGCAGAGCTGTGTCTACTTGACTTTGAAGGGGAAGCTTAATAGAAGGGAGTGGTAGAAATAATTCAAAAAGCTATAGGGGCACAAGGGTACCTATTATCTGTGGACGGTCTTGTTTAATCAAAGTGAGGAGAGAATTCTCTGATACCATTTAAACTTGGGAGACAGAACACATAAGCTCCTGTTATGCCTCTGACACTCTTTTCTTTCATTTCATTTTATTTTTGTGTTATTCCACTATCAAAATAATATCAACTCCTTGCAGATAATTAGACAAATACTCAAAATAATAAAGAAACAGAAACCTAGCTTTAATCCCAGTGAATGCAAAGAATTACTTTGCACATTTCTTTCCAGTGTTACTTCTATTCTTTTGTGTTTATCCAGGTAACATGAGGCTGAAAATATGAAAGTATCCTTATTTTTAAAAATTATTTTATTTATTTTTAGAGAGAGGAAAAAGGAAGGAGAAGGAGAAGGAAACATCAATGTGTGGTTGCCTCCCACACACACCCCCACTGGGAACCTGGCCTGCAACCCAGGCATGTGCTCTGACTGGGAATCGAACTGGTGACTCCTTGATTCACAGCCTGGCACTCAATCCACTGAGCCACACCAGCCAGGGCACTATCCTTATTTTTATATCCTGCTTTATATCATTAGCCTTTTATGCCATACCATTAAAAATTCTTCATCAGCACCATTTTAATAGTAAAAAGTAGTACAAATAATTTATAGAACTCTATAGATGTTCAATAATTTACTTGGTCACATTCTCAAAGGTGAATGATTTATCTGCAAACATTCCATGTCATACAAAATATATGGCAAAAAAAAAGTCTTCCCATAATTTCAACATAGACATTTCTGTATCCATTAAAGTTCTGATATATTCTTCTAAGAAGTGTCTGCCTTGCTGCTACCTCCAATTAAGATTATTGTCATGATGAGCCATAGACTGGTGGGGTTTGCAGGGGTGGCAGAGGGGAGAGTGTGCATAATGTGTTTCAGATATGTTTGATTAGGAAAAAAGATAAAATCTAATCATACAAAGGAGGAGACTATTTGTTAACGATACTCATAGAAACAGTTAAAATAAGCTTATAGCCTTTGAAAGAGTATATATTCATTATATATTCATTGAGGTGTATGTATTAAAAGCTCGTTCAAAGTAAAATCAGGCTTATTCCTTTGAATTCAAGGACTAAATACACTAAATTACTTCAAAATACTTTAACCGTTTCACATTAAACAATGTGAACATGTCCGTTTACTGCTTGTGCTCATTGGTGCTACATGTTTTATTTGGAGTTGTATACATTATATTTCAGAATAAATAAAGCTATTTGTAGGTAAATGAAGGAGTAGGTAGATTCTACTGACCTCTGGTAAGTTTTCCCCTCATCCTACCAACTCCCCATTGAACTCAGTACCCCAGCAATCAGCAAGTGGTTAAAGATTTCTTTATATTTTACCCATTTTCCATTTTGGGTAAGAAATGTACCTTAGAAGGACCCTTAAATGATGTAAAAAGAGAAGCAAAATTCCTGCTTAATGATCACACACACCGAATGAAGCATTGCCTTAAAATGGAAAAAGTGACCACAGAAATTGAGCTTGAACTACTTCGTACCACCCACCACCCAGCCAGAGCTGTCAGATGCCGGGGAAGCCAACCGAAAGAGGAAGTTCGGCTCAGACACACATTGACTCATAAGATAAGTTACTTCCTCAGACAATTTTCTTGTCCAGTCAGAGGCCTCTCATTCCTTTTCATAGAAAGATAGGTAGAGATGGAGCCAAAATCCTTGGCATAACAGAAGCAATGAGTGCTCAGACATGGCTTTAGAATGACCAGTTGACCACAGAGAAGAGAAGCCCGGGCTTATGATGCTCATTAGCCACAAGGTCAATGGAAGAACAAGCTGCTTGTAGACATTTCCACTCAAATGACCACATTTTTTCTATGCAATAAGGCCAAAGACACTTGTTATCTCCATCAGCAAAGAGGGTATTTCTCTGAATCCACACTGAAAATATGAAAGTAGTCACATCTGGAGGACTTGGGCCCCACCCAAGGCTCATATTTACAACACTCTGACAATCTAGCCCTTTTCTGGAGCCCACATGGAAGCTGTCAGAGCAACGCACAGAGGACTGGTGACGATAGGCTGGACACATCCAGGATGCTCCCAGATACATCCAATGGATCGATACGAAGCAACTGGCGTTCTAATGCCAAGCAATCTGGAAATGAAAATACAAATTGTTTTCAGCCCATAATCTACCCAAAAAGGCTTCACCTCCGAAAATGCTCAGTGGTTGGTCTCTGGTTAGAAGAAAGAATGGAGCTGAAAAAATGCTGAGAGCTATTTAGTTCTGAAGTGTCGGGGGCTTCTGAATATTTGAATCTTCTGCTTATAGAGAACTACCTGCTGTATCAGTCAGAACTTTCCAGTTAGAATAATTGGATTTTCTAATTGTTTAACATTTTAAGCAAATCAATAACTATGATTTAAAGATAAGCTAAGAATGGAGATAAAATACAACCACATTTCAGTGAAATTGACAGTTTTCAATGCACACACGTGAGCCATGGTGCTTCAGTGAATAAAATGGGTAAGCTGTTCACATTAATTGCTGTAATTAATGTAAAAAAAAGAGCTGAAGTTTTTATTTTCTTCTTTTTAATGTGTTGCATCTTCAAAATCTATAACAATGGTCCACCTTTCTCATTATGTCATTGAGTGTGAGGACAAAAGACATAGAATATAAAAATCGAGTTGTGGGAATTCTGATTTGGAATGAGCAACTTTTATGGAGATAGAATATCTTCCAGATGGCAGCCTCTGCGTCAGGTGCTTGCCAAATTGTTGCTTTCAGTGCAACATACAAAAGGACATTCTAACAGTGGACACAGCCTGAGATGGCAAAAGTCATCCCACAGAGTTGTCTGTCACTGGAGATGCTAAAAGGCAGTGTGTCAGGGTTCCCTTGTGGGTGCCTGTTTCTGTGTCGGTCAGAAATTGAACTAGACGGAGTCTGAGGTAGCTCCTAATAAAAGATTAGCTGACTCAACTCCATATCAGCACGGACACATGAAGATGCCACATTCCCACTGAAAACACCTTAGAACAAACATTTTCAGACTAAGGTCCTAGACGGTCTCTCCAAAGGGAAGACCTCTTTCTCTACTATTACCCCTCTCCCCACAGCCTGTATCTTCAACACCAGCCAACTCACCTTGATGTCTAAGTTTACTGAGTTCTACTAATGGGCTCTTTTCTTCATTAACTCTTTCTTCTGCAACATATTCATTCCACACATACTGAGTTTATATCTGATGCTGTTCCCTGAAAAATCTACCATGAGAAAGGCAAGCAGGTTGCTGCTGCATGATGTTTGCCCCTTGCCTGAGTTCCCCCAGACAAAGGAAAGCATAAATTTCTTGTCCCATAGGTGACATTATGATTTTCTGAGGAGTCAAGGGGAGAGTGTTGAGGGTATAGGTCATCCAGGTCAGGGAAGGGAGCACAATGGAAGGGAGGTATCACTATAAAGATAGACACACCCATACCTTGGGCCCAATAAATATGGATCTAGGAGTTAGAGCCAATGGTGAGGGGAAGAAAGGAGCTATTGAAACATCAGTAATGTTCAGATATGCTCATCTTGTTTAAGGATAGCCACACAACCATTATATCTGAGTCTAGTTCTTAGGTTCCTGTTCTAGGACCCCTATTTTACTCCCTGTCTCCCAGAAGCCTCCCAGAATCTTAAATTTATAAGCCCAAGTTTATATTCAAACCCAAGTGCAATTCAGTTTCTCTTAGGACTCAAAAGAAATCTACCTTTCCCATGTCTTTGACCATGCTTCAAGGTCTTGAACTTAATACCAGTGAGGATAATGGACACGAGTCAAATACCCCTGAGTCAGAGTGTGCATGACTGAATCTTGTTCATCACATTGGGGGAATACCACACGCTACCGTGCAAATGCATGGAAGGCAGGAAGGCATGAGCAATACGGAGAGAGTCCTGTTTGTAAGGAGTCAGGGATTTTATTAGATTGTTATAAAAGTGAAGAGGAAGTGTAGTGAGGACACTCAGCAACAGTCATTTTCTGTGATGTAATTTTTGTGAGGTTAAAGACAAATTACTTCATCCAGACACATAGAAGCGCTCTATGAAGTCTCTTCCATCTTCAGGCATCCTGTGGTGGCACCACCTCGATGGGAATTCCAGGATCCTGTGGTAATGATAATAACGGTTTGAAGGACACAATAGTGAATAAATGAACGGATAAGTGAGTAAATGATAACCTTTATGGGATCAAATCACCTTCTGTGTATATGTGTGCATGTGTGATTCAGGCCAAATTTTTGTTTAGAAGTTGTTCAGGCAAAATATCACATTATTGGCATTATTTTAGGATTCCTGTATAGTAGATGGCTTTGGCTATCTGGCAGATTGCACGTGAAAGCTTAAAATTAGTACCTAATAACTCATGTCATGTGGCCATGGGAATTCGATTAGGACACAAATGGGAAGTAGCTGTGAGTCGGCAGAGAGGCAGCCGTGCATGCGTAAGGCCCTGCACTATGGAGTAAGTCTAGCTAAGCTGGAGGCCCTGACGTCGGCGTGTGGCTTATCTTCCTCTATTTTAATGTCACAAATGGGCTGAAGTTGGGAAAATATGTGCTATGTCAAAAAAAAAAATGACCCTGACAGTAAACAAACAAAAAATCAAACAAAATTTTGCAGACATGAAGTGTTAGTAAAAATGCTTTAGTGAGGTTCCCTTTTGAGGAAAATAAAAGTATTATATGAATTAAAGTAAGGGTGTCCAAGATGGTGGTAGCCGGGATCTCTGACGTGTCTACCATATGTTCTTTCCCAAAACAGGAAAATATATTTGTGAAATTGTTCTAGAAAATGCTCTAGCCAATGCAAGATTTTCCTTTCAGCAAGAGATAAAATGTTAGCAAAAGACAAAAAAAGGTAATTACCTTTGGTTACAAGGCTATTTTTAATGCAAATATAATTGAACCAGAATGCAATTTAGTGTTTTTATACATAGATATATATAATCATTGTACAAAAGATATAATCACATATATCACACATATACATATAATAATTCAGAATATAAAGAATTCTGCCAATTTTTTTCAAGTCCTACTTTTTTTCATTTGTAGGAAAAAGTTGTTGCTAAGCTTGTTTTGAGATTGTCAAAGCCTAGACACTTTCCCTTCTTGATCATGACAGCTTTGGATAATGTCGCCACTCTGAAATTCCCCAAATATAATGAGAAAAGCTACCAAGATAATCAGAACAAATTTAGGTTAATTAATTAAGGGTATGTTATCTCCAAGTCGTGTATTTGTTTACCCACCAAACAACACATTTCCCTTATGTCAATCACTGAATTTCCACAGTTTGCGTTTCTTTGAAGTTCAGAGTAAAGAACAATTCATTTTAATAAAAATGTGTTCACAACCACCAATATACTACATATTTTGCTACGTGATGAGGATATAATAATGAATTTTTTATATCCCTTTATGGACAGCATTCCAAAAAATTGCCTGGTTGGAATGGTTGGTGCTGATTCACTAATGAGAGGACAGACCACAATATTGTCTTTGTGAATCACTCTTCTCCATCTGTGGTACATGAACCTCATCCCACTAAGACCTCATATTTGCTGGTATTTTCACTCAACATTATGGACTCTGGCAATCACTAGTGCACGTTTGGAATGTCTAGAAGGACCCTCATCGAACAGCTCATGCATGATGGCTTTGAGGCTATCCAACTGCACCGTGGAGACAGGCTCATACTTGTGTTTCTCCTGAGCCACATCCTCCAGAGTCCATTAAAACTGGTATATCCTTATTTTGAAGGGATTTGTTTCTATTTCTTATAATAATACAATGCAGCAAAAGGGATGTAAAAATTGATTATTTGACTCTCCAGTTTAGATTCCACAGTAATAAATGGTATTACATTGTTCCCATTATTCCCTGCCTTCCTTTCAAGGAAATTATACATCCCTTTCTCTTGTTATGAGACCCACATGGACACCCTATAGGAGGAACATACCATCCCACTGAGGTGGGCTTTGCCAGGTGACTTTTTCTGACCAATAAATGAATTGTGTGAAGTGACTTGTGTGCCATGTAAGTGGAAATATTAAGGGCTGTCATGGGTTCGTCTCTGCCCAAGTAGGAACTGATTCTTCAGCCTGGATCCCCAAATAAATAAAACACCTGGTGCAGAGCCATAGACTAAAGCAGAGTTGCAGCTGACCTGTGCTGACATGGAGTGTAAGTGACGTAAAACTTAATTGCCGTAATCCACTAGGATTTGGAAATTTTTCCTATAGCTTTACAAAGTGGGAGCTAACTAATAAATCACCTAAACAGATATTTACATGCAACTAGTAAAACAATTTCATTAGTTTATGGCTGTTGTCATTCCTATTTTATTTCACTTTTAGTAAATCCTTTGGTCATCACTCTACCATTAATAGTGAGAAACCTAGTCTCATTCTCTTGAGGCCCCTATCTTAATCCCATCCTTATCCTTCAAATTACTTGAGAATCTTGGGCAGGATAGTCTTCTCTGTACACAGAGGACCGGTCCTCTAGGCAGATAGTGTCTAGAGATTCTGGCAGTGTTTAAGAGCAATGGTACGGTGGCAACGAGCATCAAGAAAGCTCCTGCTGCCCAGATTCTGTGCTCTTTTAGTTTCTAGGGATGCTCTGAGCATACCCCTCCATTTTCTTAGTGATTATATGAGCTCCTTATTTCTCCCAATGGAGTTCCCTTTCAAATAAAAATAATGCAGTTGCTCTTTCTTTCCTGAAATTTAAAAAAAAAAAAAATACAGAGGAGCTAAGGAAAAACCAACATGGCTAGAGTGGAGAGTGGGTCAATGTATGCGATTGGGTTATGCGGTAGGCAGGATTTTTGTAGGGCCTACAGACCACATTTAGGATTTTTCTAATCTTTGTGACAGTCCGTTGTCTATAAAATTCCCTTAAAGAACCAAATAAGGTTACTTTGAGTCAGGGTTGGGGCCTGCGGTAGAGATGAATGTGAATTTGGGGGAGCAGTCTTGTCAATCAAATAATTAGAAATGTAGAGAAAAGGTGGAGCTTGGGCAGGTGTCGACATTGGATCTTCAGGAGAGGAAGGAGCAGCAGGATATGGTTCAGTCAGAGGGTGGGATCAAGGAACAGGGGCTCCTCCCTGAGCCAGCAGGCCGGGGAGAGGTCATGTGCACATCAAATCCATGTGGTAAACTGAACAGGCAAATGTGATCGCCAGCCAACATAAGCCAGAGAATCTGAAGAGCAAGGCAAGTCAGAGTAGGAACAAAGCCAGGCAATAAAGAAATAAAGTCCCAGGAGGTCAAAGCTTGAAGTGGAGAGAGGGCAGTCCCATGCCTGCACTGGGCAGCCTTGGTCCACACTGGCTCACCTGAGCTGGAAAAGGGTCCATCTCTTCAGGGAGTGAGGTTTCCTGGTGGGTGTCTCAGTTTCTTCAGTCCCTAAGTTCACTATTATCATTTTCTTTCTCTCCTCCTACCTCTTATCTCTGATTGCTTTTCTCATCTGATCATCTGAGCCAGAGTTTCCACAGCATAAAATATGACACAGGCAAACACACATGCACACAACTAAAAAGCTGAGACACTTGGGAATTGCTGACATATCTCAAGCCACTAAACACGCTACCAAAAACTTCTTAAAAACAGGAACAAAATATTGAGGAAGTCTGAATTTTCTGAAGGCATTAAAATGTCTCAATACTCTATTTAACTCCATGGCATGCATGCCTCTTAATGAAATGTGCCAAGCTGGGAAATTAGGAGCCTTCATTATCTTCGTATCAAAGAGATACAGAGTCGTGCAAAGAATAATAAATGTGGGCAAATAAACTCAAGATTCTAGAAAAACAATAAATAAAATAAATGAATAGATTTGGGAGGAATAGGGGAATAAACTTATCAGTGGATTAAAATTTGAAAAAAAATAACAGAAAGCAAACACTTAATTTGTGATAATGGAATTAAGAAAAACAATGCTGTTGATTATAAATTGAATGCCAGGGAAAATGTGCTGGCAATGGGAAGTGATTGGATTGTAGAAGCTAATCTCCCCAGAGAAGGGGTGGATGCCTGGTCTTGCATATTAGAGGCAAAATTCTCACTGGCAGGAGTTAGGATAAAATGACCTAATAGGTCTTTTCCAACACTGATGTCTATCATTTGGCAAGGGAAACCTAGCTAGGAGTTACACAATTAAGCATCCTGGCTGAAAAAATAAATACAGAGCTATCAGATGATGCAGACCCACCGCCTCCCCCAAAATGTAAAAGAGATAGTCACGCCACCAATAGAACCATAAGATCCAGCCCAGAAGAATAATTCTTGACATGGACCAGCAATAAATAGAAGCTTTCATTCCCCTGATTTTCTTAATCCTCAAATCTGAATGGGTAGAGGTGGCAGGTTTTCAGGGGTGCTGGAAAGCAGAAGCTTTGCATAATCTCCTCCTGAAGGTTTGCTCTGTTTGGAAGAGGGTGTCCTTTGAAGGTGACTGGATCGGATCCAGCAAGTCCCCTTTTACTCCCGCAATCTTTGCCCACTTCCCTTCACCCCTTGCTCTTGGCTCTACCCATCTCTGGGAAAGTAAGAGAAGGACAACACACTTTATATCCTTTCTTGGAGAATCTGTGAGTGGAGTATTATATCCTCCTAGCGGGCTGGCAAATCCAAACTCTACTCAAAGAAAATCCACTTTGAAAACTGGGTCCGCGGAGATGTGGACGTTCCTGGGAAAATGCATTGTCTCCGCTTACATTGTGTTTTCTTTTATCTGCAGGCTTAAGTTTCCTGGTTTCATTATTTGACTCAGCGCTTCCGTTATTTTGGTTTTCAGACCTAACCACCAGTAGAGACAGAACAGAATATATTGTACAGCCTGTGACTGTTTTGACGGACACAGATGATCATTTAGGAAAACTGGCAAAATTAGGAGGAAAATAGTGTATGGGTTTGTAGTTTGAGAACTAGCAGCGACGAGTACCAACCCCTGTTCTGAGTTTTTCCTTCCTCTCCTCCTTGCCTTTATAAATGCCTATTTTTGGAGTTTTATCTCTGAATTATTAAAGTTAGGCAATCAGAAAAACCTGGCATGGAGGGCTCTTATTTTGTGTATTCCCAAGAGTACATAAACAGCTGCAACCTTTTGGATAAGTAATATTCATTTTCTAGCCATGAATGGACTTGTTTTAAGCCCATGGAGTCCAGGATGATTGTTTTAAAGGTTACTTCTACTTGGCGTGCTTCTAGTGTCCTTTCTAGTTCTGCTCAGCTCCTCCATGCACTTTAAAGAGACACAGCTAGATGGAAAAGCTGGGCTTTGCACAGATACTGGTAAACCAATGGAAAGGTCGTGGCTTTTCTTCTTCTACAATGTATCCTTGTTCTGGGCAGAGGAGGATAGTTTTCACATTTCTTGCTATTAGTAAGATCACTTAATTTATTTATTTTTACTCAACAAATATTTTTGACTAGCTACTATGCGCCAGGTAATCTTCAACTTACAACATTGTAGAAATACAACATTAAAATAAAACAAAAATAGGACATGTTTTTTAAAATAAATTTAAGAATGCCATCTAAAAATATGAAAACAAGCTTATCATGAAAGGAAGAAGAAGGGAAGGTAGGAATGGAAGAATTTAGTTCTTATCACAAATGACCCAAAGAATTAAAAATTAAGGTTTGCTCTCATTTTCCTTAGAAAATCATGTAAGCATCTTTCAACTTCAACTATAGCTAATTTTTATAAACCAAACATTTTCTCTAGAAAAATCACATGGCTGCTATTGTTTCTTATAAGTGAGCTCCCCCAGGTATGTCATAGGTGCCTCCAAATGCATGGCATCTTTTCTTTAAAGAAAAGGAGAAGAATCGAGTTCACACAGTTGTTACTGCTTTACATGGAAGACCATGGAAAGTCCTAACCACATTTTGGTCTCTCTGCCCCTGTTACTGTTGCTTGTGTTTGAGAACAGGCCGTCTCTGCCTAATGATTCCATACACTCTCGGAAAGAAAACCATCCCTGTGAAATAGATATAATGATATTCTTGAAAGTTATATTTTAAGAAAAAAAATTTAATCATGAGAGACATTCCAAGCAAGAAAGCTGTTCAGTCTAAGAATCTGCTCTGTGTAGCACTTAAAATTACAATACACATGCATCTGCCCTAGCACACAACTTTGCCATTAACAAGTTGGGTTATCGTATATGGGCATAACACTCAAAGTGAATTTATTTTTAATGAAATAATTGAAGATAAAATTAATTTTGAATGATTGGCTTTGAACTTATTTTTATGTCACTCATCGAAAGTATGCAAGTGAGAGACAGTGGGTTTTAAGAATATTTTAATTAATCTCCAAAATATATAAGGAACTTACA